>ML790653.1:47190-108832 GCA_009831015.1 Picea engelmannii | reverse complement strand
CTTCTTGTCTTTAGGAGCCATGTGTTTTAAGTTTTAAGTTTTAAATTTTAATTGCTAAAGGCTAGAGCCTAGGAAAAAAGTTGAAAACAACAATATTTTTTTTGTATAAAAAAAAAACATTTTTAAGCAGAGTAAGTGCATAGTTTACAATATACATACCTTGAAAACAAGCTCCAAATCTGCCCAAGAAATAAGCTCCAAACCTGTCCAAGATATATGCTCCAAAATAGCTCCAAATATGCTCCCAAATTCGGCAAAATAACTCTCCAAATAAACTTCAAGAAAAGAGGCAAAATAACTCTCCAAATGANCCCAACAATCACCTCTCCAAAGCAGCCTAGCAACCTCTCCAACTCATCCCTACAATCAACTCTCTAAACTCAAGAAAAACCCTTAGCTCAAAAACTCAAAAGAAGCCAAATGTGTAGTGTGAGTGAAAGAGAGGGGGTTGGCTTGGCTTTATAGCTTCATTAGGGGCTCTAGAAAATTCTAGAAGCTTCCCATGCATGCCCCCAACCCTAATTTTTTCAAAAAATCAAAAAATCCCTCACTTTTCCGCCCGCGGCTTCGTTGGCAAAGAAAAACCGGTTTCATACGGAACCCGCCGGTTTGAACCGCCCTGGGTCCGGAACCGACCGATTTTGCCGGTTCCGGTCCGGTTCTTGTAACTATGGTCTTAACACCCGCGTGGAATTATGTGACAATGCTTGGGGGAGGGAATGGGGGTCGAACCACAAAATTTAAATGCCACTATATCATGAAACTTACACAGAATGTTATACTAGCGTGAGAAAGCATCTATGTGGGCTTATGCACTAGGATGAAGGTAAGATTGTAGGAGTCAAAACCTATGCATAAGTGCCATCCAAAGATAGAATCAATTACAGAAGGGAAAAGGAGAAAGAACAAAACAAATCCAAAAAAACAAGGGTTGAACATGAAACTTCACAAAGAATGGTCATCGATCAATCCTAGCCCCCCATGTTAGTGGATTATGGCCTTCACCTTCAAGGCATAGAACACTATCAAATTTCCTTGACCAAGGTTGTAGAGACTGTGTGGATGAAAAAAATTTCATGTTTCTCTAGGAATGTTGTGTACCATTAAATGATCTTTGATCACCCTATTGGCATCAAATGGTACAATCCATCAACGGTGCCCCGAAAGGATACAAGAGACACAAGAATGACAAAGCTAAAACCTTAGGACATGACAAGGAAAGAGACAAAATCCATGGTGCTCTAGGAAAAATTACAAATTCTAAAAACCATCATGGTGTATCAATTATATCTAATAGTTGGACAAATGTTAAAGGTAGGCCCATGGGGGTTTCACCGTGATGACCAATATCTTATCATGTTCAATCTTAAAAGCGATTTTTTAATTGTGAAAAATAAATTCAATATATTGTAGGTATTGAAGGGGATGTAGGGTATCAAGTGGTTTATAGGTATTTGGGGGAGGACGTCTAGTAAAAATAGGGATTTCTTTTATTGGAAATATGTGTTGGAAAGGTGGTTCAACAAAAACAAATTTGAAAGTATTTATCAATATCTATTGATATTAGGGGGTAGTCTTTGATAACCCACAAAGGCAGGTGCTATGTAATAGGTTCATTGAGTGAAGACCCAATGCATAGGCCATTCATAAATATTCTTGGTGTGTCTTCTGGTGGTGAGGTCTTCCTTTCAAGCCATGAATAATCAGATTGCTACAAGACAATTATTAATATTGTAGAAGCCTTGATTAAATCCATTCAAGATATTGAGCCCTGGTCCCTATAATGCCATTCAAGTCATCACTAATAATGTTGTTAATTGTAAGACAATAGAACAAATCATTGAGGATAAGCACCCGAATATATTTTAGTCAGAGTGTTTAATTCACACAATGAACCTTTTGATGAATGATATCATTAAAATGAAAAACCATAAATATACATGAATCGGTTCTTTGTAGAAGAGAGAGCACAAGATAATAAGGTTTATTATCAATTATACCATGGCCCACTTCATTTTCTGCAATCACTCCAAGTTGGAGTTACTAAATATTGCAAAGACCAAATTCGCTAGCTATCATCTCACCGTCAGGTGTATTTTGAAGTTAAAAGAGGAAATGGTTAGTATAGCCTCGGGTGATTCATGGTAAGATCTGAAAGACATGGTTAGATCCACATCTAACAAACTTGAATTTTAGAAGATGGAGGACACAGTTCTTGATGGTCCGTGTTGGAAACAAGCTACGTATATTTTGCAGTTCACTAAACCCATTTGCAGTATGATTTGATCTACAAATACAAATCATCTTAAAACTGTCGAGGTGTATGAGAAGATGGAAAACATGCTAGGAAAAATTAAAGACATTGTTGAACCAAGGGATGCGATCTTGTATGATTATATCAATAAACATCTGGTCAAAATTTTGGATAATGTGAATGTTCCACTCCATGCCCTAGTGATCCGAAAAAAATAATTGGTGATCAACACAGGCTCTAAGACGATCAAGACATGCATTATTTAAGGCTATGCACGATGAAGAAAATCTACTTGTTGGCATGAAGGACCCCATGCCATCACGATCGATGTACAATTTCCACGTGGGAGAAAATAAAAAGAAATAAAGAAAAGAAGGAGAAACGAACTAGAGACAAGCTCAAGCATTGGGGACACCTGACCTTCAAACTATCCTCCCAACCGACTCAATCTTCTATTTCATGTATCCCCACAATGGGAGAGAGTTTATTTGAATATGAATGATGTAAAGAGGTTTCCCAAATGTCACTTGGGAGCATAGAGATGAACCAGAGAGTCTGTAACTTGCTCATTGTCAAATAATAAAGACCTTGGTGAAAGACGAAAGAATGTTGGTTTTCCCGTTTGAGTTTCCAGGGTAAATTCTAAGTTTATGTGCGATGATTTTTTATGGTTTCATTGTTTACAAATGGTAAATGGTGTGCACTATAACTTAACAGATTTCCATATTTTTTTAACAAAAATATTTTTATGCAAGCTATTGTTCGAGTTCCTTTTATATTAATATGGTCCTCGTGGGTCAGTAACCCAGACTAACAACTCCTTAACCACACCCGTAAGTTGATTCAGAAGTTAGAATTCAATGACCCTCCTTCCTTAGTCGTTCTTATTTATTTGGGGGTTTCTAATTTCGTTCCATAGTCGTGGTCACACTCGAGACTTGTTGGGACATTTTCCTTTGCCCATAAATCATAGATGGATTATATATCGAAGTCTAGGGCTGTCGAGATGTTCATTAGCTATCCATGACACATAGAAACATTTTTCCAGGTTAACCCGCAAAAAATTTCGCCCCAAGAAATTTCCTCTATCGTTGGATGCCCAACTCAACTTCAAGATGTTTTTAGTTGATGTGGCATTATCAAAATCTCCCTTGGGCATTTTTTTAGGTGTTGTGAGTTACTGAAAACGTCCTTAAAATGTTTTTCACATGTTGTGGGTTGTCACATTCGTCCTCTAAACAGTGTTCCCGATTGTTGGTTGTCAAATTCAACCTCTGAGTTGTGGTCTCCGATGTTGGTCGATCTGACTCGCCCATGTGCATTTTTACTTCACCAAGAGTCATTTTACCCTTTCCCCATTTCGTCGAAAACAATTAATAGCTGACGAGATCAGCCCTCTAACTGATTGGGCTTTTGTCTAGTTAATTTGGTTCATTTGGTCGCCCAAACTTGCATCTGACTCGACCTAGTCGACTTTTCTTCCATCTCAATCAACTTGGTTGACTTGCATTACTTCTGACATGAATTCTGGGAGTTTGACACCTATTCATTTGGTTGATTCGACATGTAGTGGTTGACTGGTTTTGTTTCCTAGTCGACTCGCCTTTAGCTTATCAGTCAAGTTTATATACGTTGATGAGAACAATAAGAGTATTTGATTCGAAGATGACTCTTTGTTGTGAGACGGGTAGGCTATAAGACTCTCTTTTACGAATCAGATGGTATGAAAGAAGTTCAAATGCATTTAGTGAGACATGTATGGTAATTACCCTTAGTGATTAAAAAAGAAAAGAACAAGAATTGTTTCCAAGGCTCGTGCAAAGTAAAGCATCAACAATGTCAGGGAAACATTATGAAGGAGAAGAGGAATAAGATCTCAGGTTCAGATAAGATCATTTTGACTAGATTATGGCCACATTGACATCCATTTGGTGTCAAAACTACTGGCGACAAAGAGAAATGAAACACCATCAACAAAGCTTGTCATGAAAGCCCCTAGAACAAAGACAATAAGTCAGAGATAGAGCTTAAGACTAAGACAAAGATGGGAGAGTGCAACTATAGAAAGACACAGGTACCTTTTTGTGTCGGGCCAAGGTGGACATCAACCCACACTCCGAGGAAGTGGATGCTATCAGGATGAACCAATGGTTACAACAAATGGAAGTATACTTCAACATGCATGAAGTAACTGGAAAACAAAAGATTTGTTTTTCTCGATTGAAGCTTAAAGGTCATGTTTGACATGGTGGGAGAGTGATGCAGTAAGTATAGCACAATGAAATGAGCCACCAATGATTGATTGGGAGGTGTTCAAAGACATGATCAATTCAAAATGTTATCCAATAGGATATGAGAAGCATCAACAAATTGTATGGCATTATTTTAGGCAAATACAAGGACACTCAATGAAGGAGTTCACGACTTAAGAAGAGAGCAATTCAGATCGGAGTCTCTCTCAAAATCCCCTACATGTTAGTAAAGTATTTGGGGGCATTGTTACCTCTGATTCGTAGGAAACTAATGTTATTTAGACGAAATATAATTGATGAGGCCAATATTCAAGAACAACACATTCAAGGAGAAAAGAAGAAGCCATAAACCACTCACAAGCAAGTAGAACCACAAGAGAAAAAAAGAAAGAAGAAAAACAAGAAAAAGTGGAATGAGAAGAAGATCGTGGCAGCAACATAAGAAGAAACACCTTCCATCCAACAATGTAAAGGATGTGATCGAAAGGGACACACTGAGTAGAACTGTTGGAAATTCCACCCTAAGAAGTGTCCCAATTTTTTACAAAAAAGGAAGAAGAAAGCATTGATATCAGTGGGATGTTGAGGAGTGGGTGGATAGCACATCAAACCCAGAAGAGAATATTAACCGCACTAATATTCAGAAAGAGGTGGATTTAGTTGATTGTAGACACAAGGACGAGAAAGTAATGACAAAATTCTTTTGCATTAAAATCCACATGGACAAAAGCAAGGTGGACTTTTTGTTTAATATCGATTCACAATCCAACTTGATATCTGTGCAATTTGTTGAGAAGCTTGGGTTGAAGACTCAATATCATTCGCATCCATACCCCCTGGGCTAGGTAATGCAAGATGTGGAATTGAAAGTGAGAAAGTAGTACAAATTTAAGTTTTCCATCAATTAGAACTGTGTTGATGAAGTTGTAATACCCCAAGGTTGATCCCTAGATGAATTGTAAGCATGTTTTATAAGCTGGTGAACCAGGTGATTATAAGCTAGGAGGCTTATGTGATGATTAGGCCGGAGAGCCTAGATGCTAAAGGCTAGTGAGCCTATTTTTGTATATGTAAGCACTCATATCATTAATATAATGCATCGATGTGTGTAGACCGACCATGATAAAAGACTTTGGGGGACTAAGCTCCACTAGGTAGGGAAAGGGAGGGGCTAGGAGACTAGGAAAAAGGGCTAAGCTTGAGGGATGGACTCTAAGGGAATATTATATTCTTATTACTAAAATAATATGGTAAGGATAATGATTTTATCCCAAGTCTAAAGAGAGAGTGAATGATTCACAAGTGGAGAAAAGCGAGATCTAGGAGAGCCATGCGTCAATCATGTCGCATGCAAATATGTGGGGGAAAATAATTTTTTTTCCCATCCTTCCCCATTCACCAACGCATTTTTTTACTACCGTTCAACATTCACACAGGCAGCCATTGACTCCATTAGTGGAACCTCTCCCTGCCTCACACACACCATCAACAATGATCCCGTACATTACCTGTTATGCACAATCCACCTGTACTGTGGTTGAGCCTGTATCGTGCCATAACCGTTTGTTGTTGTTGCCAATCCAACTCCCTTCCTGAGCGTGGCTTTCTTCCATCATATGTTCCATACCCGTTCTTTGTTTCTGCCTTCATCTGAACCTGTTACTGGTTGACTAGAGAGTTGGATTGAAGAGGCGGGTTGTCGGGCCCATGGATTGAAGAAGCAGGTTGTCAGGTCTATGGGAAACACTCTCCATGTTAGAGAGTTTGGTGGGAAAGTGATTTTCTGAAGGAGTCAGACTGCAACTATAGTGCTCTGAGAATTCATGTCCGACCTATTGTTGAATCACTGGAAGGGAAGTCGGGTAGTCGAAGGACTATTGAGATGAGAAGGGGCACACTTCCTTGGGTGGGAAAGGCCTGTGGGTAATGTGAGGTTGTAGGTTGTTAGTGTGAGATGGTCCCTAAAGAGAAATCCTTTCTATTGTCTTAGCCTAGCCTATGAATCCCTCTACCCAAGTGGAGTTTAATCCCAACTCGGGGGTGACCCACTGCTTAGAGTGATGAGCAGCGTGGTCTAAGGCTGGGAGGTTCGTGGAAGGTCTGCACACAGTTGGTGGTCTTCTATAAAAATATAAGTATCAATTATGTGTTCAATTGCATGATGTGTATTTGTACATGTTTTTATATTATGAGTATTGACTCTATATGTTGTAAGCATAGGCTTATTGTTATTTACGCATGAATCTGTGTATTAGCATAATGTATTTGTTTGTTTTAAGTTATCTATGCATACAAACGAAATTATTGTAAGTTTTAAGGTGGCATTTCCCCACCCCTGGGTGGCCGGGGGTCTCGCTACAATTTGGTATCAAAGCTCTGATTTTCAACACTGAGTTGGATGGGTCGTGTAAGTGGAAATTGAAGAAAAAGTTTCAGAGTGAATTATTGTCTAAATGGGAAAAATTTGAGTTTTCAAACGTCCATAAGTGCCAAGAGGACGCTGAGAGAGAACCTTAGCTGTGCTTGAAACCTTAGGAGTTGGAGCAGTTTGAGAAATTCAGTAGAGGAAAAAAACCACAACAACCGTGGTTTTGGGGCCAAAAATTTTAGATCTAGGTCATCGGATCTGTTCGGGAAAAGGTAGATCCTTCACAGTTGTCAAATCTGAAAAAGGAGCGCGGTGGTTAATCCTTTCAAATCCTTCGGACTTTGTTTCTTTGGAAATTTTCAATACTTTGACAAAAGGAGGCAAAATATCCGAAGCTCCAAAGTCCCATAGTGGATATACACTGTAGATCATTTGGGAGAAGGCGGATCGTTGGATCCCCAAAGTGGTTCGTCAATTCAACGTTCGGGGAAATCTGGTTGTGAATGAGCAGAATGGAGTTTTCCTCGAAGTCCTGAAGTCCAAAACAAATCTGGACCGTCCGTTATTGGAGACACGTGTCCACAGATTAGCAAGTGCTCAAAATTTCATCCTTTCGTAGTTATGGGGTTGTATGGTGATCAGCACAAAAAACTCCCAAACCCCAAAGTCCTGAAGCGTCGAAGTCCCGAAACTCCTGAGATGAAGAGTTCAAAGAGTTAGCCACTTCAACGTTCGAAAGAAATGTAGAGTTATGTTGAAGAAATATCCGAAGTCCCAAAGTTCTGGAGCATCAAAGTGACGCAACATGATGACGTCACCTGGAGTGACGTAGACCTAATCGAGATTTCAGAAGCTCGATGATCGGGAGTTTTAAAGTGTGAAGATGTGAAGTTTTCCGAAGTGTCAGAGCCCCGAAGTCTCGAACCTCCAAGAAATGCCTGTTCAGGAGTTTAGCATTCGAAATTTATCAAGTATGTGGATGAGAAATCTTCCGAAGACCGAAGTGTCGAATTCCTGGAACGCTGGAGTGACATGGCATAATGACATCACTTGGAGTGACGTGGCCCTGTTCGAAAGTTCGACATTTGGGATTTTTGAAGGATGTTGTAGGAAAGACCTCCAAAGCCCGAAGTTTCGAAGTCACGAAGCACCAAAGTGACGTGACCTGATGACGTCACCTAGGGTGACGTGGTTACACTTGATGCTTTCCACGTTCCATCATGTTTCGTTCTTTTCAAATACCTTTTGTGCCAGTTAGAACTTGACACGTGACACCCATAAGATGGGCCACATTTCAGCTCCTCTTTTGTGCCACGTAGCACCTCTCTAATGCGTGATTGTTGTTGAGACTCTAGGAATTCTGAATTTCGACAGTTGGGGAAATAGGAGTAGGTGGTTACAAGAATCTCTGAATCACAAAGCCCCAAAGAGATTCTCCGATAAATTACAAATTTGACGTTCGGAGGGAATGACGTGTGGAGTAGGTGGAACTTCTGAAGCCCGAAGTTTCAAAGTTCCGAAGCTCCGAAGTAGCGGAGCCCCGAAGCTCCGAAGGTATATTGTGCAAGAGTTCACCATTTTGGGATAAATAAGGCATGAGGTACTAAGAGCCTCCGAATCTCGAAGTTCAAGAGCCCCGAAGCTCCGGATAAGTGCTCGAACACAACCCTTGGTCATATGAGATTTCTATCGAGATAAAAGAAGGCTAGTGCATAATTATTTTTTTCAAATCCATTTTTTTTAGATATCCATAACTTATAGCTTAAGACTCAAAATTGAGCAAGGGATAAGCCACTGGAAAGACCTTGGACAGTAGAACGTAACTTTTCAGCCAGAAAATTGAGTTGAACAGTCAATTTTTTAGAAAATCAGAAGAAATAAGTCTGATATATTATTGAACAAGAGTGGTTCATATTTTTCATGAAATTGTTGAGTCAGTCAGCCTGACAAAGTTATGTTTTCTGCACATTTTGCAGAGCTAACAATTGTAAGATCAGATCAAGATCTACAAGTGTAGAGGAATTGAATATGCATAGGGGGCTTACATCCAATAAGATGAGATAAGAGGAATGGATGTCCATTTGGGTATTGAAGGATCAAACGCCAATGGATATGCAGAAGGAAAAGATGAAAACATGAATATGGTAGAGACCATTAAAAATTTGCAGTAAAATGCCCAAGGTCGCAAGGTTGATAATGAAAGGCTTATGAAATCCAAGGAGCAGCAAGAGGACTTCACCATTAAGTTAATGCAGCGCTTGAACAAAATTTAAAAAAAATTGCATAAGGAGAATGGCTCAAGCAAATCAAGAAGTCATAGGTAGTCTAATGAAAAAGGAAGGTCAAGGAGTGTTAGCAGATATCACCATCACTCCCCAACGCATTCCAATATGAGAGAACATGGTAGCTCAAGTTCATCCCCTGTCAGGATTCATCAGAAGAAGTTTGTGGTGGATGAACTGCGAGGAGAAATGAACAATATCAAACCTCCTACATTTGATGGTGAGCAAAAGAAGGATGAATATGTCGAGACATTGTTGCTTGGCATGAGAAAGTATTTCCAACTGCATAATTTTTCTTCACATGGAGAAAGAAGAATTGTTATCTCTCAACTCAAGGGAAAGGCATCCATGTGGTGAGATCAAATTGTGCAGGTGCAACACATTAAAGAGAAAAATGTTACTTGAAAGGAATTCAAGAAGTATTTTGAAAATAAATACTTGACTAAGAGATGTTATGACAAGAAAATGAAAGAGTTCTTTGAACTCAAGCTAGGGAGTATGACCATTGATGAGTATGAAAGAAGGTTTTTGGAACTGTTAAAGTATGTCTCCTTCATCAAGGATGAGACAGTTAAGATTCAGAGGTATTTGAATGGGTTTCCATCATTCATCAATGACAAGATACAATATGATGATCCCAAAACTTTGGAGGAGACCATAAGGCGAGCTAAATGCTTGTATGACCAGCATAAAGGAAAGACAACTTTCTAAAAAGTTTAGAAAGATAAGAAGAAGTACAAGATGGAGCAAAGGAAGAAGGGGAATAAGCCACCATTCTTCATAAATAGTCCTCAAGGACAACCAATGTCTAGAGAGACCAAAACGACTGGGATAGGTGGGAAAAGGCCAAAGCAGCTACCTATTCAATGTTGGGGTTGTAAAGGAGAACATACGTATAGAGATTTTCCTCACAGAAATGACAAAGTGAGAATTGTTCACAATGTACAAGCTAAAACAGTGGAAGACATGGCAAGAAATGTACCAAGGATTTATGTAGCCCTAGACAACAAGCAAGTTGAGTTTCAATCACACATGATTGAAGTGGAAGGTATGATCAACAACCAAACCATTGCAATTTTAATTGATTCAGGATCTAGTCATAGTTATATAGATCCTAAGATGGTGGAAAGATTGCATTTGCGAAGAAGCAAGCATGAGAAATCTTGGTTGGTGCAATTCGCTAAGCCAAAAGAAAAGTTAATGAGATGGTTAAGTCATGTCCGATGGGCAAGAATAGACTAAGCACCAAGGAAAATTGAACATATTTCCTTTAGGTTCCTACGACTATTTGATTGGTATGGATTGGTTGGACCAACACCATGTTGTCTTAGACCATCATAACAAGGCTTTTACTTGCCTGGATGAAGAAGGGAACCTAAGGACAATGCAGGGAACTCCCAAGGAAGTAGCTGTTAGAGAAATCCCAACAATGCAGCTGAAGAAGTGTTACAGAAAGTGTTGTCAAATATTTGCAACTCATATGGAAGAAACACCTAAGGATAAGGTGTCAAATATTGAAGATTATGCAGTCCTGGAGGAATTTGAGGATGTGTTTAAAGAAATACCAGGACTACCCCCTAAAAGGAATATTGATTTCTCTATAAATCTGATTCCTGGAGCAGCTTCAGTATCCAAGAACCCTTACAGGATGAGTACACCAGAGCTGAAGGAGTTGTAAATGTAGCGTGAAGAGCTTATGAAAAAGGGATACATACGCCGAAGCATGTCTCCTTGGGGTGCCTTAGTCTTATTTGTGAAAAAGAAAGATGGAACAACTTCTCTATAAATATGATGCCTAGAGCATCTTGAGTATCCAATACCCCTTAAAGGATGAGTACACCAAAGTTGAAGGAGTTGTAAATGCAACTTGAAGAGATTTTGAAGAAGCGATACATACGCCCAAGCGTGTCATCTTGGGGTGCCCAAGTCTTATTTGGGAAAAAGAAAGATTGAACATTGAGACTGTGTATTGACTTCAGACAGTTGAACAAGGTAACGGTAAAGAATAAGTATCATTTTCCAAGGATCAATGACCTCTTTAATCAGTTGAAGAATCCAAAAATATTCTCCAAGATTGATCTCAAATCAGGTTATCATCAGGTAAGAATTAAAGATGAAGACATTAGCAAAACTTCTTTCAGAACAAGGTATTGTCATTTTGAGTTCACAGTGGTTCCATTTGGGTTATCAAATGCACCAGTTGTCTTCATGTGTTTAATGAATGGTGTTTTCAGAGAGTACTTATATAAGTTTGTCATTGTCTTTTTGGATGACATTCTTATATATATTCCAAGTCGGAAGAAGAGAAAGAGAAACACTTGAAAATGGTATTACAAGTGTTAAGAGAGCATCAGTTGTATTCCAAATTGAGCAAGTGATCATTTTATCAGAACCAAATTCATTATTTGGGTTGTATCATATTTGAGGAAGGGATAACAGTGGACCTTGAAAAAATTGAGGCCATTAGAAGATGGTCAACACCTAAGAATGTGACAAAAGTCAGATCATTCATGGGCATTGCGCGCTACTATAGGACATTTGTTGCAGGATTCTCAAAGATTGCACACCCAATTACATCCTTGCAAAAGAAGGGAGTGAAGTTTCAGTGGTCATTGGAGTGTGAAAAGAGCTTCCAACACTTGAAGCAATTATTAACCAGTGCTCCAATTCTAAGGACTACTTGTACAAATGAAGATTTTATGGTATGCACATATGCATGCAAAGAAAGACTTGGTGGAGTCCTTTGTCAGAATGGGTTTGTTGTATGTTATGAATCAAGGAAGTTGAAGGAACATGAAAGGCACTATGCCACTCATGATTTGGAGTTGGCAGCCATACTGCGTGCCTTGAAGAAGTGTGAAATGAGCATTACATGTGTTAAGCGAGCATCAATTGTATGACAAATTGAGAAAGTGTTCATTTTATCCAAACCAAATTAAATATTTGGGGAATATCATATCTGAGTAAGGGATAACAGTGGACCCTAAAAAGATTGAGTCCATTAGAGGATGCTCAATGCCTAAGAATGTGACAAAAGTCAGATCATTCATGGGCCTTGCAGGCTACTATAAGAGATTTGTTGCAGGATTCTCAAAGATTGCACACCCAATTACTTCATTGCAAAAGAAGGGACTGAAGTTTTAGTGGTCCTTGAAGTGTGAAAAGAGCTTCCAACACTTGAAGCAATTATTAACCAGTGCTCCAATTCTAAGGATTGTTGATCCAAATGAAGATTTCATGGTATGCCCAGATGCATGCAAAGGAAGGCTTGGTGGAGTCCTTAGTAAAAATGAGTTTGTTGTGTGTTATGAATCAAGGAAGGTGAAAGAGCATGAAAGGAACTATGTCACACATGATTTGGACTTGGCATCCATATTGCATGCCTTGAAGAAGTGAAGACATTATCTCATGGGAAAAATATTCGCGCTGAGGACAGACCATAATGGTCTGAAATATTTATTTGATCAAACAACTCTAAATGTTAGGCATAGCAAGTGGCTAGAATTTATCAGTGAGTACGACTTTGATATAAAGCATATCAAAGGAAAATAGAACAAGGTGGTTGATGCACTCAGTGGAAGAGTGCATGACACTGAGTGCATGAGTTGCATGATACAACCATCAGTGTGTACCAATCTAATCTGAAAGAAAGAATCTTAGAGGCCCTAAAATAGGATTTGCATTGCATGGAATTAGTGGCAAAATTACAAGAAGGTAATTGCTAGCAGAAAATTGAGGACTACATGCTGGGAATTGATGAAATTTTCATATACAAAAACATAATTATCGTACCCAATTCTCAGGAATTGAAAATTTTGTTATTAATGGAAATGCATAAGGTACCTTATGCTAGGCACCGAGGGTATCAGAAAACAAATGAAGTTGCCAAAAGCCAATATTATTAGACAAGCAAGAAGAAAGAAATTGTTGAGTACATTGCCACATATTTGGAGTGTCAAAAGGTCAAGGTTGAGCATAGACACCCAGTTGGGTTACTACAGCCATTACCCATTCCTAAGTGGAAATGGGAAGTGGTAACAATGGATCTTATCACCAAACTGCCCAGAACAAGCAAGCAACATGATTCTATCATGGTAGTGATGTACAAGCTTACCAAAGCTGACCATTTCATTCTAGTAAAGCTCACTCACAAAGAAACTGACGTTGCTTGTATTTATATAAGGGAAACTGCTAAATTTCATGGTATACCCAAGACAATTGTGTCTGACAAAGACCCAAATTTTACCTCAAAATTATGAAAATGATTAGTCAAAGGATTTGGAACAAATCTGAATTTTAGTACAACCTATCATCCAGAATTTGATGGGAAAACAGAGAGGGTGAACCAAGTGATTGAAGATATGTTGAGGATGTACGTGATTGATAAACCATAAAAATGGAAGACTATATACACTTAGTAGAGTTTGCTTACAACAACGGGTATCAAGCATCTTTGAAGATGAGTCCATTTGAGGCACTTTATGACAAAAAGTGCAACACACCTGTAATTCGGAACAACCCAGCAAATAGAGTAGTGGTTGGGCCAGATTTTCTCAGGGAAATGGAAGAGCAGATGTAAAAAATCAAGCAAAATTTAAAGACTGCTTCATACAAGCAGAAAAGCTATGTTGATAAGGGCAGAACTCACATGGAATTTAAAGTGGGTTATCATGTATTCTTGAAAGTGAAGGCCAACAAAAGTTCCTTGAACTTCGAAAACTGCTCAAAGTTGGCATATCGTTATTGTGAGTCATTTTAAAACTTATATAGGATTGGGACTATAGCTTATACACTTGAATTAGCTGCATCTATGTCTATTCATAATGTATTCCATGTACCATTGCTCAAAAAGTATATACCTGATGTTAATCATGTTATTGATTGGAATGTGATTCAGGTGGAGCAAGAAGGCACTTTTCAAGTGCATCCATTGTGCATACTGGACCGGAAGATCAAACAACTCTTGAATCAAGCCATAGAAATAGTAAAAGTCCAATGGACCTGGTATAATCCTGAGGATGCAACTCGAAGATGCTATGTGGGCAAAATACCCACATCTTTTTGAAAATTTTTGAAAATATTGATGGTAATATGTAAATAACTTGCACTGAGGACAATGCAAAAATAAGGGGAGGGGAATGTAATACCACAAGGTCGAGCCCCATCGGAATTGTAAACATGTTTTATAGGCTGGTGAATTGGGTGATTATAAGCTAGGAGGCTTATGTGATGATTAGGCGGGAGAGCCTAGATGCTAAAGGGAAGTGAGCCTATTTTGGTATATGTAAACACTCGTATCATTAATATAATACATCATTGCGTGTAGACCGACCACAATAAAAGAGTATGGGGAACTAAGCTCCACTAGGTAGGGAAAGGGAAGGGCTAGGAGACTAGGAAAAAGAGCTAAGCTTGAGGGCTTAACTCTAAGGGAATTTCATATTCTTATTCCTAAAAGACTATGGTAAGGATAATGATTTTATCCCAAGTCTTAAGAAAGAGTGAATAATTCACCAGTGGAGAGAAGTGAGCTCTAGGAGGGCCATGTGTCAATCATGGCTCACGCAAATATATATGGGGAAAAATAGTATGTTTTTCCCATCCTTCCCCATTCACCAACGCATTTTTATTTTACTCTTGCTCAACATTCACACAGGAAACCATAGACTCCATCAGCGAAATCTCTCCATGCCTCACGCACACCATCAACAATGATCCCAGACATTACCTTTTATACACAACGCACATGTATTGTTCTTGAGCGCATACCATTCCTTAACCATTTGTTTTTGTTGCCAACCGAGTTCCTTACCTGAGCATGCCTTCCTACCATCATATGTTCCATACCCTTTCTTTGTTGTTTCCTTCATCTGAACCTGTTACTGGTTGACAAGAGAGTTGGATTGAAGAGGCAGCTTGTAAGGTCCATGGATTGAAGAAGCAGGTTGTCAGGCCTATGAGCAACTCTGTCCAGGTGAGGGTGTTTGTTGGGAAAGTGATTTCCTGGGGGAGCCCAACTGCAGCTATAGCTCTCTGAGAAATCTTGTTCGACCTGTTGCTGAAGCCCTAGAAGGGAAGTGGGGCAGCCAAAGGACTGTTGATCAGAGAAGGGGCACACTTCCTAGCGTGGGACAAGCATGTGGGGAATGAGAGGTTGTACGTTGTTAGTGTGAGATGGTCCCTAGAGCGAAATCCTTCATGTTGTTTGTGCAACTTCCTGTTGTCACAACCTAGCCTAGGAATCTCTCTACCCGGGTGGAGTTTAGTCCAACTCGAGGGTGACCCACTGTTGAGAGTGATGAGAAACATGGTCTAAGGATGGGAGGTTCGTGGAAGGTTTGCATGCAATTGGTGGTATTCTATAAAAATATAAGTCAATTATATGTTCCATTGCATGATGTGAATTTGTACATGTTTTTATATTATGAGTATTGACTGTGTAAGTTGTAAGTATAGGCTTACTTTTATTTCCACATGAATCTATGTATTAGCAGAATGTATATTTCTGTTTTAATTTATATATGTATACAATTGAAATTATTGTAAGTTTTAAGGTGGAATTTTCCCGACCCTGGGTGGCTAGGAATCGCTACATGAAGTAGTTCCAGATGTGGTTCCTCTGGACATATGTGGAGTCATCTTGGGAAGTACATATTTGTATGTGAGGGATGTCATTTTCAGAAGGAGAGAAAATCAACATGAGCTAGTCAAGGATGGAAAATCCTATGCAATAAATTCACACAAGGGAAAAGTTAAGCTCTCTCTGATCAGTGTTCATTAGGCAAGAAGAATCATGGGAAATACAAATAAGTTTGTCTTACTGTTCCGAAGAGAAGGAAAGCAACAAGAAGAAGGAAACAAGTTGGAAATGTAGGAATCCTTGGAAGGATGTAGCGTCGTACAACGTCAACAACTACAACAATTCATTGAAGCCTACAGGGAAGTGTTTCAAGAGCCTCCGAGACTTCCACCCAAGAGACATGTTGAACACAAGATTAAAATGTTGTCGGAGTAACTACTTCTTAAGATTAGGTTGTATATTCAGTTTTTCATTAAAGAAAATGAAGTAATGAAGCAGTTGCAATAGTTGTTGGAGCAAAGAGTCATCAGACCCAATATATCACCATGTTGTTCACCCATCATCTCGGTGCCAAAGAAAGATGGAAGTTGGAGGATGTGTATTCACTATTGTGCCTTGAATAATATCACCATCAAGAATAGATATCCTTTTCCGAGGATCGATGACTTGTTGAATCAACTAAAACAAGCCAAATTCTTCACTAAGTTCAACCTCAAATCAGGTTACCACCAAGTGGCGATCAAAGCAAAAGACGTATGGAAGACAACGTTCAATACAAGGCAAGGTTTGTATGAGTGGTTTGCAATGCCTTTTGGATTATGTAATGCACCTACAATGTTTATGAGACTAACGTATGATGTGTTACATCCCTTCATTGAATCATTTGTAATAATATAGCTAGATGACATACTAATCTTTAGCAATACTTGACAAGAGAACCTCTCACATGTGACATAGGTACTAGAGAACTTAACGAAGACTCAATTTATTTCCAACTTACATAAATTTGAGTTTGGAAAGACTTCCTTGATATATCGTCAACACATGATTGGAGGAGGAGAGCTAAGGGTAGATCCAAAGAAGATAGAATTCATCACACAATGGTCTATTCCCACCAATGTGACGAAGGTAAGCAATTTAATGGGAGCAACTAAGTATTTGAGAAAGTTCATTGTAAACTTCTCCACAATAGCAACACCATTGCATGTCATAACTACCAAAGAAAATATATTTCATTGGGGTAAGACACAACAAAGAACATTTGAATACTTGAAGAAAATAAGTGATGATCCATTCTTAGCCATTGCAAATTTCCAATGACTGTTTGAGCTAGAGATTCAAGCTAGTGGATATGTATTAGGAGCAATACCCATGCAAGGACAAAGGAATGTGTTCTACCATTTAGAGTTGTTTCATGGAGAAATGCTTGACTATCCCATGTACAATAAGGAGCTCTTTATGATTGTACAAGCAGTAAAAAAGTGGAGGCATTACCTATTGGGAAAAGAGACTATCATACACAGAGATCATCAACCCCTTGAGTATATACAGAGTCGCACCAAGATTCAACAAGTGCATCATTATAAGTGGATAGGTTTCTTGAAGAAATTTCATTTATTGATCAAGTACAAGAAATGAGTCATGAATATATTAGCTGACATGCTCTCTCAACCACCAATGAAGAAGATTGTAGGGATTGGAATGATAATGTAGCTTGAGCCTTTTACTCATGAACTTCTCAGTGAAGATTATGAGGCAGATGAGGATGTAAGAGGAGCTTACAAGCATATAAAGGAGAGGTTGGTCGTTGTCATGGAAGGAAATGAATATCACCTACAATATGGGTCATTGGACAAATTATGCATACCCTAGGACAAAAGGGTTCAGTTGATAAGAGAAGCACACACTTCAAGGGTTGATGGCAATTTTGGCATGACAAAAGAAATGGAATATCTACAATTGTATGTGTATTAGCCAAAGGTGCAGGAGGAGGTGGCAAAGTTTGTTATAGGTTGTGATCTTTGCAACACTAGCAAGTCAAGCAATCGAAAACTTGGCTTGTACATCCCCTTGCCAGTGCCAAGCAGACCTTGGATGAGCATCTCCATGGACTTTGTTGGAGGTTTTCCTATGACTCATAGAGGCCATGACTTTTTCCTCATTATAATAGACTATTTCAGCAAAATGTGTGTGTTCATTCCCTATAAGTAGACAATCTCGAAACGAGAGGTCGTTGAACTATTCTTCAACCATGTTCGGTTCTTGAGAATATTTTGGATAGCACTTTGGGAAAGAATGGATACCAAGTTGAAGTGATCCACTTATTTCCATCCTCAAACTAACGAACAATCCGAAGTAATAAACAAGACGCTGGTACAATTGTTGAGAGGTTACAACAACAAACATCCAAATACTTGGGACGAGCAACTAGTCTACATTCGACACTCTTCCAATAGAACACTTCATTCTTCCACCAATAAGTCTCCTTTTGAGACTTTTTTTGGTTATTCACCTCCTTCACCATTTTACATTGTTTATGGACAGCAGAAGCAAGAAGCATGACTACAAGAAGAAGAACAGACGACAATCGCAGACGTGGAAAAGATCAGGGATATACTTCTGATGGGTTCTAGAAGTTTGAGAAGAGCATGCATTTGTATAAAGTCGAGCATGATCAACACATGGAAGACCATAAATTCCTTGTTGGAGACAAGGTGTGTCTCTATCTCTATAAGGAACAACTACCATGAGGATAAAAAAAAGCTCAATCCCCTTAAATATGGGCCATTTGAGATCATTAAACAAGTGAATGAGAATGCCTTTAGGCTGAAACTTTGATGTTGGTGAATGTGGAAAATTTGAAGTTGTTTGAACCCTCCATGTTTCTTGAGCAAGAAGAACATCAAGTTATTCCGACTGTTGAAGACATTTCATCTCATGGAGTTAATGAGTTTAAAGAAGACATAGTTCTACAAAACAAGGAGCAGACAATTCACAGAGGATAGCCACAAATGTGGTAGATTGGTCTCAAGGGACAGACTAAATGTAAAGCAAAGTGGTATGAAAGGAACTAAATTGCACGAAAGTTCCCTCATCTATCCTTGGCAGCGTTTGGGGACAAAAAGCCTCCCAATGGGGAGGTGTGATCCCAATCGAATCTGACAAGAAAAATTACCTATCGACACAAGCTCTAAGATGATCAACACAAGCATTGTTGAAGGATATGGACTATGAAGGAAATCAACTTCTTGGCATTAAGGGCCCCATGCCATCACCATTGATGTCAAATTTTTGTATGTAATGCCTATAAAGTTAGGTATTCTATTGTTGTAAATAAAGAAATATGGAGACTTTGATGAGACCCTTTCCACGTGGTAAAAACAAATAAAGAAAGAAAAGAAGGAGAAACGGACTAGAGAGAAGTTGAAACGTTGGAGATGCCTAACCGTCCAGCTATCCTTCTGGTCGACTCAGTCTTCTATATCATGTATCCCCACAATGAGAGAAGGGATTTTGACTGAGAATGATGTAGAGAGGCTATCCACATGTCACTTAAGAGCATAGAAATGAGTTAGAGAGCTTGTAACTTGCACATTGTTGAATAATAAAGATCTTGGTCAAAGCTAAAAGAATGTTTGGTTTTCCCAATTGAGTTTCTAGGCAAACTCTAGGTTTATGTGTGATGGTTATTTTTGGTTGCATTGTTTAGGAATCGTAAATGGTGTGCACTGTAACTTAATTGATGTCTATGTAGAGAATTGTGTGCCAGTTATTGTTTGAGTTTGTTTTATATTAATATGGTCCCCTGGGTCAGTAAACCAAACTAAATCCTCTTTAACCACACCCGTATATAAACACGTTTCTACAAGTTCACCCGTTACCAATTTCATCCCAAGTATTTTCCTCCCTTGTTGGATACCCAACTCGACTTCAAGACGTTTTTAGTTGACTTGGGATTATCAAAATCCCCTTTGGACATTTTTTAGGTGTTGTAAACTTGTAGGTTACTGAAAATGCCCTTAAAATGTCTTTTACACGTCGTGGGTTGTCAAATTCACCCTCTAAACATTCTTCCCAATTATTGGTTGTCAAATTCGACCTCTGAGTTGTGCTCTCTACTAGTCAATCCCACCCACCCATGAGCATTTCTACTTCACCAAGATTTGTTTTTCCCTTTCTCCATTTGGTCGACAACAATTAATATCCAACGATATCTGGTCGATTTGGTTCACTTGGTCGATCAGACTTGCATCTGACTCGATTTGGTCTACCTTCCTTCCATTTGACTCGACTTGGTTGACTTGCATTACTTCCGACGCCTATTCATTTGGTTGATTCAACTTGGAGTGATTGACTAGTTTTGCTTTCTGGTCGACTCGACTTTAGCTTGACAGTCGAGTTTTTATAAGATAATGAGAACTATGAGTGTAGATGTTTTGAAGAGGGCTCTGTGTTGGTGAGACGGGTAGGCTATAAGC
This sequence comes from Picea engelmannii, assembly GCA_009831015.1. NCBI lineage: Eukaryota > Viridiplantae > Streptophyta > Pinopsida > Pinales > Pinaceae > Picea > Picea engelmannii. The sequence continues at coordinate 88,618 of ML790653.1, read as the reverse complement.
CTCCTGTTTACGGGTCACCTAGCATATGTCCTTACAAATTTACAATTTACCTTTGAAGTTTTAACTTTGAACTATTTACTAAATCTGACAACTCTTTGGTAATGAATATGAATCTCTAGAGTCTATTTGATTTTATGGTTGATGTTGTTTGTTACAATCTCTAGATGAAAAATTTTATATGATTGATGTTATATGTGTACTAAATGGTTTATTCTTAACGATCATCCCTAATCCAGTGGTTAAATGATCTTAAATCTTTGTTTTCATGGTAAAAAAACCTTTATGTGCACAATAGGGACCCATCTTTAATGGGCAAACTATATTTATTAGTCAAACAAAAACAACTTTGGTTCTTGTTTTATTGTGCTACTTGGCCTTGGCTTACCAGAATGCACTCTTGCCTGATTGTTACCTAGTGTTGTTATTAACATGTTTTTTCACATCCCCTGTATTAGATAGAGCTCATTTTGTGATACTTCAATGTAGTTTACTTACTAGCCTAGAAATTTACACGCAAATGTCCACCATTAACTTTACATGTTCCCTCAATGAAAGGGCCTAATTTAAACATCTTTTGTTGAAATGATGAACCCTTCATAAAGGGCCTAATTTAAACATCCTTTGTTGAAATGATGAACCCTTCATTCATAGGGCCTAATTTAAACATCCTTTGTTGAAATGGTGAACCTTTCATTTATATCCTAATTACCCTAATCTAAGTTTACAAACTCAATGAAATGAGACTATAAATGCAAATTCATAATGCCATTAATCTAATAATTAATATGATCCTAGCTAGAGGCTTTACCAACCAATTGACATGAAACAAATATAAAATAAAGATAAAACCAACAAATCACTAAATGATAACATTCTTAGCATTAAATATTTTTTAGCATTACATAACATAAGAAAATATATTACAAGTAAAAAAAAATAGTTTACAGCATCCAACATCCATAGATACAAGTTTAAAGAAAACAATGAATAACATAAAGAGTATAAGAACACAAGTTAACAATATCTTATTAACATATCAAAATAACTTACAATATCAAAGCGAACCTTTTACATCACTTCAATGATTCTATTTATATTTAACTTCTAACCTTTTGGCTTGCATAAACTACTTGTGCATGCTTTCCAACTTGACTTTCCACAGTTACATAGATTTCGTCTAATCCTCAATCAGATGAAGGGATGTTCTTTAATTAAATATTCCATATTACACAATTTCCCTTTACTCTTTACGTGAAACCTCAAAGTAATTCTTTTGTACTCGTGTGGCTACAAGCAAAACAAAGGCCCCACCCATTTTGTATCCCAGTTTAGTATTCAAGTTCGAGTTTGGGGATCTATGCTTTCTTTCTTCATCAAAATTGTGACTTGGTCAGCGTCCATCCATTCTCCCCTTATTTAGTGCAGGCTGCTCAGTGTTCACCCTTATTACGTATTAGTTCATTGTACACAAGAATTTTGGTAATCTTCCTTTATGCGTGCTCTTCCTCATTCAAAATTTGGCATGCACATGTGCCATCCTTTGCTATAATCCCTGCACATAAAACCTACATTATATCTGTGATCAGTATGCTAATAAACTTGTGTGATAATGGAGAAATTTTCTTATTATCTAAAGGAATGGTTTGTGGTTTGAAACTTCTTTTATTTGCTTGCGAAGCCTCACAAAAATAACTAAAATCAATACAAGATCAAAGTGTCTACATGCATGTCACATGGACATCGATTTTGGGATTCAAGCAAATTTAAATATCATGATATCTTTGATTTGTTTTGCACTACAAATTTAGTTTTGAAAGTTTATTAGTAATGTAAATTTCAAGTGATTCCTTTTTTATTCTTTTGGCATTACAATAATGGGAACTAAGCATGTCATCTTTGTTACTTTCATGACGATTGGTACTTGTATGATCTCAAGGTTTAGAATGAGAACTAAACGCTTCGTTTATTAACATCCTAAAACATATTGCTATCTCCAAACTTGGCCAAACCTCCTTATTCAGCAATGTTGGGAACGATCGTGCACATAAGCACTCACCATATCGATTGCATTCCTACAAACGAGTCCTTACCTTCCGCAGGAATCATGGTGATAAGACCAGACCAGGACGTGTACCTCCTCTCAGCTTTGAATTCTAAGTGGATGAAATAGAAATCCCTTGTGATTTTGGGTGCGGCTATACGAAAAACTGACTAATATCTTCGTGTATGCTTGTTAGATTGATAGAAAAAGTATGTAACTTATCATATCGCACTCACACATATCGTTTGATGGCAAATGCCTCTTGATTTTGCTGTATTAATACTTGGAGGATGCTATAATCTTACGTATCAATTCTCTTTGGTATTATTATATATCTTGAAAACTCAATAGCTATCGCAAGATTGGACTTTGAATCGTTTTCCTCTTCTTCTCCGTTAGCAAAGCGATAGCCCACAATTACACGTGGAACCTTTAGCTCACAAACTGATACTGGTCACTCTGTCACTCTTCATAGACTCCCTCACTCTGCATGATAACGATCATGCTCTTATCTTATTTGTTGCGCCGATTGCGAATCTTCCTTTACTCGTCATCGCTATCCCAGACGCCAATGTAATATCCCACTCGCCAACATGCTAGTTCTTTCAAATCGCTGTCACTTACCCTAATCGCTCCTATTAGAATGAACGCGATAACGTTGGTGAGTCTTGTCACTTCTTCATGCTCCAAGATACGAGCAAGAGGTGACTCGCTTAACCACGCACATGTGGGACAGAAGGTTTGTATTCGTTGAACATAGTGTGATTGGAAACTCTATCGATAGGATGGGTTTAGATGGCGAAAGATAACCCTAAATCCTTCTATTGCACCTACAAGTGCTGCAAATAATTCTCTCTCATCCCCCGGATCAAAATCACATCTTACTAACTTTGTGATCAAAACCAAATAGACAGCATGTTAATGATTTTCAAGATGCAAAGTACAAATCATCCATCTTCAATATGTAGAACATCGAGTCAAGAAAGCCATTGGGTTGTGGCGTGGTTCATCTAACTCGTAGACAACATGGCAAGACCCCACTCTAATATCTTCTTGGTCGTCCAAGGCCGACCTAGGGCCATAATCACCACCACTGAAGGTATGAAAGAACCATTCTAACCATGCTCATTATTGAGTTTCCAATACATATACTGAAAGGTCTTGGGCCACCCAAGTTCTCAAGGAGGTAGAACTTGGGGTTGTTCCAATGTCCAAGTTGGGCAAGTGGACGCGAACGTGCCAAGGAGCTTCTCAAAGTATGGGGTAAACAAAGATTGGGGCACACAAACATTAGGGGCACATCGAGGTTGTGTGAGTCGATCCCAAGGGGCTCGAGGGTTGACGAGCGCAAGAATTTGTAATTTGTTTGAGCGACTGGGTCCATGAAGGAGCACAATGATTTCTTTTGACATGGGTTCAAGAAGGGGCGCGACAGCCCCTAAGGAAGCGTCAATTCGTGATGGTGCCCTTTGGAGTGCCTATAAGAGAACAAAAGCTCACAACCAAGGAATGAAAGTTTTGGAAGACAAGGAGAGAAAGAGAGCTCTACGATTTTGAGGCGGACAAAAAGAAAGAGCTCCCTCAAGAACTCAAGTCACTCCACTTGGCAGGACTTCTGCTGCCTTGAGGTGGATTGGTTGCACAGAGTTGGGCAACCTTATGTGGGGTTGATTTTGGTGAAGTCTAGAAACACAGGTATGAAGTGGATTGGTTGGACAAAGTTGGGAGAACTTATGTGGGGTTGATTTTGGTGAAGTCTGGAAACACAGGCATGTTGCAATCATGTGTGAAGCAAATGAAACGAAGAGATAGAGTATGTGGAAACGAAAAGACAACATGTCTGCGGTTGGGAGTACATCTGAGGTACACTGCAAATGGTTGTAGAGACGGTTGCGACGTAGAGCCTTGGTGACAATCTATATATGAGTATCTTGGTAAGGTGAGGTGGGTCGTATGACTCCAGTAATTCTGATGTTGTAACTTTTTCTCAATAACAAAGACTTAGACGAGTATTAGGCACAGTTTGGTAGTTCTCATGTTGTAACTTTTTCTCTATAACAAAGACTTAGACAGGTATTAGGCACAGTTTGGTAGTTCTCATGTTGTAACTTTTTCTCAATAACAAAGACTTAAATAGGTATTAGGCACAGTTTGTGCCACCCGCTCTATATCCATGTTTGTCTTTAGTTTTTTCTATTGTTCTCTTGGTTCTCATGGATGTATGCCTAAATATAACTAAATGTCAAGAAGTTAAGAAATGTCTATGTATACAAAAGTTGCACTAGAGTAGGAGTGTGACCAAGTATCTTTGGTGTTGCCAAGCAGCTTAGTGAGAAACTTTTCGGAGTGTGACACACACTGCCCTCAAGAGATACACGATCGCAAGGCAAAGTGTGGAGACGTGACATATAGCATGAATATCATGATGCATCTTCGAAGGCTACTTCAGCAGAATGTTTAAAGGCAACATGACAGTAATATAGTACATCCCACTGCATTGTTTAGGAAATCCTATGCAAAGATAAACATTGAAGTAAAATATGGAAAATCTTAAGGATCCATAATTAATATTTGATATGAAGTGTATAACCTTTATAAAATGTTAAAATTTTTATAAAAAATATTCAAATTTATAAAAATTAGAATATTTGGTGATTTTAATGTAAAATAATTTTATCAAGAAAATCATTGTCAAATCACTTTTAAAAAGATGAAAATTGTTGAATCCTTCTTTAAAGAAAACATGGATAAGTCAATCTCATCACATGAATCCATGAAATGAATCCAATACAACTAAACAAGGCGAGATGGAAAGTATTGCAAAGTTTAGTATTCTCCACCTCACCACGAGTCATTAGACATTCGTAAATCAAAACCAACCACAAAACATTAAACCATCCTCAAACATTTCATTTCAAGGAAAAAATGAACCAAGAAATGTTTAGCTATAATGATTCTTAAATGCATAAATTTTAAAATAGGGGTGCGCAAGTCGGATGACTCATCTCTAATTTATACCTCAACAAATGGAAACAAATTGGACAATACCATAAATCTCTACAATAAGAATGCAAACCTATATATCAAAAAGTAGGAAGAATCTATTTACTCCTCATAGCCATCCAAACCTTTATAAGGAGTCTGTGCCTATGAAACTTTTCCTTGTGAGAGAAACAATGAGTACTCCTATGAACCAATGAGGGAAACTCATTAGTTGTAGCAAAGAAGAACGATGAAGTTTATTTTCCTTGAAACCCAATTCCCTTTTCCCAATTAGAAACATAATCAAAAGAATTATTTGTAATTTGGATAGAATGATGTTCCTCAAACATGACTTAGGTGTATCCCTCACATGTCGTTCCATTACGTGTGAACAACCATAGTCCAAACATAGTCAATATTTTCCACCCCTCGATACGTTACTAACAATAGGGTGTGTTTTAACTTGGTTAACTCACTTTGTCCAGCACTATTATAGGATTATTGACTTTAGTGTCCTCGTCATTCAACACATTCTTATCAAACCACTGCTTGGCAATTCTTTAATGTGCTTCTGATTCGGATAAGATCATTATAAAATTTCTCGTCGATCTCAATATTTTCTAGGAGGAAAAAAGTGGATGAATCAGCTTGCAAGATCATTTTCATGGCAAATCCTCAAAAACATTGGGATTGAAACCTTCCATAGCCATTTTGAGTAATTAAATGACAATTTTTGAGTTTATAATGTCTAAAACATACACCCATTCCCTTTGAACGTCCAAGTGGCTTAGTCCCTTCAGAACGACTTCCACCATGCAAGGTCCTGCAAAGACAAGCAAATATACGCTCCAAGGGTCCACAAGTCATACGAATCATGCTAAGTAAGCCACACTTAATAAAAGGACTCAAAAAGTGCATTAAGTCCCCCTTTTCAAACTAAACAAATGTTCAAAGACCTTTTAAACTTTGCCAAATTTAGTTATGGGAGGAGTGTCATGGTGCCCTATTGGGTAGGCCAATCCCCAAGTCAATGAATGTTTCCCAAGAAGACCCTCTCTAGGCCATGTAGTGAGAATGAGGTGGATTGGGGGGGACTACTCTTGTGCATGGGGTTATTGACATATCAAGGGCTCATGTTGTCTCGTTTATGGGTGCCTTTGTGAAGGGTGTATTGCATCCCTTTGTTTGCAATGCAACTTTTTTCCAAGCTCTTTATTTGCAAATTTATTTTTTTTACGATCTGAACATTGAGTGTTATGTGCAATGGAAAGAAAAAGAGCACCACAATACCACTTGAAGTTAGAACACATTGAATGTTATTTGCACTGGAACTAGAAATTAAAGAACAATGCAATGCATTCCACCATCAAGCGAGATACTTTTATTTATTTTATTTTTAGAAAGTCCTTTATTTTCATAGAGAAGCGATTTATGGCTCTGAGGACCTTAGGGAAAGCATATAGATGGATGAATTATGGATTTTGATTTTTATAGTGCTAGTTATAACACCTCTAGGCCTTTATCCCCTTTTTCCCATGAAATGAGATACAAGCCCTTCTTGGGGTCAATCAACCTGAAAAACCAAAAGATGAAGAAACAAAAGGGAAGAAGTGTGGAAAGTGTTAAGTATGAGTGGGAATGGTATAATGACCCTTCAAGGAGACCTTCCAGTAGTGATTCTCTTCCCGACAGTGACCAACTTACTAGAATACCATGCTAACCACCAAGGTGAGATCAGGAAAGAGATATAATTTCCAAGCAAATGTTCCATACTCTAGAAATGACTCTTTACAACATGTTCAAATCCTTCAATTATTAAAGTGACACTTACCATGAGACTTCACTTGTTACCTCATGAAGCAAGACTTGTTATCCTCTATGGACCAAGCTGGTGTGGGGGACGTTGCTATGTTGTTAACAATGAGTGGTGATGCGTTGTGGAGAGAGGCTCTATCTGCTTAGTGTGGGATCTGTTCGTCAATATGGCTCTTAGCACTCCATGTCTGCTACCTGCGGGCCTCGAGATATCATGTACTTAGTTACCCTAGGCTGAGTGGTCACAAGCCCAATTTTACCTTCTTGCATTTAAATTATTAACCCTTCACTTATTCTTCCAACATTGTACTTTGGGTTACTGAACTATATGAAATATATCCATAAATACAAATACAAAATGCACCTAATTTAACAACCAATTCAATCTAGATATTAGCATTTAAGAACTGATTGATATGAAAAGAATAGAGAAATATAAATAACGTGAAGAAAAATCGACCAAATACACCCTGTAGAAAACTTCAAAGAGGCTCTGAGAAATTAAAGATAACCTGCAAGTCGCTAAAAGATAATAAACTTCAAAACAATTTCATAAGAATTGCATAAGATAAATAATCATAAGCATTACAAACACAATAAAAGTCTTATAGATTGCAACGTCTATCATTAAACGCTTCAATTAAATCATGAAAGTCAAACTGCAGTAGTATAAGAACACACTCTAAGAACACAAACTGCAGTAGTATAAGAACACACTCTAACGACATCTTTGATTAAGATATGACAATAGCTTACAATGCTAAAATAAAACCTTTTGCATTACTACAACGGTTCTATTTACCAATTTTTCCAATCACTCTTGGAATTCTAACATCTAACTCTTTGCCTTCCTAAACTACATGACCATCCTATACTTCTTGGATTTATAGCAGTGTTTCCAACATCATGTCGAAAAAATGTTCGACAACACATATTCCAATAAAGGAAGAACACCTTCGATAACCACTCACACAACCAGATCAAAGATCAACAAACCAATTTTTTTATGTGGTAAAACCCCTGTGGGGAAACATCAATGTCCCCAACCAACGTGACCACTTGGACCAATTTATTAATGCCAAAAAAAAATTAAACAAGAGTTTCTCATAATCGATCATTGACAAATGACCTTGCATGCTCTGTAGTAAAAAGAGATGTGGGGCCAATCAACTGTTAATCCATGGATCAATGTAGTTGCTAATATCAATGAAAATATGAGCCATCAGATCACTCTATGTCAGGAGGTTATCATGATCGTCGGATTTCCTAACAATAAATGCATACTAAAGAAACACACTAAGAAATACACTTTTACCTAACGACGCATTGATTCACAACAACTGGGTATAGGATTGAAGGATTCACAAAGGCGATACAATAGGATAAGGAAAGAGGCATTAGATCCTATCCCCTCCTAATGACATCTTCTCGAATTCCTAACATAGATCGAATTTTGGAAAACTTCGCTTCTACAAGAGGCTTTATGAAAATGTCTACAACATAATCTTTTGTAGGAAAAAATAATAGTTTAATAACACCATCATGAAAGAACCTTCTAATGAAGTGCATGTGTATCTCAATGTGTTTGTTTCAATGATGTTGGACTAGATATTTGGTGATCTTGATAGCACTCGAATAGTCGCACCAGAGGGTGGTTAGATACTGCAACCAAAATCCAAACTTTGAAAGGATTTGTCGAAGCCACTAGGCTTCTCAACTTGCATTAATTGGTTCTCAATACTCTGCTTCTCCTGAGGAAAGAGAAATAGTCTGTGGTTTCTTACATATGCAAGTGAAAAGTCTAGAATGTAATGTTCCCAAGCCAAGGAGCCAAGAACATTGGGTTTTTCATGATTTTTTAACTGTTTTCCAGTTGTGGCATTTCGTCAAACACTTTGTTGGTTATGGTCTTTTAGGTTGCGCTAGGGTTTGTACTAATGATTTTAATGTGTTTTTGCAGCAATAATCAAATAGATGTAGCAATGGAACATACCTCAACAAGATACAAGAACAACAACACAAGGAATAACCAAAAATGCCTCAGATTTGATTTTATTCATAATAATAGAAGAACCTCGTACAATAGATATACAAATCTGGAACAATATAGGTGAGACCTCATAGCCAAGTGATAATAATCATCCAAGAAGAAATGATGCAAGCCTCCCAAGGCTAAGTAGTTGCAGAAGATAAATGACAAGCTGGAATCCTTGCCCACTGATGTACCAAACCTCAAACTGTATAAGCTACGCCCTGCTGCGAAGCTGAATACCCTCAAAAATTTGGCCTTGCTACTAAAGGCCTCCAAACCCTTTGATGAAGATGCCAAAATGTAGATCAGGTCAATACCAAACCCCTGGTGAAATATCAGGATGAATGGTGAAGTTATGACCCACCAAATGCACAATCCCCTAATTTGTGCTTGTGCCCTCCTGGATGACCGAAGGCCCAATAATTCAGCCTCTCTCCCAGAGACCTCCAATGCTCCCCCAAACCACTGAAATGATAGATCGGGACATTGCTACCTCACTGGTGAAGTCTCAAGCGAAATAGTGAAGGTCTAAGCTACCAAATGGTTGAAACCACTTTCTGAAGTGTGCCCCTCTCTTCCCCAACTTGCTCAAGCTCTAATAAATAAAATGGTAGATAAAACTCCTTCGAGATAAGCTAGAAATGATGCCCTATGGCATACAAATGAAACCCAGAAGTCCCTTTCCTCCAATTCCTATTCCTTTGCCCAGATCAAACTATCCTCCTCAAGGTGGTGCACCCTCCTGCTTGAAACCCCTGAAGTTGTGCCCTATCTCTCTTTGAACCAGTAACTGAAGTCAAATCCACCTGTAGCTGAAGTAGATCTAATGTAGAATGGTGAGGGAGGAATATTTCACCTCCGTGACCAATCTTGGACTAGGTTCGGTGGGATCTTTGACCACCAAGTTGATCTCTAGGGTTTGTTAAGTCAAAACCCTCAAAACCCCCAAATGCATGGGCTCACTAGCTAGAAGCCAGATATCAAAATGATAATCAACATGAATGAATAGAATAGAGGATCATGTCTCTCTTTTATCCTCCCTGCTCACCTTGTCTGTCCAAAGTGACTTTACTTTATTTAATTATTAATTAATTAAATCACTTTAATTAATTAATTAACCATTTTACCTCTGAAAAGTACCTTATCTCTCCTTGTGGCTTCCCTGGCCACTAAAAGTCACTTTTCATCATCCTATCTCGTAGTGTTGTTCCTCCCGATTCCAATGATCTATTACACTAAGAGGTTCCTCCAAGTATTATGCCCAATATGACCTCCTTAGTGAATTTAATTAACCTATATCCCAAAATAACTCAAAATCATGGAAATCGTTGGAATGCAACAAAGCCAACGCCAAGCTGTGCGGAATGGATCATGATGATGAAATAAGATGAGCGATGTAAGACGAAACCCAAAATACCCCCCAATAGCCCATGTACTCGCTATAACCTCCGTGTGGCTACTCTGGTCATCATAACACTCTGTAATATAATGATGTCCCAAAGTGGGGACATTACATAGAACCAAGGCTGAAAACATAACCTCCAGTGGACTTTCGATCATAAAGGTCGTCAACCTAATCTGAATCAATGAAACCAACCAACAAAGGGGTCACCTTTGAACTGTAATGTATACTGAATTGAACTATACCCTAGACATACCGAAGTATAAGTCAAATCAAGTGTTTGCATATATTGATCAACAATATCAACAACAAAGGAAAAATCAAGATGTGTATGAGTCAAATATAAGAGGCTAAAAACTAACCAACAGTACAAATTTACATCAAGTTCGAGAGAAGTACAAGTGGAAGCAAGTTTAACTCAAGACTGGAAAGGAGAAAGGAATGATTTAGAATCATCCATGTGAAAGCAGCAAAGAAGGTCAAAAGCAAACTTAGAAAGGGAAGGAAATATTCCTTCCTTCATTTGTCATACTTGGAGGATAACGAAGTAATGCAAATAGTCAAAGTCTTTCATTTCAAATTTCTTTTTAAGTTTGTATTTCACATGGGTTAAAAGTTCTTTTTCACTACCAATTGAGGATAAGGTCAACAACATAAAGAACAAAGATTATGAGATGGCTTCCTACTTTCTTGGTTTAGACACTAAGGTCAAAATGACATCTAGAAAACTTGGTATCAAGAAGAAAATTGTCCATTTTGGCATATACCAAGTTTGAGGAGCTTGCTTGAGCCCATAAAGAGATTTCTTAAGGTGGCAAGAAGGGTGTTGGGTATGTGTTATATTCTTTGCACGACTAATTCTAGTGTTTTCTACGTTGCGTTGGGCATGCTAGGGGGCCTCCAAGCCCCCCTTCGAGGGTATCAGGGGGGCTATAGCCCCTGTGCGGGGATTTGAGGTCAGCACCCCCGAGAATTTATTTTTTCTTCCGAAAATGTCTCATTTTTTGCCTCAGTTTTTGTGTCGCCTTGATTTTCGTGTCCATTGTTGGGCGGTTTTTCGACACATGGTTTTTTCCAACGGTTTTCTATTTTCGATTAAAGAATTAGGGTTGTTGACTCATCCAGGTCGACAGATGGTATTCATTTTGGCTACAACGACAAAGGTCTCATTATAGTCAATGCCTTCAACTTGGGAGAATCCTTTGGAAACTAAACGAGCCTTGTGTCTTTCAACACGAATGTTTTTATGTGGTAAAACGTTTGTGGAAACATAGACTACCCCAGTCAAAACCAACGTGACCACTCGGAAATATTTATTAATGAAAAAAATAATTTACAAGAGAGTTTCTCACAATCAATCATTGACAAATGTCCTTCCATGCTCTTTAAATAGATAATGGACAAATCAGGGGTTAATCCACGAATCAATGTAGCCATTATGATCAACGAGGATATGAATCATCAAATCACTCTATGTCGGGAAAATTTCTCGACCGCCAGATTACCTAACTGCAAATGCATAATAAAGAAACACACTAGGAAACACACTTTTACCTAATAACACATTAGACCAAGTTGATATGAACAAACTCCTAAGTGTCTAAATATTCTAATATAAAAATATTGTCTAGGGTTTTAAAAGGAAAATATCGGCAACATCTAGAAAAATATCGGCAAATGTCTACAAAATGTAAAAATACAGAATTTTTTTTTTCAAACTTTTAAACATCTACAACAACAACAACATCAAATAAATGCATTGCCACATAAGTATGAAAATAATTTTCTTCCCCTCTCGAATCTTGCTCCTACTCCCCTTCCAAAATGAGCTTTCACAACTTCCAGGTATCTCTGCTTACACCCAAATCATCAAGTGCTTTGTTAGCAATTTGAATGATTTTTGGGTTTATATCTCGAGAGATACCCACAACATGTCCTTATTATTAAACATTGTTATTCATCTAGGATCCACATTATTCACTTATATGTGGGCATAGGTTCGGATAATTTCAACTCAAATCTATACTTTTAATGGAGGATTTTTGAGAAAATGTAGCTCAAGTAGAGTTATTGTCTTTTGTCAATTTGTCTATGTTCATATCCTAACATTCTCTTATTCCATTTTTTCCATAGTTTTAATTTGCACTAGGTTAGTCTAATTCCAGTTTAGACTAACACTTTTAATGGCAACTTTTTGTGGAAATGTAGCTTAAGAAAAGCTTCTTCTTTTTCCAAGTGATCTAGGTTCAAATCCCAACATTTCCTTGCCATTTCTTATTTCTATTTTCATTTTTTAACATATTCATTTTTATTTCCATAAATTTTAATTTACAAGCAGTGGGTGTTAAAATCGACACTAAACTAATAGTAAAGTTAACGCTAAACCAATGTTAAACTCAATGCTAACTAGAAAAAAAACAAGTTCACAATAACTTCTACGTGAGGAAACACTCAAAGAATTTTGGTATTTCAAAATGGATGAGATTTATGAATATTTGCATCTTTGTGATTTGGATAGGTTCAATCCACTTGTCTTGATCTTATAAGGAGATGTCAGCGTCTTTGCAATATGTCATGAACAACCCATGTTGTAGTATCTACAAATTATAAAAGATGTTGGAGTTTGACATATAAGGAGATGTCATCATGTTTGCAATATGTCATGAACAACCCATGTTGTAGTATCTACAAATTATAAAAGATGTTGGAGTTTGACAAGTCATTGATGGTCAATTGTTATGTACATTCAGATTGATAGGTTGTCAAGCCCCTAATGTAGGGGAGGTTCAAGATGTTGTGTTAGTATCTTATTTTGTTGGATATATTAAAACTTCTAAAGCCTAAAGGATCTACAGAGGTTGAGTGTGGATATTCCCTCCGCTTGTAATCCACCACGTGGGAAGGTGCATCACCTTACTCAAACATTGCAAAATGAAAAAGATCATGTAGGAGCACCCAAATCTTTGGTGACAATTAGTATGCCTCCCAAGAGATATGTTAATAATATCACATTAGCTATTTCCATTTGTAGTCTTCCAGTTGTTTTGAGGACACGATTTGTCATGACTTGTCGATTCCTTTCCAAGAATCGATGATTAATCATGAGACTACAACAAGTTCAAATTTACAAATGTCAAGTTTTTTTAGATGTACAGGGAGAACACTGGCATTGGTGAAAACACTTTCCTTGTAAAGAGGGAGTCTTAGATTTTGGAGTTACTCCAAAAGTGTTTAGAGCATGCCTCAAGGTGCTTTATGTGATATGGGGCGCAGGGGGTGCTAACTACTCTTAATTTTACCATGATGTACATACAGATTGTAGATAGCTTACTCCTGGATTGTTATACCTTAATAAGTTGATTATGTGGTGAATTTTCTTAAAAGGTTGGAGACCCATGTCCCATGGTGACATTTTTGTGAGGTGTAAAGGGAGGGTTTTGTTGCTTGCTTGGGAGGACCACTTCAATGAGCATGGGACATATAGGAAGAGGGTTTTGAGCCCTAGATAGCATGGGGACTCTTTGATTCTTGCATGAAGGCTTGTGCTTGACTTAAGGATTCTTGGGTTAAGGAATGATGATGGAAGTGTGGTGGCCCTAAAACTACACATGCATTTAGAAGGATCATTTCAACATTGGAGGATTTTGGAAGAAATAGACTTCAATCATCACATACAAGCTCATCCATTGAGTTAAGAGAAAAAGACTTCAATCAGCAAAGGCAGAATATCTTTTGTACGTTCACTCAAATCTCCACCTCATCTCTTGGTCAAAGCTAAACTATAAGGAGGGTCCTTAGAAGATATGGGATGTGCATCATGAGAATGCAGACTTCGATACCATTGAGTACTTCATTGTTAACCTCTCTTTGTCTAGTTCTTCTTTGGATTATTTTTCTATTGCGGATTTAGATTTAGAGTCCATGCCTAGGCTTGGCTCGACCCCAACGGCTTCAAATCATCTATTTTCTAGATTAGGTGATCTTCCAATGAAGTATGTAGAGGACGCTGACCATTTGTTAGATTAGTCTATCGCACTCTAGGTTTTCATATTTCCAGTTTTTCATTTATGATTTTGCTACTTCAAAATTGTGGAGCTCTCCAAAACTCATTTTTTGTGATTTTGAAGAACTTTAGTCTTGAGTCTTGACTCTTTATCTTTATGGGCCTCAAATGACTCATTTGACATGATGTTATGATCTTATAACTTATGATATTATAGGCCTCAGTGCACTCATTTGATATGTGATGTTATGATATCAATCATTTGAAATTGAAAATTTAAATCTATGAGGTCATGGATCATTTCAATTTAAGATTTCATTTCTTTGTTTATAAATTTTCATTATAAATTTAAAATTTAAGATATATATTTTATTATTTTAAAAAATTAGGGTTAGGGTTTTGAATACATGATTCCTAATTTTGGGACTAGTGTCGCACACACAGTGAATTCTTTAACCATTTTTTTATTGCACCAACAATTCTTCCCATTTTTTTATTGCACCCACAATTCTTGTAACTCTCAATACAACAATCAAGAACATACCAACTCTTATTTGCAATTAATTCTCTACAATTTACAATGCACATGTTGATGATGGTCAATGCATCATATTTACTCTGGCGAAGGCACTAGCATCCTTACATCTCATTTACAATCCATTCCTTTCACTACCGAGCATGAGCATACTTACTTAAATAAGCTATCATACTTCCATAAGTGTCTCATCGCACAGGATACGCAATATATTTCAATCTTATTTATGCCTCATTATACACATGGTTTCATCACATAGACCTTACTCCAAGTTTGATAAACTTTGAAGATTATGCGCAACGATAATTGATTTGTCCTAAAGCCAAGAGGCTCTATTCTGTTAATTTTCTAGGAAAACGAAATTCACTTTCATAAAACATGAATCCCTATATTAATTCTGATTTGTATTAGCTTTCTAATGATTATTCTCTTCTGCAACTCTGATTTTGGCTAAATAAGTTCATGGTTGGAGACCTACTTCTTCCACTTGTAGAAGGAACTCTAAAGAGAACGAAGAAAACTTTTTTATTGGGCACTAATAATACTTTTGACTGTGAGCACTCAACAACCACAACCTTCATCCAATTATCCGATGCTCTAGTCAATTTCTACATTAATCTGAAACTGTCAACTTTTCACCTTTTCTAGACAAATTCTTTCGTAAAACCGCTATCCTTCGAACCATTAGAAACTAGAAAATTTTCACTACCAAAAGGTTGTCCAAATTAATGAGGAGATCAAATGACAACTCGAAATGTTTTTCTAGATTTGATGTCTTCGATCACTTTTTCTTCATTTACAATTTACCAAACCGGCAATATAATTCCTAGAATAGTGGATGTTCCCCTGTTTTTTACTTTGCAGTCCAAACCCTTTAGAATATAGCCAAATTCTCAGCTAGGTTCCTTCATGCTTGCCACTATTCATTAATGTCAAAAATTCATCTTAATTGAGTTGCTAGAATAACACCCTATTCTTTCAAAATTAATATTTTCTAATTTTTTAAATTCTGAAGAGGAATCTACAACCAGTATAAACTGACACTTTTGTAGATGCCATCACCGTCATCATCCATCAAAACTCCAACTTCATCAGAGTTCATATGCTCATGTTATGACCAAATTAATATTATAGATCAATACTTCTTTTTTCCTTGAATCTTCTTTGCCTTGAATATTTCGGTCCTTTAATAATGCTTTTTTTCAAATGTGCCAAAAGACATCAGGAATTTAAAAAGTTCTACCCCAAAACCATCAAGACGTTTTGAAAATTCTCCCCCAAAAAATTCTCCCCCAAAAGCATCAAAACTGTTACAAACTTCTTCAATTGGTACCTTTTAAAAGTTTCGCCCAAAACAATCGAGGATTTTCGAAAGTTCTCACCCGAAACTATCGAGGCTCCTAGGAACTTCAAACTTTTGATTTATGCTAAAAACTCCATCAAGAGTCTTCAAGCTTCTAATTTATGTAGGAAGGCCATCGAAACTCTTGCAAGCTTCAAACTTCAGCTATTTGCTGAAAGTCATCTAAACCTTTAATAACTCTAAAATTTCTCACTATGTGGCAACAATAGCTAAAACCTTTCACAACTTTGCCCCTTAAAAATGCACCTTTGGGAAATTTTTAAAGCTATCCCTTGAAACCATCAATCAAGCTCTTCTAAAGTTCTTTTTTTTTTTTTGGCTTTTTCAAACTTAAAACTTTCAAACATACTCAAAACCATTTGGACTTTTGCAAACTTCCAACTTTCAAACTTTCCCAAAACCATCAAGGCTTTTGAAAAATTCCAACTTTGAACTTGCTCAAATCCATCAAGGCTTGTCTACATGATGAAAACCATCAAGCCTTTTATAAACCTTAAACACTCTAACTTGTTTGAAACCATGAGGGATTTTCTAAAATTTTAAACTCCCATTAGTTCCCATGACCCTTGCATGAGATTCCAATTTGAATGGTCCCTTGTGGCCTACATTTATCCCAAATTCGCCTTGCCCAGAATTGTTGCTTTGGCTTCGTAACCCACCACAAGAGAAATTCATAGTTGGGCCTTACCAATAGATTTTAATGCTTAAATTTCATGGGTAGTCTATAAAACAATACAAATTTTCCTATTCCATAGATTTGATCACTAACTTCTCAAGTTCATATCACGTT
Organism: Picea engelmannii; assembly: GCA_009831015.1. Lineage (NCBI taxonomy): Eukaryota > Viridiplantae > Streptophyta > Pinopsida > Pinales > Pinaceae > Picea > Picea engelmannii. The sequence goes on along the minus strand of ML790653.1, from coordinate 71,655 downwards.
CTTCACTCCATAAGCAATCCCACAATCTCAAGGCTAGCCTATCTTATGAATAGCAACCATTAACTCATCATTATGAACATCAACATTCAATGTAGCAAAATTAACACAACATTCATTGAGGCTTTCGTTTAACAATTGACATGCAACTATAAAATTCCATCTAAAGAATCAAATTTTCTACCCAACATACCCCAATGTTATAACATGACCTCTAATACAATAATGTAATGTACCCAACCCCCTCTTTACAATTGTTGAGGCAATGGGGTATTACATATAAACTTGAAATTGCTCTATTATCATTCAGTAGCATCCATGAGATGACTTCCTTGACTATCCAACACTACCCACAATATTACCTTTCCTCATAAACCATCTAAGAGGAAAAATTTAATGTTTAATGGGAATAGAATAAAAAAGTCTTATGCAAATATAAAATAACAACGGAAATAACAATTCATATTATGAATTTTTTCATTGCTTATTAAACCCAATGTACTAGAAAAACAAAAAAGCATTGCACAAAGAAGCCAACCATGAATACTTATCTACAAATGAAGCCTTGTCTACCAAATTGGTTGTTAAGAGCAATTTTCCACCCAACTACAGGAATAAATTATGGGTTCAACCCGCAATCCATACCATAATACCACCAGGGAAAAAGAACCTCCTATAGGGCTCTAAAGTCACTCCACCAAACACATTACTCTCATGACAAGACAATATTCCCACTACAAATCTCTCTAGGTTTCCTTCTAGTTCTCAAACCAATCATGGCAATCTCTTCCACTACCCACACAATACAAGGAAGACCCACTTCTATACTCAATAATCCCTTAGAGTGATATTCCCTACCTGTACTCTTCAATTTGTTGTCTACATTCTAGTAATAATTAAGGATTCAAAACACTTAACCTCTAACAATCAATGAGCAAAAATAACATGGTTGCAAGTCTAAAGGTTTTGTCTTAGCTACTGTGGGCATTCCAAACATGGTATTTCTCTCCACCATCAAATTTTCTTTCATATTTTCAACAGAAATATTCCCCAACTTCTATGGGATCTTACATGACACCAATGCATGGGAAGGTTTTGTAATTTACAGCCACAACAACCATCATAATAGCAATGAAAATCAACGAGAAATATCACCTTGAGATGGGAACGTGTCTCCTCTTCATGCCCACGAATGCTTGAATAATCACAATGATCCTAGAATTTGCATGGAGGGGACAACATAATAAATATTCTTGCATGAGACCCCTCTTCTTCCCAAGGATATTCTAGATATGACACATGTGTTAGTAAATACCCATCAAATCAACGATTTATGAGACAACTGGTAAGAAAGAAGATCCAAGAAAGGTTAGTACGATGACAAGGTTAAATTGCCCAACAAACCCCTTTCTTCATTCCCTCTTGTGGAATCATGGCTCCCTTGTTGCTCCCTCAAGCAACAAATTTAGTGAATATTATATTATTATGCATTTTTCTTATTTACATGCTTTTATATATCCATGACCATATCATGGAAAATATACATTAGAGATATTTACAACGTATTTATCATGTTTACAACACAATATCTTTATATCTCAACCCACATGGATTGATTCCTATCACATGAGACCACCTCATATAAGTAATATGTATTCTATGACATTATAATTTAGGAGTCAAAACTAAGATATTGCAGTTCTATATTACCAACGCCCTTATGAAATTCTTGATAATGATGGACAAAATGTTGAAATTGTATCTTGACTTATATTTTATCATGATTCTTGGTAACATTCTTGCCTTAAGAAAGTGAGTAACACTTGAACCTTCTTGACTATGTATTTGCAACACTACAAAGAGAGGACGACGACTGATCAATCTAATGAAACTCCATATACTCAAGCGAAAAACCTTATTTATCTTGGATTCCATGGAAACTAAGTTGGACTAGACATTGATCCAAGAAAGATTTTCCCATAGTTGATTAGTCACCACCAAAGAACATCCATGACTGACAAGGTTTCATGGAATGGGGAATTGCTTACACAAGGCATTACTCACATTTCCCAAATTGTACACTCACTCAATATGTTGAGCATTGACCATGTCTAATAAATTTTGAGAGTCATGTAGCAAGAAAGATATAATAAGATCGAGCATAGATTAGTGATTGTTTTCATCTAACCACGTCACATTCAAGGAATTTTAAAATTGACATGGATGCTTTAAGGATTCAACAAGCTTTCAAAATTGACAAGGGGTGCAATCAATGCAATTTTATTGCAACACCAAATATCTTTCACATACCAAACCTTGTCCGACAATGTTATCTTTTGGGGTTGTTCCGACCATGTTAACACCATGCTTGAAGGTTCTTCATGTGATGTGGAATGCATCATTTGTGGACTACCCTTGGTTGTACCATGATAGACACATATTGAAGATAGTTTACTCAAAGATTGCTACGCCTTTAGTTAATGCTTATGCTTATGTGACACACTTCCTTGGGAGGTTATATACCTATGTTGTTTCGTGAAATTATTCAAGTGGCACAGACATGAAGGGATTTGTTTTCTGCTTACAAGGTCAACCCATTTAGAGGAGTGTTCGGAATTTAGGAGGAGGGCATTGACACCTAGGGTAGTAGCATGGGGAGTAGGGACACTTGGTTACATAGATGGAGGATCATGTTTGACATGAAAACGCGTGCACTGAGGACTGTTCATTCGAGTGTGGTGCACCAAAAGGCACACAAGGCTTAATAGGGAGCATTAGAGAATTAGACGTCTTAGGAGGAGGGGCATTGAAAACGTCTTGTAGAACACTCACCTTGGCACCCTTATTGAATGTTCATGCCTTGGAGGTTAACATTTGTCACTTAGGGTTAGAGCACATCACATGTCAACCTATCTAGTGATTAGAAAGGTTTCTTATTGTGAACATTATCCACTTTTTTATTTTTGTCCTCTCTCACATGTCATATAAATAAAGGGAGGGGCAAGTCTTTTCATTCATCGTGTCCATCACATACTTGTATTAGAAATGTGAGTGATAGAAAAAAGATTTCGCTTTCTTATGTACTCTTCTTCATTGTACTTTTCTCTCTTTCTCTTGAGTACTAGGGTTACCGCACTGTTGTAAGTAACAATTTAGGGTTAGGGTTTTCCCCAAGAAGGAAGGGTAAGCTAAGGTTTGGGAGAAATCCTAAATGACGAAAGAGACAATTGTTCTGGTAATTATTTTGAGAGAACTAGACTAGAGTTGTGTCGTATTTGTAAACCCTAGTGCTACTTAGAGAGTTTGATGCAGAGACGATAAAGGGAGACTATCTTGTTTTCTCTAAACACTTATGTCATGCAAGGAACTATAAGTTTTAAAGAGGACTTGTTGTGGACCTTTAATGGAGCGACCAAATTTTGTTGGGTGTGATTCCTAGCTTAGAGTAGTTTGTAACTACATTTGTCATTTATGGTGAATTCCCTATCTAGGGATTGGAAAGAACAACTTTTACCAAATTGTATTATATGATGGAATGTACTACTTGTAACTTCATCATATATATGTATGAAGCATGCTCGATCGTCCAATATTTTTGTATTTGTAGACTTGATTTCCGACCTGTGTTCTCGTGATGATTGAGAAGTTTCTGTCAATGGTCATACATGTTGTTTTATGTAGCAGGCAACGAATTTTGTCAAGTGATTCAAAAAACCTATAGAAGCTAAGTGAAATGTTTTGTGGCTATTATAAAACCACTATAACGAGTGATTTTCAGATTTTTTTAGAGTTGGGCAGTGTGCCTTAATAGTTGGTAAATGTTTCCTTCAACTATAATTATTGGATGCTTATTTTGTTGGGATACATTGTGTATTTGATTGGGAAAAACTAAAATATATGCTATTGTAATTTATATTTCAAATCCAACGGTAAGGATAAAATTACATTGAAATATATCCAGGGAACCTCAAGGTTGAGATCGAATTATGAATTGACAATAAAAGCCTTTTGGAGAAATTTCAACATCGTTTCAAAGTTGATTTGTCTATACTAAAACATCAAATATATAAGCAATAATCCACCAAAAAACTTCAAAAATAAATTCTGAACACCAAAGATACTAAAGTATTCACCATAAAATACACCAAAAATATAGAGAGAAGAACCCTTATGGTACGATAACATGATCAAATAATCCTTATGGAAGGAATCACTCCACAAGCCATGCTTGCTACAAGACATTACAAGATAACACATATCCAATACAATGATACTCATGTGTATTTAGATTTTTTCATGAGTATTCTTAGGGGTCTTATGTCAACTACCCCTTATTGTTATATTATTTCCTTTTAATTATACAGTGAGCATTTTATTTCCTTTAAATTACATAGTGGACATATTCCAATATTATGGCCACATTTCATTCATTGTCACCTTAGGTACCCCTTATTACCCCATATTATCCTCTCTAGGTACATTATCTTGTCCGGGATCCCTCAATATATAATGAGTTTTTTAGGTGTTTCAGTTGTTTTGTACCTAGGAGAGGTGTTTGGCCTAGCACAAGTTGTTGGGTGTCAAGCCCTAGTTCTCTTTGGATGAAGTGTTTGAACAGTAGAATAGTTTTATACTTGATTCATTGTGAATATTTCTCTGAGGAGTGGTTTAGATTTGCAAGGGAAAGTAGTCTTGGTGTTAGGGACCTAGCCCCTTACGTAGATAGAATAATGTATTTTCCATGTAATTAAGGTCGACATTAGTTAATAATTCTTATATATATTTTCCATGTGATAAAAGGTTGACATTAGTTATTAAGGCCTATTTAATAAATGTGAACAAGTCAATGTAAGAAGGCCTAATGGAACCTTCCGCTTCTAGAAAGATCTTCCTCTAAAATGATCTTTAGAAGATAGAATTATAGTATAAATAAGAGTTGGAGGCATGAAAAAGCTTGTATTGAGAATTATTCCAATAGAGCTTTGCTCTGTTGGAGGTTTCCCCCTCGAAGAGACAAGTGAACATTGCTTTCTTTGAATAAAGGTATTATTTTTGGTGTTGCTCTTCTCATATTTTGTTTTTCGTTGAATATGATGAATATTCTTGTTTCTGCATATTATATTACATCTGGTACCTTACAAGTGGTATCAGAGCACTTTCCTTGGTGGGAATTGTGGGTTCAATGTTTTTTCCAAGGTAGAGGCGTGTATTGTCAACATCTTAAAAGCATAGAGACATGTCGCTTAGCGGGAAAGACTACGGTGTGGAAGACTACATGCAGGCAATAAAGATGGTCTCACAAGGTTGGATAGAAACCAAAGTTTCATCCTTGTTGGATACCTTTGTAACCCCTATCGGCACCCCTCGAGTAACACCGCATCACACCAAATTTGTACATGGCCATCACTACCATGTACCGATAGGTATATAGGGATTCCCCTAAGTCTCCTGAAACCATGCCTAGATCAATCGATCAACCCCCTGATTGTTATAGTGCCACAAACAACAATGCTCGAGAAGATATTGTCTATTACCTTAGTAATTTGGTAGTACGACTAAGGGTACACTCGAGCCTCCTTATTTGGTGCTTTGAGATATTGAGCCGAGTACTATTTTTTTACCGCGCACGTATATCAAAGAGATATAGCACAAGGAAAACCCTTTTCCATAGGCACCCTGTAAACCCTAACTTGGGATGAACATACTAGAAAAGGAACAAAAAGGATATTTTAGCCGCGCAACCTTCCCTCCTGTATTCTGGTTGCAAAATTACTACACATTGTTTTCTACTTTGGGTCCTGTCTGTACCTTTATTTGAGACCTATCTCATTGGATTCGCCTTTTCACCCTGATCCTTATGATACATATCATTTTTAACATTTTTTCCACCCCATGGACCCCTACCTTTCCCAACACCCTTATTTTCCAGTTATCCCATTCACTTCCTCTTGTTTCCCTGATCATAGTAGTATACATCACTTGTCTGTTTTTTTGTCCATGGATCCACCCCTCATCCCCTCATGGCTCCCACCCGCCAAGAAGAAACCAATCAGAAACTAAGCACTAACATTACTGCCTTTTAGGCCAAAGTGCATAATGGCATTCCTGTCATTCATGCCAAAATGGACCAAACCCAAGAACAACTCAGTGAGCAAATTGTTGAAGTCAATTCTACTCTCAAACAACTCATGAATAAATTTTAGGTTCCTTCCTGCTCTGACCCACCTCTCTACACTGACGGTGTTGAGTCCAACCAACCTATGCACTCTCATTCCAACCCCCTATCTCGTGACCCCCGTCTTCCCCCAGTCGAGGTGAAAAAATTTGATGGCTTAGATCCACAAGCCTAGGTTACTCAAACAGAACATTATTTCTCCCTCCATGGAATTACGGATGAGTTGACCAAGATTCATTACAAAATTCTCTATTTGGATCTGGAACGATGGAAATGGTGGAAATGGCACAGAAATGCACCCCAGGGGTATGTTGCTTGGAAACATTTTCTTGTTGAGTTGTATGAATGCTTTTATGCAGACACCCACCGTTTAGGACATCTGACCAAGTTGAAACAATATGTCACCATGGAATATTTTATTGCTGCCTTTGAGCACTTGTCTTTTCACATGGAGGGAAGGACATATGCCTTCTTCAACAAATGCTTTATCAATGGAATCAAGGATGAAATCCGAGCCCAGATCATCATGGCTCTCCCCCAGACTTGGTTGGAAGCAACTAAATGTGTCAAGGAGGCACAACAGTTAATCTTGACCCAGAGCAGAAAACCCACTTTTGTTCCCTACCCAAAACCCACCACCTCGACTCCTCAATCCCCTCCTCTCGAGGTCCAAAAATTAACACAGGAGAAAATGGCTAAACACAACTCAAGGGTCTTTGATACAATTGTGATGATAAATACTTTCTCGGGAACAAGTGTAAAGAACAAAAACTTTTTATGGCTATTTTGGAGGATGTTTCTGATGAAGAGGTTGAGGTTTCACCTGGAGCAAAGATATCCAAAACAGATGATCCTACGTCGCCCTCTGATCCTCCTAAAGTTGAACCACTTATTTAACTGAATTCTCTCACTAGTTTTTTTGCTCCCCAAATCCTCAAATTACTGGTTACATTAAGCACAGGAAAGTCATCATCCTAGTTGACAATGGCAGAACTCATAATTTCATTCATCATCGTCTTGATCAAGAAGTCAATTGCTATATCTGTGCTGTCGAGGATTTTCAAATCATGATTGCGAATGGTGGTTCCATGAAATGTGGAAGGCGTTGTGAAAAAGTGTGCCTACAAATTTGTCAGTATACCCTGAAATGTCACATGTTTGCTATTGACATGGGTGGCTGTGAAAATTTGTTTGGTGATGAATGGTTACGCACTCTTGGACCCATAGGAATGACAGATGCCTTCTTCCGCAAATGCTTTATCAATGGCATCAAGAATGAAATCCGAGCACAGATCAACATGGCTCTCCCCCAGACTTGGTTGGAAGTAACTAAATGTGTCAAGGAGGCACAATAGTTAATCTTGGCCCAGATCAGAAAACCCACTTTTGTTCCCTACACAAAAGCCACCACCCCGACTCCTTAAGCCCCTCCTCTCAAGGTCCAAAAATTAACATAGGAGAAAATGGCTAAACACCAACTCAAGGGTCTTTGCTACAATTGTGATTATAAATACTTTCCCGGGAACAAGTGTAAAGAAAAAAAACTTTTTAAGGCCATTTTGGAGGATGTTTCTAATGAAGAGGTTGATGTTTCACCTAAAGTAGATATATACAAAACAGATGATCTTACGTCACCCTCTGATCCTCCTAAAGTTGAACCACTTATTTAACTGAATTCTCTCACTAGTTTTTTTGCTCCCCAAATCCTCAAATTATTGGTTACATTAAGCACAGGAAAGTCATCATCTTAGTTGACAATAGCAGAACTCATAATTTCATTCATCATCGTCTTGATCAAGAAGTCAATTGTTATATCTGTGTTGTCGACGATTTTCAAATCATGATTGCCAATGGTGGTTCCATGAAATGTGGAGGGCGTTGTGAAAAGGTGTGCCTACAAATTTGTCAGTATAACCTGAAATGTCACATGTTTGCTATTGACATGGGTGGTTGTGACAATGTGTTTGGTGATGAATCGTTACACACTTTTGGACCCATCACCATGGAGTTTAAGGAATTAACCATGCAATTCCAACATGAAGGACAACATTATAAATTTAAAGGCACTACAGTGGTCTCTACGTAGATCATCAGCTCAAACCGCATGGAAAATTTACTCAAAAAAGGATATTCTAGCCTCATTGCCCAAATACATTCCATTCAAGCAATTGAGACAACCGCGATACACCCCGACCTTCAAGAAATCGTTTCCCGCTATCCCATTGTTTTCCAAACTCCCTAGGACCTTCCCCCCACCCGCAGATATCATGACCATTCCATTCCTTTAATCCTGGGTAGTCTTCCTCCCAATGTTTTCCCTTATCGTCATCCCTGTTTTCATAGTTCTCGAGAAGGGAGGCACTTGGCATATGTGTTGTGATTTTCGTGCCCTTACCAAATTACCATCAAATATAAATTTCCCATTCGTATCATAGATGAACTTAGTGGTCGGGCTCAATACTTTCCCAAACTTTACCTTCGTTCAGGCTACCACCAAATACATATGAAAGATGAAAACATCCCCAAGACTGCATTTCGCACTCATGAAGGCCTTTATGAGTTCTCGGTCATCCCCTTCAGTCTCTGTAATGCCTCCTCCACTTTTAAGAGTCTCATGAGCCATGTATTTTATCCTTTCCTTCTCACTTTGTGTTAGTTTTCTTTGATGATATTATAATCTATAGTAAATTTGGTCCAACCCATCTCACCCATGTAGATGAAGTTCTCCATCCCCTCTCCAAACACCAACTTTTCCTCAAAAAGTCTAAAGGTGCTTTTGGTGCCTCTAAAGTTGAGTACATGGGTCATATTGTTGGCAAGGATGGTGTAAGGATGGATCCCAAGAAAAAACTGAAGCGATGCAGAATTTGCCTCACCCTAAAACTCTTTAAAGTCTGGGTGATTTCCTAGGTTTAACAGGCTATTATCACAAGTTTGTTTAGAATTATTTCAAAATTGCATCTCCTCTCACAGCTCTCCTTAAAAATAATGCTTTCTATTTGACTCTAGCAGCTGACAAATCCTTCCAAGCCTTGAAAGAAGCTATGTGCACTACTCCTGTACTCGACCTACCTGACTTCACCAAGACCTTTATTCTATAATGTGATGCATCCAGGAGAAGAAACAGGGAAATCCTCATGCAAGATGGGTGACCTTTGGCTTTCACCATCAAACAATTGTTGAACCGACATTTGGGCCAATCGATTTATACATAGGAAATGTTGGACATTATGCCTGCAATGGATCTCTAACGCCCTTATCTATTGGGGCAACGCTTACAAATTAAAACAAATCATCATAGCCTCAATTGCTTCCTGGAACAACGAACTTCATCCTAGGAGCAATAAAAATGGGTGACCAAGGTGTTTGGATATGATTATGAGATTGTTTACAATAAGGGAAAAGACAATGTGGTGGCTGATAATCTTTCTAAGAAATATGAAGATGAAGGGTACCCCTTTTTCCTTTCATTATTGTAGCATATTGGCTTAACTCTGTTCGACTTGAATGGTTTCAAGACCCCAAAATTTCCAACCTAATCCAAAAAGGTCAACATGATCCCTAAGCTGATCCAAGGTACTCTTGGCACAATGAAGAGTTTCTCTATAAAGGTCGCTTGTATTTAAGAAAACAATCAACCCTTGAACCCAAGGTGCTCTCTGAGTTTCACGCTTCACCTATAGCGAGCCATTTAGGTTTTACTAAAACATATGAACAGATAAAACAATCTTTCTTTCGAGACGATATGAAATAAGACATCCGCACCTTTGTGGCCAAATTTGATACATGTCAATGCAATAAGGACGAGATTGTCAAACCTCCTAGTACACTCCAACCACTTCCGCTTCCACCTACTATTTGGAGGGATATTTCCATGGGTTTCATTGTTGGGTTGCCTAAATCAAGCAATAAGTCAATCATCATGGTGGTGGTAGATTGTCTTTCCAAATATGCTCATTTTTGTGCCCTTCAAAACCCGTTCACAGCATCCACAGTGGCTCAAATTTTTATGGATAATATCTTCAAACTCCATGGAATGCCTCATTCTATTGTTTTTTACCATGATCCCACTTTCACCAGAAATTTTTGGCAAGAGCTATTCAGGCTTCAAAAAACTCAATTGCATCTCAGCACACACTATCATCCCCAAACTGATGGTCAAATGAAACCGATCAACAAGTGTTCGGAAACATATTTGAGGTGTTTTGCATCTGACATACAACATTAGTGAGTTCAGTGGTTACCCCTAGTTAAATGGTTTTACAACACCTCTGATGCTATTGCTACTCGCATGACTACTTTTGAAGCAGTCTACAGACAAAAGCCACCATCGATTCTCCCATACATGACAACTGTCTCCAAGGTTGAGGAGGTTGACCGCAATCTTACCATCTACATGAACATTCTCCGTACTCTCAAGGACAATTTGGTAATGGGTCAAAACCACATGAAGCAAAAATTTGATCAAGGTGGTTCTGAACGTCAATGTGTTGAAGGGGATCATGTGTTTCTCTGTCTCCAACCATACAAGAAGACTTCACTCAAAGCCTAGCAGTGTCAAAAACTTGCACCAAAATTTCATGGTCATTATACTATTCTCAAACGCATAGGGCCAATGGCCTATTAGTTAGCTTTGGCCAATCACTCCAACATATATCTTGTTTTTCATGTCTCATGCCTAAAGAAAGACACCAAATACCACACCCAGACCCAACCTACCAGAGTTGGATGAAAAAGGTTCCATTTGGTTACATCAACAAGATGTATTGGACCAGAGATAGTGCCATCTCCATCATCACACCATCGAGGAAGTTTTGGTTCACTAGAAGGATATTCCACCAGAAGATGCCACCTGGGAACCGACTACCATTTTGCAGTAGTTTCCTCATCTTAAGCCTTGAGGACAAGTCTTTTTATCAAGGGGGAGGGCATGTTAGGGACCTAAGCCCTCAAGTAGATAGAATATTATATTTTCCATGTAATAAAGGCTGACATTAGTTAGTAAGGACTATTTAATAAATGTGAACACATCAAGGTAATGGGGACCTAATAGAAGCTTCCTCTTATAGAAAGATCTTCCTCTAAAATATTCTTTAGAAGATAGAATTAGTATAAATAAGACTAGGAGGCGTGAGAACTAGGAGGCGTGAGAAAGATTCTCTTGAGAATTATTGTAATAGAGATTTGTTGTGTTGGAGGTTTCCCCCTCGAAGAGGCAAGTGAACATTTCTTTCTTTGAATAAAGGTATTATTTATGGTGTTGCTCTTTTCATATTTTGCTATTCCATTGATATATGTTGAATAGTCATGTTTGTGCATATTATATTACATATGGTACCTTATACTTGGTCTTAGAAAGTGTGACATGTTGGAAGGTGCTTTGAATTTTACACCTTGGATGTGAAAGCTACAAATTTTATTGCAGGAGGCCGAGCTTTGGGAGAACATTAAGAACAGGATTGTTGCACCTACCACTCCTAAACACAGTGCTAGATGTTGAATGGTATGTGAACATTGGGGCATAAATATATATTGCTTATGGAGATAACTCTTCCATAGACTTCAAGAGCATGACGGAGGAATGAGAGTGGGGTTGGGTGATGATACCACATATTTTGTTAAATTAGTGTGCTCAAATTCTTTCTCAATGCTATCAGTTGATGTTCATGAGTTGAATGATGTTTTGTTTGTTCATGGTTCAAAGAAAAATCATCTTTTCATTTTTTATATAATATATTTTAAGTGTAGATTTTCATTCGAAGGATAACAATGCATTATCAATGATTATAGTCTAGCAAACCTGAGAAATTTGGTTTAAGGTGTGTGAGATGGTGGCCTTTACAAAAATGCTTATTAATCCCATGGCATTTCTACTTATTAACAAGAACACAAGTGAGCCTTCTAGTTTTGAGGAGCCATATATTGGCCATGTATGGTGGGATGCCATGGAGATAGGTTCAAAACCTCTAGTGGAATCAATAATTGACTCCAAACTCGTCATTGATTGGAGTATCAAAGAGTACCAAGACAGGGTTGTTAGATACTCTAAAAAAAAGGGAGTTGACCTTGTTGAGATTATTTCTCCAATTACCAAAGGATTATCTTTGAAACAACCCATGGTTACAGGTTATTGAAGCCCTTCAAGGGATGATATTTTCACTACAATATAAGTATTAAAGGATGGATGAGATTCATGCAAATTTGTATGTTTGTGATTTTGATAGATTTGATCCAATTGTCTTGCTCTTGTATGAAGATGAGATTATTTTTGTGGTCAAAAACATGCTCATGATATGGTGTCTAAAGATTTGGTCACATAAAGTTGATACAAAGGATGTCAAATTTTGGCATGTTGCAAATTTCCTAAGGTTATGTTCCTTCATATTCACAAGTGGTAAATCCCCTAACAAAGGGGAAGATCAATATATTGTGACAGTATCTCATCTATTTGGATATAGTTCATCTTTTAAAGATTACATGATCTACTTTCCAACGCAATGGAACATTGTGGTCAACCGAGATGTGAATCTTGATGAGTATGTATGGTCTTCTATATCACAAGTATCTCTTTCAATGATGGAAGGAACCGGTGAGGTTTTTATTCCATGGTCCAATTCAGAGGTTAGACAAGAATCAGATGCATGTTAAATGAGAGGAGCTTGAGGAAGAATATCTCCTCACCCTCTACTCAAGCACACAAAAATATAAGATTGCTTACTCAAACATTGCAAAGTACACACGACTATTTAGGAGTTCCCAGACCCTCGAGGAGACCTATTATACCTCCTAGGAGATATGCTAACCATATTGCATTGGCTACTTTAATTTGTGAGCCTTGTAGTTGTTTTGAAGCAGTGAGGTGTGATGCCTTGATGGAGGAAAATGATGTTTGGGTGGCAATTCCTTCTTAGAGGCCCATGGTTGATTCTGAGACTAAAATAGGAACAAATTGTCACATGACAAGTTTAGTTGATATGTAGATGGATAAGATTGGTGTTGGTGAAAACACAATCCTCGTAAAGAGGTTGTGTTAACTATTGGGTTTACTGCAAACAAGTTTACACATGCTTGAGGATGTTTCATGTGATGTGAGGTGCATGGTGTGTTGACTACCCTTGTAATATTATGGGCATACACACTAGAGATAAATTACGCGTATATTGCTATACATTGACTTGATTCTTCTGTGTCGCACTTTCTTAACGGGTTTGAGATCTTTGTGACTTGGTGAGATTCTTCACAAGACATGAAACATAGAGGACTTAATCATTTTCTTAGGAGGATGACCCATATAAAGGATTTGTGTTGGGAATATAGGAGGAGGGCTTTGATCCCCAAGTAGCATGGGGATACTTGGTTGGTTGCATGGAGACGTCTTCTTGAGTTGATAACACTTGGATTGAGAAATATCCATGTAGGTGTCGTTCACTTAGAGATACACATGGCTCTGAAGTGAGGAACAGAGCATTGAAAGCCTTTGAAGGTGGAGCATTGGACACTTCTTATGGAACGCTCATCTTGGGGCCCTTTCTTTTAGATGTGCATACCTTGGGGCTCGACATGTGTTACTTCGATTTGGATTTCTTCACTTGTGGCCTTATCTAGTAAATATATAGATTGCTTGTTATGCACATTATCCACTTTGTTATTGTTGTCCTCCCTCACCTTTCATATAAATAAATGGAGAGAATTTTTTCCCTCATCATGTCAATCACATACATGTATGAAAGAGGTGAGAGATATAGTGAACTTGTCTCTTTCTTAGGTAATGTTTTTCATTGTAATTTGTCTATTTGTCTTGATGGCTAGGATTCTTCTTTTGTTGCAATGTAGGATTTAGGGTTAGAGTTTTCCTCAAGAATACAAGGGAAGATAGGGTTTTGGAGAAACCCGAAAGGAGTAAAGGAAACACTTGTTATTGTGATTCTTGTGAGAGAACAAGACTCAAGTTCTATGGCATTTGGAACCCCTAGTGCTACTTAGAGTGTTTGATGTGGAGAATATATAGAGATACTAAGAAGATAAAGGGAGACTCTCTTGTTTTATCTTGTTCACTTGTGTGAAGTGTAGCTGGAAAAGAACACTTGTTAGTGTCTATACTTGTTTGTTGGGGATCTTTGGTGGAGTGACCAGATTTCATTAGCCACTATCCATAGATTGGGGCATTTGGTGGGTAGGATTTGCTATTTATGGCTCATGCCTTAGCTAGAGTTTGGGGAACATGGCTTCAACCAACTTATATTTTGGTGTTTATATAGCTAGAGTTTGCAGAACATGGCTTCAACCAGCTTGTATTAATGTGTTGATATGTACTTGTAACTTCATCTTATGTATATATAAAGTGATTTCAGAAACAAATAAAAGTTAAGCAATTTGACAAACATATAGAAGTTAAATTGGTAAGTTTATGAGTGTTATAATTTCATGTAATAAGCAATTACACCGAAAGGTGTACACCTATTGACAATGGGCACAATTAATGATCTTTTAACCTTATTTAACCTTAAACCCTAATCTGATGGCTATGCATTGAAGATGCTGGCATATTCTTAGTCGTCCTCCAAAATCAATGGGTCAAATTTATTGTTCATAACTTTCTTGCATTTATCAAGACATCCGTTAACATGTTTACTTTTTAACATTTACCTGATCACATTAAAAAATTACTGTACCGTGGCATTTAAATAAATACCCACGTTCTGCTCCTGGCCATCTAATGCCCACACATTCCATTTATCAACCTAATGCAGCCAAACGTTTCGGCCTTCACCAACCGCCAACCACTTTGTGACATTCACCAGCCGCTAGCCACATTTCGACGTTAACCAGCCCTATATGCGTTTCCGTGTTCACCACCTGCCAGCAGCCCTATATGCGTTTCCGTGTTCACCACCTGCCAGCCACTTTGTGACTGTGCTAGTTACTTTACACCAAGCTAATTTAAGAATTCTCAAACTAATATGATTCCATGATGCAAATCAGAAGACTACATAACTAGATTCCAGTAATCCAGTTTTGGGCACAAAAACAATAGCAATTTAGAATATAACAACGTGTGTAAATTACTATGAAAGAGTTATTTACAATGCTGCAGGAAAGCGAGTAAAAACGTTTAATTATTTATTAAATTTTATAAATATTTGTCATTAATTTAACCAAACTATTTTTATTAAATTTAACATTTATCTATCTATTTATTAAGAGAATAAACTATTTATTAAATTTTTATATAAATAATATAAATAAAAATTAAAAATTATACTTTAATTGGAAGATCAAATTTAGTTGTTGAAGATTGTCAACTATTATTAAATTTTTATATAAATAATATAAATAAAAATTAAAAATTATACTTTAATTGGAAGATCAAATTTAGTTGTTGAAGATTGTCAACTATGTAAATATCGTAAATGTTTGTTTTATTAATTCACCGTGTGCTATTGTTGGTCCATAAAACGAGATGGGTTCCTACTTACAATCTACAATCTTGGTCCGTAATAAACTGCAAAGGTGGGCACACATAGGCCGCTAAGGTGGCATGCATACGACATAAGCTGGGTGAGCTCGGGCAGCTGAGGCATGTGCGGACATGCTGAAACATGGTATGTAGGGTCTTATCCATGCCATATGTTGTTGTCGATGTCTCAAGGCACTGCCACTTGGATCCTGTGTCAAGCATTGTATGCCTTGGTTGAAGGACGACAACATAAAATATCAATAAAATATAAACAGTGGGACTGCAAGGATTAGCTCTACTACTAGTGGCTAGGTTTAGGTTTAAAGCAATAAACAACGGCATATTAGACTATATATTTATACAGTTTAACATTTTGACTAACTAAAAAAACTAATAAATTCATAGATTTCCAATCATTACTACCCATAATAAAATTGTGAGTATCCAATCACGGCCACCATAATAAGATTGAGAATATCTACAAGTTTACAGAATCTAGATTCAACAACATTAAGCAAAGGATATGCCAAGTGTGTAAATTTACACAATGCAAGAATGCTATGACAACCTAAGCTGCAGAGGTCCACGACTACATGTGGAGGGGCATAATTTTCTATACACTTTTAATACCTATGTTCCACTGGTTTTGTGGACAGGAGAATAGTGGGGACGGGAACGTGTTCTCGAGACTGTTATAGCATACCTCCAAATTTTTCAAAAGTGCTGGTCAGGATGGTTATATATATATATATATATATATATATATATATATATATATATATATATATATATATATATATATATATATATATAATTTTAGAATTCATTATAAATATTTGTAGAATGATAAACATAATAAGATATATCATATAATATTATGTAAATTTTTTTATAATTGTCAATTTTGAATATTTAGAAAAGGGTAAATGACATTTCATTATTGAATATAAATATGAGCAAAAATGTTAGCTTTAGGAAACTTAAGTGAGAACAGTTTTTATAGCAACTTTTCTTGTTCATATTTCTTGTTAATGATAATTATATTAAAACATAACAAGTATTCCCTTCTCAATAGGTTTTGCATACTTTTACAATTGTGTTGAAAACCACTATAAATCACTTTGGTTCTGTAAACAGATTAGATTCAAATTGCAAATTAAGAAGGTGATTGAATACTAACTTATTCAAACAGTTAATACCCAATACAAGTAGCTAGTATCTAATTGTTTTAATAATGATGAGGTTGGGATTGTGGAGACACTAGACTTGAATGACTCCTAGAACCCCATGTACAATATGTAAAAGCTAAGATGGCCAGAAAAATGAGAAGAACAAGACCAATAACCACAAGGATCAGCCATTTGAAATGTTGCATTTCTTGTTTTTGACATCTAAGCTTTGCTTGTTGTAATGTTGCTGAAAATACAATATTTAAATCACCAGAAACCCAAATAGAAACCGGTCATACAAAACCCATGTTTTAAAGTACAACTTGTACAACAGATTTAAATTAAGAGCAACACAAAAATAATGGATGAAAAAATGATCATATTTACCAATCATCAATTTCCATGATTATCAAAATTATATATATATATATATATATACCAAGAATATCCTCAAATTTACCCTGAAAATCCCTAAAATCTATGCAGTAAATCCCCTAAATCTAAATCTAAATCTTTCTGGAACTTCCCTAAAATCTGCATGAAACATATTAAGAACAGCCAGCAAATCCCTGAACCCCAATCAAGTCCCAACAATAACAATTTAGGGATGTTTCTTAAATATCCTAAATCCTCCTAAGCAAATCCCTGAACCCCACTCAAGTCCCAACAATTTAAGGATGTTTCTTAAATATCCTAAATCCCCCAAAACAAATCCCTGAACCCCAATCAAGTCCCAACAATTTAGGGATATTTCTTAAATATCCCTAAATCCCCCAAAGCAAATCCCTGAACCCCAATCAAGTCCCAACAATTTAGAGATGTTTCCTAAATCCTCCTAAGCAAATCCCTGAACCCCAATCAAGTCCCAACAATTTAGAGATGTTTCTTAAATATCCTAAATCCCCCGAACTCAATACATTATGTATTGCCTAGGTATTCACTAAATTCAACGGTTGCTTAAGAGTGTCATTGCAAGGTCATCGGACACGTTGAAAGGCCAAAGATAACTACAGCAACAAATTTATATCAATAGTTGTCGGAATTATGAACAACAAATTAATAATTAATAAACTTCATTACTCGATAAATAATAATTAATAAACTTCATTACTCGATAAATATACAATATTTAATGGTGATAAATTTGTTAATTTTCAATCAATGGTTGTGAAATTTCAATCACGGAAATTTGAAAGCTGAGGCTACCGATATCCTTGGTTATGAATCTGTGAATTTTCAATCACGGAAATTTGAAAGCTTAGGCTATCGATGTCCTTTGTTAACAACCTAATTGTGTAGAAAAGTTAGTATAACCATAATACCAAGCATTATCAAAACCATACAAATGAACAGATGAGCCAAGGGCCCAGGCATATATTCACACAGTGGGACTAATAAAAACAGGAAGTTCGAGTCCCACTACTTCACAATGGTGCAGACAAAACAAATTAGATATATGGGTATTGCTTTTTTGTCGACGTTCAACAAGGCCTGAAGCTATAATCGCTACCAATGGTGGATGGAAATGAACAAGATTTTAAGTCCAGCATCTATCACATCCCGTGGCAAGATACGGAGAAGCAGACAATTACACAATGCGAATATCAGTAACAGACACAACGACATAAGAGTACATTTGGGAATACACAAGCAATCTTATTGAAAGAGTCACACTTTCTCTCCTCCTTTGTTGCATGGCAACTAAGATTTGTGTGGCAATAGGGGCCTTATGAGAGGGTAATCATTATCCTCGCTAACAACTACAATTAGGGGCAAGTCACTGGGCTCTTTTTGTTTGAGCACAATAGTTTCTATGGTAGATGAATCCAAAACTAATAAAATTAACGATAAACACGGGATTTCAGATACATATTTTTTCTGTAATTCAATTGTTATATTGTAAAGCTGGATAATGGTTATTGTTCCGTACAATTATAAATTGTAACATCTTAGCAATATTTCTACATGAATAAAAACAACAGCAATCTGATCGCATAATCTTTAATGTTGGATAGAGTTAAATTTGAACAAATTGTGTGGAATCAATATATTTTGGGGTCAAACCCTACCGTGTTTCTCTCTGTATATATAACCCTGGTCAGCAAATAGGGGAAATCATACACAGTATCCCATCACTCTTATCGGATTGTAGGAACAGCCTAATAAGCCTTGAAATGTCACTATGTCTATAATGATTTCGACAAAAACAAGCATCGTCCTGAGGATCGGAAGAACTTTGGTGAGAACGTACCACTAAAGGGAACTGTTTGGACCTTGGCCTTCATAACTCCAAAATTATCGACTATCAAATGTTTATTTCGGTTCCGGTAGAATCAATAAGATACCCTCGACATCCAAAATCCAAAATAACGGTTCGCTAAACGCTTAACATTTCAGCAGGCGACACCGAGAAAGTTATTCCCAAAATGCTTAAATTTCTTTATGCAAATACCATTTACCAATCAGCTAACAAACGTGTCGAAAGGCTACAATATTTATACAGCAACCAGCTGGGGCAAATGCACATTAACCATGCATACCTGGGACTGGCGAATTCATAGAGCTTCCCTCGGGGGGCGAAAACAATAAGTGCCACTTCAGCATCGCAGAGCACCGACAGCTCGTAAGCTTTCTTCAACAGACCGTTCCTGCGCTTAGAAAACGTAACCTGCCTGCTGGTCGAGTTCTCGATCCTCTTCATCTGGGTTTTTCCCCTCACCATTCTCGTCCTCTCCCTGATGCACTCCAAGACAGTTACAGTCTGATGTAGATCAGATCCCGGGTAAAGAGAACAAGCACCTAGTAGAAAGAGGAAGGCGCTAAAAATTGAGACCTAATAATGGCGGCTAACGATAGCCACACCAGCTCTTGAATCCAGGTTGCGAATCCGTGAATAGAAAGGCCAGTAAACTCAAGTCTCATCACAATAAATAATACTCCTCAATAAAGGCTTCTAGCTACCTCTATACCATCAACATACGGTTTGATATACCTCTATACCGTCGACATACTGGCGCGCGGCCCTGATTTAATCAGATTACAGGAAATTTCTCACGTGTCACGAACCTTAAGCACTATATTTGTCGGACTTTGCCATAAATGTGGATGAAACCTTGATCTTTTGTATGGTCTTAGACAAAAGCCACACCACATTATTTCAATGTTCTTTTGTATGGTCATCATGTATATCAAGTCTGTCGGGTGATTAAGGTTCGCGTGCCGGTAATACGGACATTACTAATGTCGACCGCGAGCCACACCGCATTATTTCAAAGCTCAATAAAATCCGCAGTAATTTCTAAAATTTATTTCGATAAACACCAGTCATTTCCATATTCGGTTTGGTGACTAAGGTTCGCCATCGCTAGCAATCAGTGCTGGTACTGCCAACATGGCTACTACGTACACAACTAATGTGGACCAAAAATTTAATTGGTGAACTACGCAGTCATTTCCACTCCGTTCACGTGATAAAGTGTACGAATTGCTTAGAATGGGAATTCATTCGCATGTTTATCCCATGTTAGATCTGACAATTTACTGAATCTATTTGCATGATCAGGAGCTCCAAGCGTTGAGTTTTTTACCAAAAAGCGACAGATCAGATGAGACATCAAGGTCGCTCGTTTTCGTGAGTCGTGCTGTGTTTTATGACGTAGAATAGTGTTTTATGATGTAGAATAAGGTTTTTTTCCCTAGCAAGAAAAAGTCTGGAACAATATGGTGTGAGACCTAGAATTGACGTTCTGTAGAACGGAAAATAAAGTATTTTACAGTTGGATACAAATTTGGCACGTCAAATGTTTATAGGACAGGCATAAAAATGATTAAGCTGCAGATTTGATGTTAAATTGTTTGGCATAAAATGATTAAGCTGCAGATTTGATGTTAAACTGTTTGAATAATCCTCGCTAACTAATATCCAACATTGTTAACTCCTCCATACTATATTGCAATCAAGCATGATTAAACGGTAGATTTAATATCCAAGTGTTTGAGTAATCCGTCATAAATTTTCATAGGTGCAATATACAACACTGTTAACTCCTTCATTGGGTTGTTGACACTAGGTTTAAAGTTTGCATTTTTATTTAATTTCATTAATAGATTATTAATGTATGTGAATTTGAAGTGTGGATAATTAATTATGTAATTTTGATCATGGTGGTTCACATTAATTTGTGGGAAATTATAGAGGGTTTTAGTAATATTGTTTATGTATGATACGCAGGACTTTGTAGTTATCGATCCAAATCCATGCTATAGTTACGTTATAAGATATAGAAATATAAATACATTGGATATTATAAAGGGTTTCAATAATATTACTTATATTATGATAGGAATAATATTCCTTATGTTATAATAGGACGGACTTCGTTATGTTATGATAGGACGGACTTCGTAGTTATAGATCCAAATCCATGCCAGTATAGAGAGTTTCATGTCGAGCCATAATAAAACCATGCGAGCACAGAGATACAAGTTTCATTTCAGTCACGGTAAAAGCAAAGACCATTGAAGTCCTTTATTCGGAACCAATTGATTCACTTTGACATTTCATATTATTTGTCCCACGGTTGATTCAACAATTTTAGTTGATGTAATTATTGATTCAGTGATTCCATGCTCCTTTCCATATATCTAGTTGGATTTCTCCCACAAAGCCAGTTCCCCTCGTTAATCTGCCATCATCTCTACGATGGGGAGGGTAAATGTGATTTTTCCATATATATAGTTCGATTTCTCCCACAAAACCAGTTCCCCTCGTTAATCTGCCCTCATATCTACGATGCGGAGGGTAAATGTGATTTGTCAATGATGTGGATGCTACGTTGGATGGGGAGGGTAAATGTGATCTACCAGATGGGGAGGGTAAATGTGATCTACCAATTATGTGATGTTATGTTGGATAGGGAGGGTAAATGTTATCTACCAATGGATGTTGATGTTGGTTTGCAGAAATGATGCAACTTATAATACCATTTATAATGGTATTGTAAACTTACAATACCATTTATAATGGTATTGTATATTAAGATAAAAGTATTAGTTACCAAAAAAGTTACATTAATAATTAGAGGAGGGATGTAATTACATTATTGCAATACTTTCATTAATTATATACACTAAAAACATTAACTAGAACTATCATGGGTTTTTTTTGGACCAAGATTTCTTTACAATGGGCTTCATTTTTTTACGGTTCATCAACACATTAGACTCCCCTTAATCATAACTTGGTTCTGGCCATTACAACCTCTCTTAACCATCTCACATTCCCCCTTTTAATTGAATATTCAACTTCGTCAATTCAACATCAAGCTAACATATGAGTACACATGCCACCCTCTTACCTACCAGGTGGTTCATTCCACAACTTGGTGCCACATCTTCTCTATGCATAAAAAGGATACACCATGTGCTACCGCACTACCTGTATGCATAAATAACATAGCTTACAACAAGCATGGGGAATTCAACTTGCCTATAGCTAGAATTTTACAACATGGACCAAAAAACTCTATGGTGTCAGGTACAACCGATCATGCACCCCCTCATTACCACATTTAATGCCAGGTACAACATTTCATCACTTCAGTTGTCATCTTGCTCGATCTCCCAGACAATCTCCTCTTTCAAATGCCTTCTCCATATCACTTCTTAGTGGATTCTTATATTCGTCGGTGACTCTTAAATATTACCATACTAAACTTGTTGTCGTAACCTTCTTTGACTAACCATGGAAATCCTCAATCTTGCTACTGTAGACCTTTCTTACAAACTTGCTTCTTGGACAAACCACCACAATATGTGTGCCTTATTCGAAGCACCACGGAAATCCTCAATCTCATTGTTGGAGACCTTTCTTATGAACTTCCTTCTTCAACAGACCATCGAAATATTCAATCTCATTGCTGGAGCCCTTTCTTGCGAACTTTCAGACTAGTGTTATGGTCCAAACCTTGTTTACGACTAGCCTTTTTTACTTGGGATCTTTTCAGCAAGGGATTCCTCAACTTTCTTGTATTTATGGTTCTATTCTTCTTACTGATTGTGTGGCCACGATTTTCTTGCAAACAAGAAATTCTTCTTGCCTTGTAAACTTCCTGGCTACTTCCTGGCTAGTACTATGCACCAAATCCCTTCTTTGCTCCACACAAGCACACAATCTTTCTCACAAACAAGCAATTATTCTTCTCTTTTCACACCAATTCAATATCGATCCAAATCAATTCAACATCTTCGAGACCACCAAAGAAAGGTTCCACCTCCGCGTGGCACAAGTTCCTCAGATTTGAACCAAACAAATAAAAATCTCCAATTCCAAGACATCGTGCCCCTTTCTTAGCTTTACACGGCCTTTTGAAAATTACAATAAAACACTCTTTTTATTAATTAACAATTGCCAAAATAAATCTCACCATCTGCTTCAAAATTAATCTTTTAAATTTAAGATAATGACTTTTTAATTATAAATAAAAAAGGGACTTTCCGCTTCTTCTCCTTGGGAGCCTCTGTATTCTTGTAAACTATAGCTCTTCTTATTTTTATCTCTCCACGATGACCCTTCCTGTAGACTGGCGATACCTTGTCTTCGACATTTTTTCCTTACGAGATTACCGCTCGCTCTACACCAGCACGTATCGCACAACACCAACATGATTTGTATATCCTCTCCTATGATGATGCACACAATTTATTGAACACCAGCATGCTCTGTCTATCCTCTCTTATGATGATGCACACAATTTATTGATCCTTTCTTTATCACTCTACTTCTTGCAGCTATTTACCGATTCTTCCTTCATTGCAAACTGTATTTCCCCTACTTCACAACTCCTTGGGCACTTGGGCCCTCCTTTGAGGAAGTCTGACCCATATCCGCTCTGATTCCAATGGTTGGATTGCAGGATTGATGTAACTTACATCACCATCAAATTGAATTGTATATTAAAATAAAAGTATTAGTTACAAAGAAAGAATTGAATTGTATATTAAAATAAAAGTATTAGTTACAAAGAAATTATGTTAGTATAACTAACCAACTACCAGTGAGACTGTACACAAATTAATTAGAAGATGCATGTAATTATATTCTTCTAATAATGTAGATATCGAATGTATTAGCCTTTTTCCAGCTTTTAAGAAACAATGAATGCTCAGAAGGAACCTGAACTTATCTCGATTGCATATTTAGGTGACCATGCTTGTTAGATGCCCCAAATATGTAATCGTGATAAGGATGCCCTCAGGCGTGTTAGAAATAGTAATTACTCACTATACATGCAAGTTTTATGGCTTTTCTACTTTTAAGCTTTATTCTGTTATCGACTCCGCTTTAGCTGAGTTTGCATGCTTTTACGCATGACTGTAAACCATTGTAAAACATATACATTCGTGTGAATAGTTAGACTGCTGTGGATCAAGCCCTTTCACTCTCTGCTGTGTATATTTCGATTCTTTCTGCTATGCATATTCTTTCATGGTATCAGAGTGCTGAGAGAGAGTGCGCCCAGATCGGATCGAGTATTTCCTATCGAGAAGGAAAGAGCAGTCACGGGAGTGAGAGCCGCGGGAGTGAGGTGCGACCATTGGAGACGTTCGCAGGTCTCCCCTCTGCAAGGGTGCGGGGGAATACAACTCGTCCTTCACGCATAAAAAAA
>ML790653.1:16614-37364 GCA_009831015.1 Picea engelmannii | reverse complement strand
GTGTGTAATACAATCAATTATTGTGTGAATTATTTGCAATGGATGCTCTTCCAATTTCTCATACATGAAGAACATACAAACTAATTCATTATGGGGGGAACTTGTGTTGATCGTCTGCATCTTCCATTTCGATGTCTTATGGCGGATGGACAGAGATATTAAGGTCTTGGAAAGGCAGAGGTCGAGGACTAGAGTTTGTCGATTTGTGGCAGCGGGTGCGTTTTCTTGTTGTCCTTGGAAGGTTGGCTGAAGATAAATTTCCTCCAGTTGGATTTTGAGGGCATCGAACTCATCATTCAAAGATTGGAAAGAATGTATGTGATTTACATGTAACTCCAGCAAGGCTAGAGCCTGAGATGAGGGTGTTCACACTGCACTGAATATATAAAACCATCAAATGAAGGTCATCCAGATATTGCTAGAGCTGGAGCATTCTAGAGCTTGTTCCTTGACGTCTAGCGATGTTGATATCCCGATTGGGTCAAATTCTCCACCTTGCAGAGAGTTAGAGTTTCCAATTTCTTACAAAAGAGACGCAATTGCATTTAAGAGTTTTTGTTTCATGAATTGGAGGGGGTACATTCCTCCTTAGTGGCTGAAAAGATCCATGGGATCACTTGTACTTTCCCAATCTAGGGTTAAATGACCTGGGGCATGATGACAGAGATGTCCAAGAGATTTTGAGGGCGTGAGAGAAGCCATCTCCCGATGATGTTGTGTGTAGACTAGAGCGAGGATGAAATCTGACGGGAGAGAAGTGAAGTGAGAAGGACGGACTGAAGAAATCCACGCATGGTAAGAGAGATATGCCTCATGGGTGCAAAGGTGGATGAGAGGAACCGAGAGCATGGGAACATTCAACTCCCAGAGTTGCAACGTGTGTGTTGGGATGGCGCAAAAAACACACAGGAGAGAAGGGAAAAAGGGCGAACTGAAGGATGGGAGCAACGTGCCAGGAGGGCACGAGTATGAGAGAATGCGGGTCATCCTAGAGAAGCGAGAGGCAAGCATAGGGGGGAGGAAACTAGGAGGCACAAAGACAAGAGACGAGAGGCGGGGAGAGGGGAAAAGGCCAGGGGAACCTTGGGGTCAGTGAGGAAGGACCGGTGGTGGACAAAGAGGGAAGCCACGTGCTTTCAATGGAGAGGGACAAGGATAGGGGTAAGGCCTTTTCGATAAAAAAACATGTACACATGAAATGATCGTAGAAAAGGGGCTAAGGAACAGAGTTGAAATTTCATTTTCCATTGATAGTTAGAGAACCGATTTCTCAATTGAATCCTTTATTAGACAATTCATCAGGAGAGGAATTGAGATCTCTCCTAATGTACCATGAGAAATCTTAATTGAATTAACTAATGATGTCATGGATGCACAGAAAAAATGATTCCAGACTCGGATCTGCAGAGAACTGATTTCTCCATTGAATCCTTTATTGGCCAATTCATCAGGAAGGGAATTGAGATCTCTCATAATGTACCACATGAAATCTTGATTGAATTCATTGGTGATGTCATGGATGTGTAGAAAAAATGATTCCGCACTTGGATCTGCAGTTAGTGAGGAAAGTTTTAAATGTCGAATTGTGTTCTTTGAATCACCCACAACAGATAAGACCTCTATATTTTTGGAGGGCATAAGCTTCCACCTGATTGTTAGAATCCACTTCAATATTCCAAGAATAGGTATACTCAATTTTTCCTCTAGGGTCATATAGCACCCCTCCCACACCTATTTCCGAGACAATTTCAGTATGTGAATTGCTTCAATTTAATGATCATTACTTTTGTTTTCTCTTTATTTACGAGCATTGTAGAATTGGGGAGAAAACCTTTTAGAATTTTAAGTGGTTTATCTAGCTTAGAGGGGATCCTTGATAAGACAATAATAGAGCCATCTTCTACGAGGCAGATCATGACTAATCTTCCAAATTTGTTTCTACACAACCTGCTTCCTCCAAGAAATCCTCTATCTTATCAATATAAATTCAAAAATTACTAGGAAAGGAAAGACAACCTTGCTTAACCCCTATATTACATTTCAATTCCTCGTTATTACTACAATCCTTGAATCAAAAGAGAACCTCAATATCCTCTAGCCTCTAGAAGAGTTTATTTATAGGGACGATGTCAAATGATTTTTTGAAGTCAACAAAACAACTAAAGATATTAACCTTGTCATTTCCACAATCTTCTACCATATCTTGAGAGTGACTAGGTGGTCTATGGTTGAACGAAACTTCAAAAACCAATAAATTTCTCTTATCATAACTTTCAAGACATGAGCTTAGCTTCTTCTCCAAGATACAACTTAGCTAAAAGAGGCTTACCATAGTTGTCCTATAATTTGAAGAATTATTTATGACACCACTTTTAAAAATATGACCGACAAGGTCTTCACAATTCTTCCTTGATTGCAAGATTAAAAAGGTTATAAACTTGGAGGATATGAATAAAGTCTCTCGTGTTTAATATTTTAACTTGATAATCTTTAATGTCTTTAGCTTACCCTTTTGCAAGGCAATTAACTAATCCAAAATCAATGTTTTCTATAATGAAAATGTTATATGTTGTAAGAAACGTTTGGTTGTTACCTAAAACATTAGGGGATTCACATAGATTTTTAAAGTATAAGTTTTATTCACCGATAGCAATCTTACAATTATCTTCATCCTTTCAAGTTAATATGTTTCTATCAAAAAAATATTAAAATTTAAAAAGTTTCAAATGATTTTCCTTATTTTTATTTATACATTTGTATTTCATTATTTTAACAAGATTTTTGTATTCTTTTATTTTGATAGATTTTATGGATTGAAAAAAGACATCCACTAATTTTCTTAACAATCTTTTACTATTTATCATACAAGGGTTCGTAAATTAATTTTTCTTTTTGGAACATGTACTAAAAGAGTACTTTTTGATGTAAATTGAAATATATATAAAAAAAAAGTTATGATACAAGTCCTCCACTTTGTTACGACTAGAGGGGAAGTTCAAATTTACATAACTTGATCATTTTGAGTATATAAAAAATCAACCATAAAAAACAAAAACAAAAAAAAACGTATAGAGATTACTAATCATGGATTGACAATTTTTACATATTCCGATCAATTTATATCAAATAACTTAAGCATGCATATGCACAATGTACAAACTTCACACAAATTTACTGAATTTTATAGAAATCTCCAACACACCAGATGAAAGGATCTCAAATTACATAGTAAAAGATATAATTTTATACAAAAATTAATACACTCTATAATCCCAATAGAGAGTATCAAATTCAATGGTTGTGTGAGTCACACGATTCCAAGGTTATAGGAGAAGACAATCAGTAATTTATGTATGTATTTTCATTGGCCAAGGTTGGCACCGATTGCAAAATAAATTGGGCTCAATCACACCCTTTTATACGTTGGAAAAGTGCAGAATATTGTCACTCTCGAGAAAAGTATGGAAGTAAGTTTCAGATTACTTATAACTAATCGGGGAAATGAGTATCGACTTTTTTTAGTCGTGGGTTTCTTTCGCAAAATGGTGGCCACGATATCATGCATTAAAATTATTTCAAACAAAAAATCAACAAAGTTTGGATAACATTTTTGTCTACCGGTATCAATCATCTTGAAACACAACATCAAACCCTTAAGTTATTTTATGTTAGTGCTGTCGGAATTGTTGTGCACTAAACTAAGTAGTAGTGTTCCCTTCCATCCATGAAAAGTTTTGCAAATTGACGTATAAATTCGATTATTGTTAGTGTAATTTTTCAATCAATCATCCCTAAAGACTTCGATTATCAATATCCTTTATTTAAAAGATAAAATTTATAATCTCGTAGTGCACAACACAAGAAATGCTTTACTACTTGGAGTTTCCCTTTGATTTATGCCCAATCATCGAATAGTTATTTTGGGAACCATTCCCAATTCAATTATGGTTATTTAAGTTTCCTACAAATAGGTTAACAATTATGTCCATCAACCACACAACAAAATTACATGAAATTAAACAAAATCGCAAGGCCATGCTAGCATGCTAAACAAGTTTGACTAAGTATAACTATGGGTGCTAAAATCTGATCTTAAATAAAATATTAAAATAYTATAATGTAGCATGCTRAACTTGTTGCAAAATTACATGAAATTAAACAAAATCGCAAGTCCATGCTAGCATGCTAAACAAGTTTGACTAAGTATAACTATGGGTGCTAAAATCTGATCTTAAATAAAATATTAAAATATTATAATGTAGCATGCTAAACTTGTTGCAAACATAACGTTAAAAACAATGTGGAGCATGCTAGCACTCCAACATACCCAATCCCCTCTGTGCTACTATCGAGGTGATGGAGTACTCTAAAAACAATTTTAAATTGTTCTAATACCATATTGTAAGATATACGCTTGATTAATTAAGCTGTAATCAACATTATAACATAGTATTCATAGGAAATTGTTATTTAGTAGCAGAAATAAGATTTCCTATAACAAATCAATTCATTACCCATGTACACATTTAGCCATTTCATCTCTTAAAACATATATTCTGATATTACATGGGATATTGACAATTGGTATATGGAGATTACCACAACTCATATATCCATTCCATTAATTTCATTTCTTCCATTACTTTGGTATCTTCTATCACACCCACAAAGCCAATTACATCCTTTTGGCACAAAATAATGGTTGTAATAGAACAACTATCTTCCAAATAATCTTTAGTGCTCTCTTGTAACAATGCTAAATTCTAGACTTGCATTCTTTCCAAGCAAGCACATCTTCATCAAAACAACATTACCCGCAAGCATTAACCTTCAACAAATAATAATGAAGACTAAATTACTTAGTTGTTAAAAGAGTGCACTTGGGAAAATATCTCCAAAGGAGCGTTCCTCTCAACTATTGGCACCATCTCATGTAGGTTTCAACCCCATGCTAAGAAATGGAACAACCAAGGAAAATTTACTGGCTATGTCTCTAGCTTCTCTCACTCAACTCAATTTCTAAATATCTCAGCATAAAACTCATACTAGACACAACAATCCTATTTCAATCAATCACACCTTTTCCGCTTATTTTACACATCACAAGAATTAGACCCACTTCTTTGTTAAACAGTCCCTCAAGCTATCTCACTTCTTTGTAGTGCTCCAATGCAAGCTAGCCAAGAATCTTAAGCTGCAAATTATTTTTCGTCTTTTACTCAACAATTCTCCATGAACTCAATCATAGTTTTCACATGGTTTCTTGACTACTAACTATGATAACATATCCACTTAACAACACTTACTCTCTGCACCAATAGTCCAACCTACATATGAGAGAATGGATGAATCATTTTCCCCACAAGCTGAGAGATGCCATCATAAAAGCTTGCATGAGCACTAAGCTTGCATGAGAGACACGTTCTCTTTCCTTTAAGCTTGGGAAATAAAACACAAAGAACATAATACAAAAGATATAAAGGATTTTAGGATACACACTTGGAAATAATAAAATATTATTTATTTTATCACCCTACTTCTCATTCATTGGTTCATTACCCATGATGCTCTTAGGAAGTTATTACCTTCAAATTTACTTATTATTATAATATTATTAATTATATTAATTTTAATAATATTCAAATGGCAATAAACATACCATGTCTTTACTTATTATGTTCATCTGCTAATAAAGACTATCACAATCAAAATTAAACGATAAAATAATTTATGCATAAAATCCTATTCAACAATCTCACCAATGTCCTTACTCATTATGGTAATATACTCATAACGAGTATCACAAGCAAAATTAAACCATATAATAATTTATGCATACAATCATATTCAATAATCTCACTTCTCAAGTATTCCTAATTCTTTAGATTCTAAAAATTAATGTAATAAATGAAATATGAATAAATAAAGGTAAATTAATCAAAATCTTCATTGACGTAGACTATTTTCTATTAAATTAAAATATTGTAAATGATATAATTTCATAACTGGAAATTTAATTTGACATTATAAATGATATAATTTCGTAACTGGAAATTTAATTTGTTGATATGTTTGTTATAATTTCGTAATTGTTGGAAATTTAATTTATTGATATGTTTATTAATATTCCTTTATGTTAATATCCATGTTTCAAAGCTTTAATTCTTTAATGTACGTTTGAGGTGGTCCCAACCCCAATGGTTTTTTTTTTGGTTAAACTCTCCCTTCTAAACTATGTTTTTCTTTATTTTTCTCTACGTATCACCTTGCACCTTTCGCAAGGGACGAATGTAAATTAATTTTAACTTAGTTTAATATCACTTTTCTGATTTGAACGAGTTACTTCGCCTCAAGATTGAACTACCAATGTGCCTTGCCATGAGAGTAAGTACTAAGGTTGTCAAGATCATCATTCTAAAATATTTGTTTTTTAACATGATGCTTGCAAAATAGATCATTTCTCGAGGTTCAGTACATATGGAGCATGCTTCATACAATCTATAGGAAAGTTTATGTTATTTGCCCCACCACCATTCTAGGATCTTCATAATATGGACACTTAAATGTAGGTGTAATATTTGTTTTTTAACATGATGCTTGCAAATAGATCATTTCTCGAGGTTTAGTACATATGGAGCATGTTTCATACAATCTATAGGAAAGTTTATGTTATTTGCCTCACCATCATTCTAGGATCTTCATAATATGGACACTTAAATGTACGTGTATGGTACCTACAACTTCCATGCATAGAGAAGTTTATATTATTTGTTTCACCACCATTTTAGAATCTTTAAAATATGGATATACGATACCTACCATCTTCATTAGAAAGGGTGATTTTCTTTGTTTTGTTAATATATAATAATGTAATAATGTAAAATCTAAGTAGGTTTAATGTTGAAGAACATGTGTTTTTTCTTTTGAGGTTAAATAGAGAGAGTCATGGAACCTTGCCTAGCTTGTACATGGTGTAGTTTTTGTGTAGTTTGAGTGAGCCTAATGATTAAGAACATATGTTTTCTCTTTGGAGATCACATAGTCAAAACTAGTGAAATAAAAAGTTGTACATGTTAATTAATATTTGGCCGCTATGATGAGGCTAAAAAATCTAGACCCCTACCAAATCACACGCTGTGAATCCTAACTACACCCCATTTACTCCACCCTCTTTTACCCATTATAATTTAATTGTACTTTGTTCGTTGTTTTATTATGTTTGCTCAACCAATTGTTTCGGATTTTCAGTATCTTTTTTATACGCTTGAATATATATTGTTTGGATTTATTAGTTATCTTTTCGCGATGATATCCTTATCTTTGATATGGGCTTTGACTTCATAGCCAAAAACATTAGTATAAAAAATCCCGACGTAGTTCTTTCAAAAACGTCTATTCCATATATTAAAGGGACGTGTAAAAACAAAAGCTAGTTTTTGCAATGGTAAAAAGCCGAAACATAGGAGCTACTTAATTAAATTACAATTAATTCCTCATGTTTATGGAGCTACTTAATTAAATTACAATTAATTCCTCATGTTTATGGAGCTAACATTCTGGTGGAACAATATCTTGTGATGACAATGCAACTGGAATGTACTCATACTAGTGGACCAAAAAAACAATGGATGGTATTGGAAACTCTTTCGTAATAGACGAACTGCTTTCTGGAATGAAATTTGTTGTTAAATGCCAATTCCTACAAGATCAATGATGTACGATTTCGTTTCCTATAATTGCTTGCAGAACAATAATCATGTTACTTTTCAAGTTGACATCGTTGAGGGTCTTCGGTAGGCATTGATGAACAATCCTACATGGACATTGTTAACTTTGGAGATTGACGTCAATGTTGACATTTGGTGAATGTTAACATCAATTTTTAATTGATGTTGACAATGGTCTAGGATAAACATCTTGGTATGGGTCATTGGTCAATGTCAAATACCTCTTCATTCATTATTAATCGAGGACTTATTTGTCATTGACATGATTTGTGTCATCAAAGTCAATAAGACATTGAATCAACCTTAGTGTGTATTCCATCACAAAGGAATCATCATCGACACCCATGTAACACGGCCAATACTTTGCACTTGCTTGACCCTACATTGAACAAACCTTCTATTTTAAGGATTTGCAACTTTCTCAAGGTCATTTCAAGTAATGTTCTTAACGAGCAAAAACAATGAACATATCCCAAAAATATAAACTACGCAAATGTAAATAAAAGAAACAACCATAATGACCCTATAGAATATAAACCTTGTATTGATAATTCAAAAAAGGAGGAGCAATGTTCATAGGCCTTTTCACAAGGGAAACCTCCTATTCACAAGAACTTCAATACAATAACAACACTTCAAAGAGTATTGCATAACCAACTAGCTCTATAAGTAGTTTCTCTCTTAGAAAACCCCTAACTACTTGTGGTCCCATCACTAATGAGTACCAATCACTTTTTACTAAAGTTGAACCTTTTACATTGAGTAACTTCCCACTAACTACCTAATGGGACTTATTCAAGAAGATGCTCTCATACATTAATTTTCTTACTCCTGAATATCCCAAGTAGCAGGTTAGGGTAGGGCCTTAACACGCTCTTTCCCTTCAAAAGAAGTACCGCCCTCAAGGTTAGAGGTGTGGAAACAACCATAATTCTGCCACTATCTCCCTAGTAACTTCATCTTGATATATGTCCTTCCACTATATTAGGACCTCTCAAATCGAGTAATGGAAAAGTCGATGCTTTCTTATGGCCAGTGCTGCCTCCAACTGTAATGAAATGGAACACTCTTCATCAGGTTTGAGAAGGTTAGTCTAAAATCACTATTTACCCCACGATCTTCTTCAAATAAGACACATGAAACCTGTAGTGGGTTGTAATAGTCAATCCGTAGGAAACTTATCCAATGCACTCGAGTTTCTTATAGCATCCATGGAAGTCTGGAACTATTTTGTAGGATCCCTTGGATTTGAGAGAGATCTACTTATATGGATTGAGAGGAAGAAATACTTAATCCCCTTATCCAAAAGAATGCTCAAAGCAATGTTGATCAAATTATTTCATCATTAGATTTTGAGAAAAAACCAAAATATCCTTAAGTGTGTGAATAATGGTGGCTATGGTGTTTAGTGTGATGTTCACTTCCTAAACCTTGGATGTGTTCGATAAATATGAAGCTATTGAAAGATTTTTCTAGACACATAAACCTTCATATGGTGACATTTTGGTAGCACTATGTTAAGTGGTATTGTATCACCGTTTGGAAAGGACTAGCCATTAAACCCACTGAAGCTTTTTGTTTGTTGCAAAACACATCAAGTAAGTTTCCAAACATTTGTTGACTATATCGACTTGACCGTCTATTTGGGGATGGTAATATGTGCTATTGTTCAAGTGTGTGCCTTCTAGTTTAAAAAACTCCTACGAAAAATTGTTGGTAAAGGTGGGATCATGATCTAATACATTGGATATTACATATGATCTAATACATTGGATCTAATACATTGGCATGTCATGTAATTTAAAAATATGATCCATGAACACTTGGGAAATTGTGGATGGAAGAAATGGGTGTGGAAATTAAAAAAATTGAGCATATTTAGAAAGGTGGTAAACTACAACGATGATGATCCGTTTGTTCTCTGCTTTAGGGAGGTCTAGTATAAAATCCATGGAAAGATCAATCCTGAGAGTGGTTAAGATTAGTAGCGGCTGCAATGCCCCTAGATTTTTCATTATTTCACCCTTGTTCTTTTGATAGGCTTCACATTTGACTATAAAAGTATGGATATCTTTTTTCATGCCTTCCCAAAAGAAACACGTACGTCTTTTGTAAGTTATTCAACAGCACGAGTGACCCACAATAGGGGATGAATGAATATCCTCAACACCTTCCTTTTTGAAGTAGATTTGTGTATCAGAAATATATGCCTTTTATATTACAAGGTATATTGTTGCTAAGTATAGCCTATCAGGGGGTTGGGGTCTTCATCATGTCAATGGATGAGTTGAACCACTATGTCATTAGCCAACCATTCTTTCCATTCCTCTTCAATCCAATCCAAGAATAGTAAGGATAAATAAAAGAGAGATCCTTCCTCCTCATATTTCCAATACAAATATTCAACCACTACATTCTCCTTGCCCTTATTTCATATGATCTCATAATGATAACCTAACATATTAGTGACCTGCTTATACTACTCTAGTGACGACAACCTTTGTTTCAAAAAAATACCTCAAACTGTGATGGTCCATCTTGATGTGGAAGTGTCTCCTAATGAGATACACACGCTAGGAATTGATTGCAAGAATGGTGGCCATCATTTCTTTCTCATAGGTGAAATTTCCCAAAAAATATTCACATAATTGTTTACTCGTAAATGACAATGGACACCCCTCCTGCGTCAAAACTACTCCAAGACCTTTGTCAAAGGCATTACATTAAAAAACAAAGGCCTTAGTGAAATTCACCATTGCTATGATGTGTGCAATACGCATGACTTTCGTTGAAGAAAAAAAGGTCTACTCGACAACATATTTCAACACAAAGGAAATATTCTTG
The DNA here is from genome assembly GCA_009831015.1 of Picea engelmannii. Classification (NCBI taxonomy): domain Eukaryota; kingdom Viridiplantae; phylum Streptophyta; class Pinopsida; order Pinales; family Pinaceae; genus Picea; species Picea engelmannii. The sequence continues at coordinate 26,793 of ML790653.1, read as the reverse complement.
AGCAAGGTGGTTGATGACGATGCAATTCACCCATAATTCTTTACAAACTTCATATGGTAGCCTATAATTCCTAAGAAATAAACATAATATTTTTAGAGTCTTGGGGAGTGATAAATATTATATAGCCTCATTTTTATTGGGATCCACTCACGACCCTGTCTTATTGACAATGTGACCCAAATATTACACTTCAAAAGTGTCAAAATCATATTTGGAACGTTTGAGGAACAACTAGTTATCCCAAAGTAGTTGTAGGGATTTATCAACATGCTTCACATGTGATTCCTAGGTTTCGCTATAAATCAAGATATAATCAAACAATAAAAGCACAAATTTTCACAAGAGGGGTTGAAAAAGCTTTCTCATGAGGATCTTAATGGTGAATGAGGAGTTTCAAAGACCAAAAGGCATAACTAAAAACTCCTAATGTCCTTCATCGGTGTGGAAGGAAATATTAGGACTATCCCGTTGGTTCATTCGACTTTGGTGATACACTGAGCGAAGGTCCTCTTAAATGAATAATTAGGCAATGGGCACCATGAAGGTCATAAGTAATTGGGATGGGGAATTTATCTTTAACTATCAACTTATTGAGAGCATGGAAGTTGGGATACGTGCACCAATGACCCTCTTTCTTCAATAGCATCACTACTAGGGATGTAGAAGGGTTGTTAGTATTGGGATAAATCATGCTAACCTCCAACAGTTCCTAAATGATCTTTTTAATTTCATTATTTTTTGCAAAATGATGTTGATGAGGATACACAATGGGTGGTTGAATACCAAGGATTAGTGGAATTCCATAATCATGCTTTCCATAAGAAGGAGGTAATCCATGAGATGTTTCAAATATTATTTGATGCTTAGTCAAGAACCACTGCAAATTAGGTTGCATTTCTTGTTGGGCATTGTCCATAACTTGGATGGAAATGAGGGTTAGGGGATGAGCTAGAACGATTAATTTCACAATTATTCCCTCTAACCTCTAGTACAATAGATCAATTGAATATCTAGGGTTTCACCTAGAACCCAATGAATATAAATTTTCTAATTGGTCGTGGTTGTGCCGAAAGATTGGAGCAAGAATTTCTTGTTGGTGCAACAAATGTTTATCTAGAGGTGGTAGGTTGGTACTTGTCAACTCAGTGCTCCAAAACATATGTGTGTATTTGTTATCCATACAAAATATTCCAAAAGGGACTAAAGTTGGAAAGATAAAAAAAAGTGATTAAACTTTTGTTGGATGGAAAAGAAAGAAAATGAAGTGATTCCTCTGATTAAATGGTGTAAAATAACAAATCTAAATGAAGTAGGGGGATGGGTTCTAAAACATTTATGTACATCTAGTCAAGATTTGACAGAAAAATGTTTGTCGAGACTATATTTTATTAATGATAGTTGGGAAAAAGTAATGATGGTAAAATATCTTGGAGCATGGTCTATAGAGAGCAGGATCAAATTGGAAACAAAATCATTTAAAATCGATTAAAATATTTGGAATAACTTGGTTATGAATTCCTACTTATTGGTAATTGGGTTGCTTGGAAGTTTGGTAGAGGTGATGAGATAAGGCTAGTTGAAGATCCTTGGATATGGAAACTTCAAATTATCCCCTCCTTTTCTTGGAGAGCTTCATTCAAAAAGTTTATCAAGAATTGTTGGTGTTTGAAAACAAGTGAGGCCTAGTGGTTTGTTTCAAGATTGGTTTTCAACTAAGGATTTGAAATTCCAAGAAATTTAGTAGAGAAATGGTCTTATTACATTACTTCATTAAAACAATATGCAAATGGGTTATCCATATGTCGTTTGCCTCCCACTTATTCCAACTGACTCATTTTTGCAGTTTTCCAGTTCGGCAGTTTTTTTCTAGTTTTCGGGTCCCTAACTTCCAGGGCCGTTTTGAGGCCCTAAACAACGTTTTTAGGGCTTGCCACAATCAAAATTTGTAAGGTTCGCCTCATATAACATGTGTAGTCCTCAGATAGACCTTTCCAACAGGCCATTGTGCACCTAAAATGGAAATCGTATGTAAAAGTTACGACTCCAGGAAGTTGATGTACTAACTTACCCAAACGGGGCCCACATGACTTTTGGCGCTTCATCTCCTAGGGTTAGGTTTTTGGATGTCTAAGGTTTTTGACATTCTTGTTTATTGTAAAAATTCCTTGAGAGCCTCATTGTAATCATATTCTGGTGAATGAGTGCAGCCGTCAATCTCTTCTCAGAGGTGAGCCACCACCATTCTAACCAGCTTGTTTTCCGTTGCTTTTTTACAATTTCAACTTATTTCCTTATTGAATAGAAACTGGTTTTAGTGTATATCTGTTATTATGTGTTAATCATATTTTGATAATAATCTTTATTCATTTCGTTCTACTCATGAAATCTGGATCATTGGGTCTAGTAAAGTTTCTATGAGAGTTAGACCCAAAAACAAATAATAGAGATGAATTATTTGCATTGTGGATACTACAGATAAAGGCATACAAAATTTGCAAGTGATAGACAACTCAAAGTTTCTTATGGACTAGGAAAATGGTAAGCCTCAACTTACAAATATATCTCTAGGACCTATTACGCATAGAGTTTTGGAGGTAAATAATCTCTTTTTTTTTAATCTTTGTCTCGCATATATACAAGGAATTCAATTCCAAAGCAAATATACTCTCAAAAGTTGCTCTCTCTCTGCAAGGACAACTCTCTAGCTACTCAAGAATTCAAAGGAGATGAAATCATGTCTGAGTCTCTCATTACCACTTTCTTACTTTTTTATTGGATGTGATCTATGTTGGAATTTTTGTTTTTGAAGGGTTAATCCCTAGTGTCCTTACAAGACTATTAACTAGTAATGACGTAAGAACTTGGGGGTAGTCATTTAGAAGGACTATGAAATATTTCAGGAAATATTGTAATATGTAGATGTGTAGCTAGGACATAGACAAATTTATATTTTGGAAATAAAATACATGAGGCTTGGACACTATATATTTTGATTTCTTTCTATAAATATTGAATATAATTTTTTTTCTTGGAAAAAAAAGTTGGATGGCATTGAATAGGGAAATAATGCTAGAGTGACCTTTCTTCAAGAGATTTTCCATGTGGTGAGAGATGATAATTTTTGGGGAACCTTGATTGAGCCCCTTGAGGGTGTGTATATGCCCCTCTATATTAAATCTCATCTATGATGCATTGAAAATTAATTGTAACCAAACACTATTTTTTGAACCATTCTACTCCAACAACTACATCACAACCTCCCATTTCAATAAAAAAAAAAAATTGGGAGACCCTTGATTGAGCCCCTTGAGGGTGTGTGTTTATCAACCTCCCTATTTAATCTCATATATGATGCCTTGCAAATTAATTGTAACCAAACCTAATGTTCTTAACCATTATACTCCAACAACTACATCACAATCTCCTATTTCAATAGAGAACATGTAGGATTTGAGTAGATAGTCCCATGTTTGAAGGCGCACATCCCCACACTTGACACAACATTTCATTACACCACCATTGGCAATGATCATCTAAAAACTATGCATTGCAGATGCATGCTAACAGGTTTCTCTTGCATCGAAAATTGCACACTGCGTGGACATTTCAACAAGGTGTTCTTCTATTTTTTCAGGATGCAATGATTTCAATGTTTGGTTATTTTGTTTATTTTTACAATAACATGAATTAGAGACGCGATGTAACTCATATCTCTAAATTCCCAAGATATCATTTAAATAAGGATATAAAAATATAAAGATAATGTAGTAAATATACTTAGGTATTTGTTGGAATGGTTCCAGAAATATTCGAGAAATATTCAAGTTACAGGGTAGATCTAAATATTCCAACCTAATAATATATTCCAACTTTGAAGGAATTTCTCCCTCTAACTTATTACACCTTAATATAAATGTTTGTTGCATCGTGAGATTTCATATCTCTTGAGAAATACTTTGAAGAGAATTATTTCTTGAGAGACCCAAAAACTTGAGCTTTGTTAGATAAGTTATAGATATTGGCAACGTGCTAGAAAATCCATTAAACCCTGCTTTTAAAACTTTTGGGATTAAATGCAAATGCATTTCCTAGGAATTATTTCCGTGAAATTCATTCCAAAATAGATCAAATATTATTACTCTTATTTCTAATTATTTGTGTAAAATAACAACTTTATATCCACTATAACCTTGGATTTATCTAGAGATAATAATGATAAAGTCTCTAGAGATACAAACCTTTTTTAGGGTACGAATCTTTCAGGTTTGCATCTAGAGGGATTTGATCCTAAGTATGTTTGATAGACCTCAGGTTAAGATTGATTTAAGTGAGTTGTGTTTTTAGGATAGTTTATAGTAAAGACTTTCTCTTACGTAAATATTCAAATATTCTTCCAATTTTTATTTTTTTTGTAGTGTACACAAATATGTGCTACCATACACAAAGTGAGAGAAATGATGAAAGACCACCCTAATAGACACAAACACACTACTAAAAATGGGGAAGAGAGAAGAGTGAAGTCATCCATTATTTTTAGGGCTAAAGGGAGAAACCCTAGGGAGACAAAATAGGGGATGAAAAAGAGAGAGGAGGTGATTAGGATAATTAATGTTTTTTGAATCTTGATTATGTTAACCTATAGTCGTAAATTATGAGGGTACGTCACTTAGGTTTTAGATTGGTTTTTACATACAAATTACTAAAGAAAAGTAAATCAACTCACTTAGGTTTTAGATCAAGTTTTATCAAGTGTTATAGCACATAAATATTGGTTAACTCAAAAGGAAGTGCACCCTCCACAAAGGCACTCATAGAGATGGATTTAACACCATAAGCCTTGAAGTGAGCCTTGAAATCATATCACTTTCACACTTACTCGTGGTGGGTTTTTAATTTCCATTGTCACTCTCAGGACTTATCCCTCTACCTGGGTTATTTTATTTCCTGTCTAGGTGGCACACCTAATAGGGTTGGATGAAGACCCTCCCATACTTAAACTTGGTAACTCACATGGGGTCCTCGACTGGTGTGATGCTTGAAATGGAAACTGAGGTGAATTATCTTACATGGATTATATCTTAAGTTGTAACTTACTTTACATGTTTTAAGGACTGGTGTTTCTTATGAACTTTGGCTAACCATGCTTTATACTTTGGCTTGTTTTGGATGGCCTTGATATGGTTCCAGAGGGACATCCTGGGCTTGCACCAAGGACATTGTTCCTTTATTGCAAGACTTTGTCACATGTGATGGAGAGAAATGGGTCATCTAGTCACTCACCACCCTCACATAGTGCTCTCACATTCTTAGAATCTTGGACGATGGATAGATGGGTATGGTTTGAGCAGTTCTAGTCATTGTTCAACACATATGGGTTCGAAGCCCACAAGTTGGGCATAGCTCCTATGCACAAAGGATAAATTATGTTCCAACAACATGCATTTGTAAAACATTCAAAGATATCATTGCAACTCTCTCAACCCTAGACATTTCCTTTGAAATCCCTTGAAAACACCCTCTAGCCTTTGACGTCATGTTCTTGGCTAAGATTTGGTGGATGGTTCGGTTCCGAAGATGATTGGCATAGATTGGGGTGAGGACACACCTCACTTCACACTCTTTCACCACCGAAGGATGCCACTTGGCCTTTATAGACCCTATGTTTTCCTTTGGAGGCATGACATCACCCTCTCCTAGCTTAACAACCTTTTTAGTGCATGACATCACCATTTTTAGGGTTTTATGATGTATATTTTTATTTTGGCATAAGGAAAATCAAGGGGTCATCCCCACTATTATTTTATTGTTGAAAGATGTGGACAAATCATATTAGGGTTGCCTCATATAAAAATAAAAACCCTATTTTTAATTTTGGGATCATCGCAAATCTCTCACTGGAGAGACTTTACTTTTGAAATTTTACCTTATTAGTGTCACTGGCTATCTCTCTCTCACATGCTATGCTTGGAAGGTCACTTTCAAATGGTTTTTGCTAATTTTGGATGGGAATTTCTTCAATTAGGGATTTTTCTCTTAGTTTCTTGGATGAAGTGAATTTTCTTCACTTTATTCTTATGCTATTAATATTTCATGGTAAATTTGCTACTTTATGCTAGACATATTGCTTGGTGAAACCCTAAGAAAGGAACACAAGTGCTTCTTCCTCTCACAAGGTAATTTTTGTCCAAAAGGATTCATTCATTTCCATTTCGTTGGAAAAATTCAGTGAGCTCAATAATTGACAAGAGGAGAGGTTCACAAAAGTCATTGCTCAACTATATCAGGACTTGGCAATGAAGGAGGAATCCTCGAAGGAGATAGAAGCAAGTTTCCAAGAGACCAAGCAAGACCATTTTATTGTCACTGTTGAAGCGAGCATCATGACCACGTTAAGCACGGTAAAATCACCTTCCAAGATGTTTTTTCAAGAAAGATTTGGTCACTTTGAGAAGCACACTAGAGGTATCGGTTCCAAGCTTATGAGTAAAATTGGCTATGATAGCTAAGCAGTAGGAAAGGAAGGACAAGGGATTTAGGTTCCCCATTGTATCTCAAGAAAATCCTGAGCATGAATGCCTAGGATTTGGTGGACAAGAAGCCAGCACAAGTGCAACTCAAACCACTTTCGTCAAGGCAAGAGGAACCATAAAAGAAGCCATTCCCATGGAGGAAAAGGCAGTTGGAAAAGTAGTGTGCATCAAGCCACTCAAATATTCCTATAAAATCCTGGAAGAGGGAAGAAAAGAGATGGTTCACCATCCAGATTCTTTCCAACTCTTTGGGGACCAAAAAACCAAGATGGAAAGTGTCATTACAAACCGAAAAGGTATGGCTTAGATTGTTTCTACTGCAAGAAAATAAGTCATATAGCTAGCTATTATTGGCACTCTAAAAGGCCAAGTAGTTTGTTTCTATTGTAAGAAAAAGGGTCATACTACTAGTGATTGTTGGCACTCTAGAGTGAAAAGCATCCCATGCAAGAACTGTTGTTAGTATTGCATATTGAGTGTACATTACCAAGACAAATGTTGGAGGCTTCTCCTAAAAATCCATCCCAAGAACCGAACAACCAGGAGGAAATATTGGAGAGTGAAGGTCAAGGGGGAGTTGATTTAACTTGCAGCCTAAGGAGAAACAAATGTGAAACGACATATTGCATCAAAAAGTGTCATCTCTAGCAATGAGATTGATAGCAGGGTTATGCCGAAGGCATCCCCTACTCAACTCTTATCTTCCATCCTACAACAGAGGAATCCTTTCCTAGAGTTTTATCGAAGTCTAGTTGATGGTTGGAGAAGTATATTGAAGGTAGTTGAAGCTTTTGAGGACCAAAACCTACAAATGGGGAGGTGTGATCCGGATTGGATCTCTCCAAAACCTTGTAATAAGAGCTTAGTTTTTTTTCCTTTTGAAAATTTCAGAACATATCCTTTTTATTTTATTTTTCCTTTTTGGAAAAAATTAGAATTCGAAATGAACCATTGTGATGGTTGGCCTTCCAAAAACATCCCATTTAAAATAAAGAGTGTAGTGAAGAAGGACATTAGCGGGGAGATGCAAGGAAAAATAGGGAAGGAAAGTAGTAGAAATTAGAGCTTGAAGAGGGAAAACTGCTTGAAGTTGAGTGGACAAAGGAGTTATTGTGCGTGTTCACACTAAGTGAAGGTGTCTCTAAGCCATGGCCTATGCAATTTATTTATTATCAATGAGTAGCAATGCACAAACTCCGTGTATATCTCACCCCTTTGTATTTTTCTCCCGAGCATAATAAAAATCACATTTAAATGTTGGTATATGTGAATTAATGCATTATGTTCTTTGGGTATTTTTGTTATGAGTTAGAATGATCTATACATTCTCATTTGAAATATATTTTCAGCCTTATCACCCGGCCACTTAATTTATTGTTTCATGTGTGTTTTTTTCTCCATTGGAAGTACATAGTGTCCTTTTGCTTGTTGGACGTTTTATCTTTTGCCTAGACAAATTTGCAAACCCTTGGGCGTGTTCTCCTATACTTGGGCATTTTTTGTATTTCATGGGCAAGTTCAAGGACCCCTAGTCCTATTATTTACTACTTTGATCCGGATTTATGAGTGGAACAAAATGAATAGGAGACTGAATACAATAACATAGAGATATGGAGAACAACAATAGATATCCAGTGAACAATAACTTCTATCGAATAAATAAAATAGGCTAAAACTATAGAATTACAGAACTAAAAACAACTTGCTCGAATGGTGGTATCTATCTCTGAGAAGAGATGTGGCTGCTACACGCATCTGTTTGAGAAGAATGATTACAATGAGGCTCCAGAGGCCTTTTTAACATTACTCATAAATGCCCAAAACCTAACCCTAGGAGATGAAACGCCAAAAGTTATGTGGGTCTCGATGGGTAAGTTGGTACCTCAGCTTCTCGAGATTGTAACTTTTTCACACGATCTCCGTTTTAGGTGCATGATAGCCTGTTGGAAAGGTAATTTCAAGAACTACACATTATGCCATCAAACTCTAACTCTGTCTATAGTTTGACTGTGGCAAGAAAAAAAAAAACATTGTTTAGGACCCCAAAACAACCTTGGAAGTACAAAAAGATGTACTGACATGAAAACTTCCAAAATAAGTCAGTTGAATTAGGGGGGCGGCCACCAATATCAACCTAGAAGCTGTGTAGGGCTTCAGACAACCCCGAAAGTGTACAAACCACAATTACAAAGAATTACAGAAAAACATGTTGAACTAAAAACTGTCAAGAGGAGCGAGTTGCAATAGGTGGATGGCCACCAATATCCACCTAGATCAGTCCTCCCCCTTAGGAAGCAATGGTCTCCATTGCATTGAGTGCCCCCATCATGTCAGTAAATTTTTGTTCAATTTGGTTTCCGGTGATCCACTTACCTTGGTGCAGGAGTTGCCCTGCCTTAATAACCCAATAAAACTCGATCCTCTTCTCGCGAGTGCCCTTGACCTGTGTGTCCACTATCTAATCAATGAATGCATGTTACATGCACTCAGGGTTGAGCTTTGTTGGTTTCAACTGTTCTGCGATCTCCGAGGTGTCCAATAATGGTGGAAAATATGGCCAGAGGAGGTCCACATTGAACACTGGGTGCAAGTGAAGTAATGGGGGAGTGTTGAGCTTAAAAGCATTGTCAGGCACAACCTTGGTGATAGTGTAAGGCCCATAGCGAAGTGGACAGAGCTTCCGATGGGGCCCTGTAAGGCGTTTTTTCTGCAAATGTTATAACCAGACCTTGTCTCACACCTGAAACTTGTGTGTTACCCAGTGTTGATCATGGCGTTGCTTGTACTTAGTATTGTTTTTCTACAAAATCTCATGGACATGTTGACGGATGTTCTAAATCCGCTCAATGAATCTATTGGCTTTGTTGACATCAAACTGAACATGGGAAGAATTTGTCTTTGTTTTTGAAAGAGGTAGTGCAATATCAATGGGACCCAAGGGTTGGAATCCCAGCCCCACCTGAAAGGCGTTATAGCCAGTGGAGCTATGGAGATCTCAGTTATAGTTGTGTTGAACATAGGGAAGACTCTCATCCCATGTACGCATATGCTTGATTTAGCAGTGCTTCGATACCTCAGTGGGTGAGGAGAAGATGTCTCTGTACTCTTCCATGATCCCGTCTGTAACGTACCCTTTTGGCTCTGATACCAATTTGTAGTGTACCAATTCACTACCCAGGTTCACCCAACCTCTCGATTTCCATTCATTACATGAATTTAAAAGAAGCAAATGCATTTAACCAGAATTAAACACACTTAACAGCTGAGAGTAAAATATATGGGTACTGCTATAATTAAATCAGTCATAGCATTCATCATTAATTCATTTACACAACGGAAAACATGATACATAAGCATAATTCAAATTACTTATCTTTTATCTGCTGTAGCGTTCACCAGCCAGGTGTAGGCCTTCCACGAACCTCCCAGCCTTAGACCACACTATTCATCAGCTCAACAGTAGGTCACCCCCGAGCTGGGACCGAGCTCCACCCCAAGGCAAGGAATCTAGACTCAGGATGAGGTTACAGGGAAGACAACACATACACATTCAACAGGAAGAAGCTCTCCCAGGAAACTCCCACGCTCACTGCCCACAGACCCGCTTTCCCCACATGCCTGTTCCACCCCAGGAGAGTGCACCTTCTCT
>ML790652.1:276440-292822 GCA_009831015.1 Picea engelmannii | reverse complement strand
AAACAATAATCTTATATATATATATATATATATATATATATATATATATATACACACACACACAAAAATACCATGTGTCAAACAAAATAAAATGCATTGGAAAAATTAATGAAGTTGTTAGGCTACCTAAACAAGGTAATATGAGGGAAAAATGAGGGTCCTTGTTGGTAGACAAGTAGACAATATTCAACACCGACAACATCTTCTACACTCTTAATGAAATTGAAGTAATTTTGTTGTGCAGACGCAATGCACTTCCAAACTCATACACATTTAAATTATGTGAAACAAACATTGATAGAAGTGTTGATTGAAAGTTTATTGACTAGTCATCAAGTGCGGGATAGGCCACCCCACTTGTTCAATGTCTTTAAACTTTGTTCTGTGCATATGTCTCATCAAGATCAACTATAAAAAAATCACGATAACTGACAGCATATTATTAGCCACTTGTACTATGTCACATTTGTCTCGGGAAACATGTCATGTATAAGGCAAATTTATACATACCATGTCTCAAACAAGATAAATTGCATTGGAAAAATTAATGAAGTTGTTAGGCTACCTAAACAAGGTAAAATGAGGGAAAAATGAGGGTCCTTGTTGGTAGACAAGTAGACAATATTCGACATCGACAACATCTTCGGCACTTTTAATGAATATGAAGTAATTTTGTTGTGCAAAAGGAATGCACTTCCAAACTCATACAAATCTAAATTATGTGAAACAAACATTGATAGAAGTGTTGATTGAAACTTGAGAAACTCATAGAACCCTTAAATAATTTAAACCAAGGCCAAAAAAACAAGAATATGACACATTATTGTTGTCTCCCAAGAATACCAATGCCACATAAATCAACACTATCATCCTATAATTCATAGGAGGTGACAAAGGTTATGCGCAAGTGAAGGTGCTCATGCTAATCATCATGAAAAAATCACAATAGCCATTTCTAAGGGAGTTGGGGTGGGGGGCGGTGAATGGAGGTCCAAGGTAAAAAAAAATCACAAATTCCTCTTCTATAATCATACCAAGCACCTAGGTCAACACATGTGCATGCAATATGAAAAGAAGAACCATCAAAGACCAAAAACTGCATGAGAATATTGTACGAGGATTGGATAGAGGTCTAGGGCCAATTCAACACTACTCCAATCCATGAAAACCAATCCAAAGAGAGATAAAACCATGAAGTGTGAAGTAGGCCATAGTGAGCCAACACTTGATTCCAAGCATATAATTACAAATGCCACATGAAGCTTAGAATTTCCCAAGTTAAGTAATGGGACAATATTTGAAACATGGGATGAGGAGAAACAAATAATGTAGTCATTGAAATTATGAAGAATAAATCCCACCACCATACAACAACCATTGGAAGAATACACCATTTATCTAAACCTTCAAACCACAAGCCAATTCTAACAAGGAGGGTCGATTAGAGAAAGATGGAAATATAGAATTTAAGTTAGGCCAAATCCCATTTAAATGGATAAACACAACAACACCTTCCATAGGCCAATGCCACTTGTGATCAAAGGACACTGAGGAGCTATGGAAAAAGGGGCCAATAAGACAAATTCCGGTTGAATTGATCCATGTGAGGAATGAGCTCAAAAAGACCACAATATGACCAATGCATAAAGGCAATGAAACAAAATCTCTGCAATAGACCAACCATAACAAAAAGACACACAGATAGGGCCATGCAAAGGGTTGTATGTTTCAATAAAAATAATATCAAACCCTTCAATAGGTAAACGAGAGCTCAAAATAACCATAAACATGAATAATTGAGTAGGTGCAAGGCAATGATGCTTATAAATGGCTAACAATCAAAGTGACAGAGCTTAGAAGGAATCAAAGGCTAAGGAAAATGGAACACGAGAAGCATAGATAATCCTTCAAAACAACAATTCTACATATCAATCATGAAACGAAACACAATTAAAAAGTAAAGGAGAGAATTAACCCACCTTTCCAAATGCACATTGAATGCATAGTCCAATTGCGAGGCTTAAGATCCAAACAAGATAACCACCCAATTCCATAAACCGACAAGCTCTAAACAATAAGGGAACTATTAAGGTGCTTTAAACTCTTAGAAAATGGTTATTGCACAAGGGTAACAACAATTGGTAAGAGGGAACTAATGAAAAACAAAAAAGGTCGAGATCCCATCTTCCCAACCACCAAAATGTAAGAATGGGACACATGCGAGGGAGGAGGATAGGCCATCAAATGACCTTGGCACACCTTGGTATTTGGATCCCCACCAATGGACTATATAAACCATTTCACACCTACCTCACCCATGTTATGTTAATGCTATAATGACAACCAAATACATGAAGACAAGTGGTAGGTGTTGAAACCAATAGAGCATACAACGCATTCTAATTTTGCCATGGCCTCATGATTGCTAGGGAAAGAATTCAATAGATCCCTTTTAACATAGTTCAAAACTTTGTCATAGTCATTACTAATGCATGGCGATGTCAACACATAAGTCTAAGTCAAGTACAATAATCAAACGGGAATAACCCTAACCAAAAAATAGGTGCCAAATGCTTCTAAGCTACCCAAGGATAAGTTAAAAAAACTATGATTAATCACTTACATAAGTAAACAACCAACCTAATCACATGGTAAACCATTGTCACAAACATCATCACCACAAGACCAAGCTATTCGCCAATGGTAAAAACCAAAACACATATATTAAGAAAACTACAACACATGACTTGGAGCTACTTGTACTTCTATCTAATTATCCAACTCACAATAACCATATGCCAAAGAACTAGCACATATTGCATATAATCATTAGAGTTAGAAAATGTATACAATGCACATAATTACCAAATCTTGCTAGTCCAAACCACAACCAATGAATGCATATTCATGACCTTACACCAATCAAAGTATCATGTATGAAAACCAATCCCAACACATGTGAATGGGGTGAATGAATTACACCATGCGACATCAAGATGTGAACTATAGTGATTGTGAACCTAAACCATACCTAATGCCATATTGTCCCAATGTTCATGTATATGTGAGAAAATCCAACCATTTTTACAATATTGTGCACATGCTAATAGACCGTTTCCAAAGGATTGTAAGGTGATTGTAAGTCACCAACATAATCATAACCATAATCGACAAACAATCACCATAGTCCCTCCACATATCGGGAATCAATACCATCAAAATGATGCCAATCATATGAACATGGATGCATAATGAAAAGACATATGAATCACACCACCACCATATGATGATATAATAACACAAGGGAAGCATCCATGAGACATCATCATGCCCATATTGAAACATATTAATATTAAGTTGCATAAAACATGCCAACATCTCCTTTGCCTCATTAATCATACACAACCTTATGCCTTTGATGCAATTGGGTGGAGATCCCCTCTTGAGTTTAAGCTAGAAAAAAAAACGAAGATGGATTATACTGATGAAGGAACAAGTCGTGATTGGTTGAAAACTATGGCTAGATTCTCATAGGGATCAAACTCAACATTGTGAAAAATTTAGGGTAGAAATCAAAACACTTTGTGATTCCAAGATTGTTGATTGGAAATGTGGTCAAAAATAGGTGTAAGACCAATCAACAATGAAGAAACCATTATGGAGGTTACAATGATGGTAACTATCTCTTTATTGGAAGAATCAATGTGGAGGCTATGACGACCCCCTTTTTTATAGGTGGTTTCATCCACATGGCTAGATTCCCAAGCATCCTTTAGATTGCCAAACATCCCCCCATTGGGTCATAAAAAGTTTGTTCGTCTATGACACTCAATCACTCACACATATGTAATGATATGTCACCTTCTCCATGCATTCTACCTACATGATTATGCTCTTCCAAGTACGCTCAAGTTAGCTTCTCCTCATAGGCATAGTTGAATCATAATTCATTTCAATTGCCCTCATGTATTTGTGGTTAAAACTTGATCTAGGCGACTTACCCTTCCTTGTCCCTTATCACTACAAAGTTCTATGAGTTAGTTTGCATGTCCACGAGCATCTACATGATCAATTCAATGAGCATAGTCAACTTCCTTATTTGGTGAGCCAAGTCGACTTCACTTCCCTATCGGGTTGATTTCACATCTCCATGAGCATCTACATGATTGATTCAATGAGCATAGTCAAATTCCTTGTTTGTTGAACCAAGTTGACTTCACATTCCTATCAAGTAGATTTCATCTACCTAGACCAATGTTCATTCTTTAAATCAACAACACATAACCTATCATCTTCATTATCTTAGCTAGTTCAGTTCATGGTCTATTGTTTTAGTATTCTTAGTTGTTTTTTTTTTATCTTTCAGTGTTTCAACAAGCCAAATGATTTCGACATGTCAGTGATCCATTCCAGATCACACCTCCCCAACGGGAGGATTTTTGTCCCCAAATGATATTAATGAAAGATGAGGAAATGATTCTAAATCTTTCATTCTATCATATGTATTTTTTACTCTTTGGTGATTGTCCTTTGATTCCAATTTGTTATAATTTGGTCTTCCCTCTTCGAGTATCCTAGAGATTCTTCTCATGGAGCATAACCACACACATCTTGTTGAATCAATCCACAACTATGAACAAGTAATCATGGCCTCATTTGATCAGTAACAAATATCCAGTGAAATTGATAGTGTTACTTTCCCATGGCTTGTTAGGGATTGGTAACGACATACTATACAATGCATGTTTCTTGTTGCTTTGGTTTACTAGTATACAAAGAAAACAACCTCAAGTATACATGGAAACTCAATCTTTCATCTTAGGCCAACACACATATCTATGTAGATTTGCAACAGTCTTCCCAACACCAAAATTTCTAACGATCCTTAAATTACGAGTTTCTTTGATTAGTTGTATCCTTATTTCTTGTGGAATGCACATCTGGTCTAACTTGTAAAGTAGCTATCTTGAAGATGATATTAATTTTCTTCTAAATCAACAATTGTTTTATACTTCAATGGTTGAAAGATTTCTTTGAAATCAACATATTCTATATACTCCTCTTCCTGAACTTCATGGGTAAAAGGATCAAACTACATTATGGCTCCCACCACTGCAAGTTTTTATAAGGTTGGTCTTGAGAAAAAGTCTATAACTTTGTTTGTAATACCCTTCTTGTATTTGAATAGTAGATGGAATTGTGGCAAAAATCCCATTCACTCAATGTAAATCATAACATACCACAACTTAATCTAAATTTGAATACGATAGACTGATTCGTGTGAATCACACTCTCCTTCCCTAAGAAGTAATGATTCCATTTCTCCATTGTGTGTAAAAAGGTGTAAAGTTCCTTATCACATGTGGAGTAGTCTAACATTGCTCCTTCAAACAACTCAGAATGATAAAACATGGGTTTGTTGCTTGCATAAGAATTACTACCATAGTGTATCCACTTGCATTAATTTCTAACTCGAATGATATAATATTCTAAGGAAATATTAACACTAATATCATAATATTATAAACAATTATTATATAATAGTAGCAATAGGTTATAATATATATTTATGTTGTAAAATGATAAGTGATCCATTTCCCCATAATATATGACTTATCACACAACATATATTTATCTACCTGCCATTATAACTTAGATTTCAATCCATATCAATGTTCATATTAATACATATTTATTATTACATTATGATGTGGGTTCCTTGTTTCATGGGTGAAACTTTATTTCAAAAGATATCAAAATGTGTTACATTCCCTATGGCCTGGTGCCATAATTTATACGAAGGGGCAACCTTAAGCCTCGAGTCCTTTCATAATTTCTTCATTCTTAGTCCATCCTCACTTCCCATACTCTGTTCTCCATTCTGCATAGTTCAAACTCACCCTACACGCATCGCTGCATTTTAAGAAGAAAAGCTAAAAATATAGTAAACAGAAAACAAAAGAAGAACAAATATATATATCCTTACAACATACAATTGCATATATATATATAGGACATACACTTGCATATCCAATGATGAGAATCATTCTCTTGGACGCCTCATGGAAAGTGCAGCACGGACAATATTAGTGGTTTAGTTGGGTTGTGTAGAAAAACGGTTTTGGGTTGGAGGAACATGTTGTTCGTTGGGGTTATGCTTCCATTTGTGTGGCACAAGATGGGAATTGTGGATGCCGTTGTAGCAGTGTTAGGATTTCTATTGTTGGGGAGTCAAAAAGTTCTATTGCTAAAGTTTTTGGCAGTTTATGATGGACATGGAGGCTCTTAGGTTAGTTTGCTTATTATTTTTCTCACTGTTTTGCTTTCATGTTTAAATGATTGTTTATGATTTTAAGTTAGAGTTAGAAGATGTGAATAAACTAGAATAATGTAGGGTTAAATGTTATTGGTAGAGGTAGTGAGAAAAGGTTTTGGTTGGTTGTTTCAACAATAGTTTTAGTTTAGAATTAATTGTAGTTATGTAGTAACATACTTAATTTTTTTTCATTTGACTTTATTGTTATTCATTTTATGTCATGACTTCACTAAACTGTATTTAAATATTGTAATGTTAACTTGTGATAGAATCATAAAATCAAATTCTTTCCATCATTTATGCATGTACTATTATAACAAAGTATATTATATATTTTAAGTAGTTTCTTATGAAAGTGATTTGGTAGATTTGGTTAGCAATACTGAATTTAAATATTGTCACGTTAACTTGTGATAGAATCATAAAATAAAAAAAGTAATAGAAGAATTCCACCAATTCTTTTCTATCATTGATGCATATACTATTATAACAAAGTATATTATATTTTTTAAGTAGCTTTTTATGAAAGTGATTTGGTAGATTTGGTTATATTGTTATACATATACATTTTTTCCACCGTGCATTATCTTGTAGGGGATTGTGCATTATCTTGTAGGGGATTGTGCATTATCTTGTAGGGAATTCAAACATGTACGAGGTCCACTTTTATATCATTGTTATATCACTGTAGGATTTATTCATATAAACTCTTCAAGTGTGTGTTCTAACTTATATGGGTGTTGTTGTAATTGGAAGCTCTTCTCATTTTAAAGTATTTTCTTAATCTATATTATTAATGTAGTTGTTACTTGCGATATTGAAGTATATAAATTAATAATCTAACTTTTAATTTTATAATTTAATGCTTAAAAAATTTCTATCAACATGTGAGCCTTATGAGCTTACCATAACTTAATGGGAAGCCTTATACTGTTGCATGACTCATAACCTTAGTCAATGTAATATAAAATTTAAAAAAATGAAAAAATAACATTATATGATATACGATATTAGTCAATACAATTTAAAATTTAAAAAAAAATAAAAATAAACATCTAACAATATAGAAGATAGTTATGATATACTGTAGCCACTTAGCTTCATAATGTCTTCCAAATCCAAACTTTTTTTTTCCAAGGAAAAAATTGAGTAATTTTATTAAAGATAATAAAATTACATGAGTTGAATACTATAAGTGGTATTTTAGGATAACCTGTTGGGTCAAAATATGTATGGACCTTAGTCTATACATAATAGAAAACTGGCTAATTTTGATGATCAACTCGTGAAGAAGCATGATCTAAAGGTTTACAAGACTATATGAGAATTGGGGGATATCAGATCACCCATGAAGTAGTTTTTTACAAAAGCAACTTGTCGTGTATTCAACAACAACTTTATGATCATAGAAATAACCTTGAAGCATTCAAAGGAGAATTCTAGAACCCTGTTTGAGGTGGCATATTTTTCTACATCATCACTAAGAACTGAGAGAATGTTAAATCCAACAGTCGTGAAAGTAAGAAGAATTCATCACTTGAGGGACTCATTAATTTCCCAGATGCCTTATTGCAACTCGAGGCCATCTTTGGATGGTCTACCAGCTTCCGAGTTGTTTTCCTTGTAGACATGATCAAAATTAATGTGATAAAATGAAGCTTGGAGGTTTTTGATATCACATAAAAATGGTTGGAGAATGAAGTTCCTTAACACAACTTCACCCTTTAACCATTTATCGCTAGGATTCTCCAAGGACATGGAGTTGTGTGATTCCTTTTTCCATGACTACAATTAAAACCAACTTGAGAGATGTGAGTTCACTGTGGTTATTAATGGACCATCTTGTTCTCGCTTTGAGATCTAGGAAAAGGAGACCCCCTGCTCCTCCTTTGGGCAGGTCTCCTTGTGATGCTCCATCGAAGAAATCCCAAGGGATTTGGGTGTTGATATTTGTGATAGAGCTTCGGATTCACTGAGGAGCAGTGGAAAACTAAGGGAAGTAACTCAAGATGTTGAGGCTTTAGGAGGCACAATGAAATGACAAAGTGTCCTTATTCTCGTAAATTTTTGTGTTTCTCGCTAGACAAATTCCCCGGGCCAAGGTTAATGGTATGGCCTTGAAATATTTTGTATCCTTGACTTCATGCCATCTTTTTAATGCTTCTTAGAGTGTCCACTTGTCATTTGTATTTTAGTCCTATAATACCTTCAACTTCCCTCCATGCCTATTGAGTGAAGGGCCACAAGAGGATGAGGTGAGCATTTGTTTCCAAATTTGATTTACATAAGTAGCATCTTCCCAAGCATTGGTCACTTATTTTTAAAGCAAATCCCAAGTTAATGCTCCATTATCTAAAATGAGCTACATAAATATTTTGGCTATCTTTCAAATCTAGACTATTCTATTATGTTATTTCTATTTATAGGTTTTAAAAATTTATACAAAGAGATTTCTTAAATCATTGAAATTGTGTTTAGATTGTTATATTTCAATAAACTTGTGTCTCAAATAACATAAAGTTATTTAGACATTTACATCTTAAATTGTTACTCAATGTTTATAAGTAACATTCCACATTGATTATGTCATTATACATGGTAATTCTTATGAACATCCTAGCTTAAGTGGGCCTAATGATTAAGAGTACATGTTTCCTCCTAAAAAGTCACAAGTTCAAATCCAGAAAATAGATTATTATTACTTATTTTTTTAATTTTATTTATAATTTTAATATAAATTAAATTATATATTGTAATACTTTATATTATTTATACTACTAATATAACTTTAATTATATATTGTAATATTTTGTAAATTTAATATTAGTTTTAATAATGATAAAGTATATTAATATATATTATTTATATTTTTATAATATTTTAATATTGATAAATGGTATGATGAACTTCTTAATATAATTCAATAAACATTATTTTACTGTTTTTTTTGTTTGTTAATTGGTCCAAATTTTTTTGACATTGGGATTAGGTACAAACAAGACTTTTCCATGGAAGAAAAGAGCCTTTCTTCTTCCTAATGCATATAATGCATATATGAAGGACGACATTTCCTTGAGGTTGTGACCAAGGCTTTTAAAGCCATGATTTATTGGTCGAATGATAGAGTAGAGAGATGAAAGAACCTATCTTTCCAATCATAGCCATTGGTAGCATGAAACCATAGTCCCCTCTTCAGATTCACTCAAACCTGGTTTTTTACTTTATTTCCATTAATAACTATCACTAACTAAATTGATGGATTGGAGCTTGTCTATCTCCACAAGGGTATTATATTAAATTATATTATTTAAAGGAAAATTTATATAGATGATTGTTAGTTTGGGTTTAATTTTCATTATTTAACTTTTATAAATTTATATTTGAAATTTGCAATTTTTTGTTCACTTTTTTTTAATAGAATTTGAATGAATAATTACAATCATATTTAGTCACATCCACGTATTAACTTAAATATGGTTAAATATGGATGATGTATCACCATTTCACCTAAATAAAAAATTATAGTATTTAAGTATTTATATTTTTTTTTGGATTTTTATTTTTATTTTGTTCCAACCAATTTTTAGGTAGCATCATTAATTGCTTGTTTGCATTAACATAATGCAATAAGTCTTCCTAATTGAAAGAATTGGATTCATATCTCCACTTTCTAGATTTAAAGATATTTTTGTAGATTTTTGTGCACTTCCACTACCCTTTAGCACTCAAGTAGTTACATTTTATAAAGGTGAAGGTTTGAGTCCTGAAGGTGTTTATTTGATCTACTTAATGGTTTTTATGTTATTTGTGTTTTTACCAAGAGGGATTTCAAGCTTTTTCTTTTGGAAATGGTTTTTATGTTATTTGTGTTTTTACCAAGAGGGATTTCAAGCTTTTTCTTTTGGAAATGGAGATGATTTTGCCTATGAGGAGGAGACATCCACATGACCATGGTCAAAGCAAAGTTTAGGTGTTCATAAGTAATGAAAGTATAATCATTGGTTTCTAAAACCAGACAAATGAAAGTACACAAACAATTATAAGTAGCAATTATTGTCACTAATTCTCTATATTCCAAAAGAAGACTAAGTAATTTGACCCATAACTTAGAACTACTATTGAGGTGGAATTTTGATTTAGTTTCACAACTAATAAATAACAACTAGGTTATAGAGAAAATACCCTTAAGTCACTTTCACTTGTCTCCATATATAGAGTTGCTTAAACTAAGGCCATTAACGCTAGCACTTGCACTTGGTATGAGTGAGATTAAAATTTTCAATATCTAAATAACCTTTGCTAGATGGATTTAAATAATTGAGATTATCTCCATATATAGAGTTGTTTAAACTAAAGCCATTAACACTAGCACTTGCACTTGGTATGAGTGAGATTAAAATTCTCAATATCTAAATAACCTTTGCTAGATGGATTTAAATAGTTAAGGTTAAAACAACATTTTACATTTAAATTATTAAAGAAAGATTACTAAAACTAATTTATATTAAGTTATATTTCTTCAATATTTAAATATCTTTTCATATTATATTAATCACAAAATTAAAGAATGATAATGTGTTAATAATGTAAAACAACTTTAAATAAGTATTAAAATTCTCAATATCTAAATAACCTTTGTTAGATAGATTTAAATAATTGAGGTTAAAACAACATTTTACATTTAAATTATTAAAGGAAAATTACTAAAACTAATTTATATTAAATTATATTTCTTCAATATTTAAATATCTTTTCATATTATATTAATCACAAAATTAAAAAATAATAATATGTTAATAATTCTCTTAAGCCCAACAATATTCTCTTGGATGGCGGCTTCTCTGCCAGGATTGCGGACTTCGGGCTCGCCAGGCTGAAGACGGACGATCTCGAGCCTCAGAAAGAGGATCTCGAGGGGCAGAAATCCGACGGGAAGCGAGATCGACCGGCGTTGGTCGATGTTGTTGTCGGAGACGATAAGTCGGTGAGGGAAGAAACGGAGAGCGTTATGACTGTGGAAATGGGTTTATCCGCCATTGAAGAAGATCCGGGGCGTTTGGTGAACATGCAGTCGCCGGAGACTTATGGTAGCAGTTCGGTATCACCGGAACAAAATCTGGTCTTTCTGTCGAGCAACGCTTCGCCCGAGGGTTTGAACGCCCTCCGAGATTGTCGATTTAGAGAAAAACATGGGAATGCTAATCAATGGGGGCACGCCCAAGGCTCGATCTGTGGACTGCAAGAGCACCGATTTCTCCAGGGATGATGAGGATAAAATGAGCATCGACAGTGGGAGGAAAAATAATTCGAAGGATTGGTGGTGGAGGCAGCAGGACAGGGGAATTCAGTGTTAAGGACTACGTTATGGAGTGGATTGGTACCGAAATTAAAAAGGATAGACCCAGGAGCAGTGAACGGGATTTGAACGTGGGTGGGAGGAGGAAGCCAGAGACGAGGAGGCAGAGGAGGGAAAAAAGCTTCGAATGGTGGGTGACAAAGGGGAGATTCATCTCGGATTTTCGTCCTCTGTTCACCACTAATCAAACACAGACATCTGCTCGTCATCCATCCGTTTGTATTTATCCAATTTTATCCAATGTCTTCTTTTTATCTACTCCAAATTAATCTTATCCCCGGTCTACTCTTAACTGACTCCAAACTAGCTTTAGCCAGCGCTGCTCAGTATCCTTCTGCTCCGTATCCTGACTCCAACAGCTGTCTCGAGAACGCAGGAGTAAACTTTTTGCAGAGCAAGAACGATATGTTTGCATTGAAATACTCCACATTCTCAGTATCCGGTCATAGCTTATATCGGATGGAATGAAACCATAATATGGGCAGCCAACAAAAACAAACCCATCAGAGGAAAACCCTGTTTAAAGCTGGGGCCTGGAGGGAACCTAATTCTGGCTCAATTCAATTCAGTTGAATTATTTGGCTCAATTCAGATGCCCTGTCAATTCCCAATCAACCCTTAACCCTCATGAATTGAATTATTTGGCTCAATTCAGATGCTCTGTCAATTCCCAATCAACCCTTAACCCTCATATGCATCGTCGTCCCATTTTATTTGTTGCGGGGCCTTTCTCATCAAGAAATCGCTTTATATCTCAGCTTGGTCGACCACAAGGCACCGGACTGCGGGAATCCTCACCTATTGGTCAGTGTTATTTTGCTTATACGATTTACACTGTACATCAGATAGATGCCCTTAGGATTTACACTGTACATCAGATACATGCCCTTGCCAGATACTGTCCACATAGCATTTTGTTTACATAATTTTTTATATAAAGAGAAAATAAGAAGGGCGTTAGTAGGTGGCATAGAAAGTGTATGTAATCTTATACTTCAAACATTAGTAACAAAACACACAAGCAGGTGAATCATTTTCACCAGATATTTAGATCCATATAGTTTTTTTTTTAATTCTTAAAACATAAGTAACAAAACACACAAGCAGATGAATCATTTTTACCAGATATTTAGATCCACGTAGTTATTTTTTTGAATTCTTAGCTTTAGAATTTTGATACGAAGAAGAGTATATTTGCACAATACACTGTTACTTCCCAAAATTTGTAAAGTAAAACCCTGCATAAATCCATAATATTTAACTGCAAAACTTTAAAATATTTAAAAATTTTGATATGAAAAAACGTATATTTGCACAATACCCCACTACTTCCTCAAAATTTCAAAAGTATAACCCTGCATCGCCAAAAATCCAACACATTTACCTGCCCAGAACTTTAGATTATCAGGTTTGATGATCATTAGAACTTGAGGAGAACAGAGTATCATAACCCCGAAAGTAGAATTCAACCTCAAGACTTTGTGAGCAGTCTACCAGGATATTTTTCATAGTAAGGTTATAATAGAAAGGGGATAATTTATGGTTTCATTTGAGGACCATTTTTTTTAGGTCGAATACATTAAGCATAGGCGCAATTTGCTTTCCTGTTCTTCATCCAATATCTGTATTGCTGTGAGATTAAAGCTAATCTCAATTTAAGCAGAGGTGACAGAACAAAGACATAGGACAGGGAAAATATTGTTCTTTGCCAAAGCTTGCCTCAATCGGCATCAACATCAATTTTTGTTCTTACATCCAAACTCATGGTAAAGCTAGAGAAGGATAGCAGGAAGATCATTAAAGAAATATCTGTTACAGAGAAGGATAGTAGGAAGATCATTAAAGAAACATCTGGTACAGAGGAATTGACTGAGAAGGCGTGGCTAACCTACCCATGCGAAAATTTTGATTTGCTTGATTCAAATTTCAAAGTAATTGTTTCAATTTTTAAAACAAGTCCTAACGACACAAGTATGAACTTGGAACAAGTTATAGAGGAGGAATGAAATTTTTTTTTGGAGATAATTGAAGATTATTTTTCTAAAAAAATCTTGAAGAACACAGAACATAGAGGGCTACTTAAATATGTTTATGGCCATATTGTGAGGGTTATCTAGGGTCATTTTCAAACGTCATTTGAAAGGGCCTCTAAAATGGTATGAGACAGCCACTCTCTCTCCCTCACATGTTTTATTTTGGGATTGTATATTTGTTTTTCGGTATTGAAGTGGTAAGACTTGTGGCTCCCTTATTTTCTCCATATGCAAAGTGTGTGAGCAATTTCCTTTTTGATGTGGAGTGTGTGAGCAACTTTCTTTTTGAATATCCTTTTCCAAGTACTGAAGTTTGAACATAAAATGAGATATGGTTGTCGTGAGCGACATAGCGATGGAGCACTGCAAAACCCTAGCCGCCTCGTAGGGTAGACTGACGGATCGCAAGCACAGACCTCCTCCGCGATACTCAGCCAAAGCCTTAGACGATCACCCGACCTCCACTGTCACAAGGGTATGGACGCAGCGGAGGGGGGGAAACCCCCCTCATACCGCAACGTAGCGGCCAATGACAAAACGGGAGCTAGAATGGCGCGACCCACTTTCGAGCCGCCGCCGCAGGTGCGCGAACAGTTGCTCGCCAGGGAACAGAGTCTCAGAGCGGAGATGGAAACCGACGCTGGAACCTCTCAACCAAAGCCACCACGAAGTTGGGAACCAGGCAAGTGTATTCCGCAAATGGAGAAGTCGCCCAGGTACCTCATTAGCTCAACCCGGGTTGGAGAGCATATGCAATTTATGAGAGAGCACGCCCTAATCGACAAATTTCTGGGGCTTTGGCCGGCAGAAAGAGACCTCCACAAATGGATCAAATACTGGTGGCATCCCAAGGGGGATTATGAGCTGCAACTCAGCTCCAAGGGCTTCTTCACAATTATTCTATATAATCTGGAGGACAAAGACAAAATCTTTGAAAACGGGCCATACTTCTTCAACTCGGCGGGACTGTTCCTCCGCTTTTGGACTGAGAGATTTATCCCGGACAAAGAGGACTTCACCATGGCCCCTGTATGGATACGCCTGTACTCCCTGCCGCAAGAGTTCTGGTTGGAGGAGATTTTAATGGGCATAGGAAATACCCTTGGACAATATGTGAAAGCCTCCGAAGCTACAAGGCAACGAAAGTACACCTCATATGCCAAGATCTGCGTGTACATGAACATATCCAAAGCACTCCCGGGAGCGGTAACCCTTGAGTATCAGGATGAGGACTGGCAACAAACCTTGGACTACGAGCATATACCATTCAGGTGTAGAAGATGCCACGAACATGGCCATCTGTACCGAGATTGCCCCATCATCAAGCAAGCTGCAAAACCAATCGAAACCCTGCAAAAGGATGGATTCACCACGGTAACATAAAAAAGGAGAAACCCTTCAAAGAAGCAGACCACAACTGCGGGGCAAAACATTGCCACGAAGAACTCTTATGAGATCCTGGAGCAGCTACCAGAGGAAGAGGAGGTCCAGAACCCGCACAAAAATCCACAGCAACAACAAGCAAAAGGCTCGAATCCGGACCCTGGTCAGCGCACTGAAGAAACCCCAATGGAAGAAAAAGGAGAAGGCGATGGAGATACCGCAATGCTGCTGGATGATCGGGATCTGGCAGGGATAGATCTAGAAAAGCTGGAGGAGGCTCTGAACCAGAAGGACCTGCAGACCCTCCCTGAAGAATAACTTCGCAAAGTGCACAAGGTCTTTCTCAATTCCTCTGCAGGATCCACTGCACGCCTGGGTATAACAATGGACTCGAACTCTGGCACGAAACGAGTACTTCGTGAAAACAAAAGGAGAGGAAGGAAATCGGCACATCAACTAATCAAGGAAGCCGGTAACCTCATGATAAACTCAGGCCAGATACACAAACTTTCGGAGGGATACCTCCACTCAGCACCCCCCTCTTAATGACGAAGATCATCACATGGAACATCAGAGGTTTGAATGGAAGATCCAAACAGAGGATCCTCCGAGATTGCATAATGGCAGAGAAACCCGATATACTGCTGCTCCAGGAGACCAAATGCAAAGGGGCAGAGGCTGAAACAATCTCTCAGCGTATATGGTGAGACTGCAACTCCATAACAATTGATTCCATAGGAGCCTCGGGCGGCCTAGCTATCTTATGGAATCCAGCCAATGTGACTATAAGAAAACCCTTCACAATAATTGGTACCATAACCGCTCACTTTGAAGTTATGGGCACGAACCAAGAAGGAGCCATCACAAATGTCTATGGGCCACACAGCGTCCAGGACAAAGATAAATTCCTGCAACGACTCGAGCTGATCAAGACCTTGGCGGCCACCCCGAACTGGATCTTAGGAGGCGATTTCAACATGATCCTGACTCTGGAGGAAAAAACTGGAGGCATCAAAAGACTCGAGCAAGACAATGGTAAGTTTAAAGCTCTCATTGATCAGTTAAAATTAGTGGATATTGAGAATAGCAATGGCACCTTCACTTGGTCCAATCGCAGATCGGGCACCCAGCACATCGCCTGCCGACTAGATCTCTTCTTGGCAGCAGAGGAAATCATGGACTAAGGCTCTCATCTGGAAAGCCTCATCCTACCAAGAGCAGGCTCTGATCACTGGCCCTTGGCTCTGCAAATGGACTTGGGAGAACCTCCCAGATACAAACCTTTCCGCTTCGA
>ML790652.1:263990-276340 GCA_009831015.1 Picea engelmannii | reverse complement strand
ATCGAATTCTTTAAACAGTATCACTGAAGATTTTGAAGATTTCTAATCCCATGGTTATACAAGTTAATATTCCTTTGTTATCTCTTCTCTTCTGTCAAATCAAAATTAATGGTCTTAAGGAAATTTCTTTAATAAGTATTTTGAAATGCCTACTCTTATTTGAACCCTAAAATTCTACTTGCAGTGTAGACATTTATTGAGCAATGCCAATTTTACAGGTTGCTGAAAAGATTCTAGATGGAAGGGAATTGGAGTTCTATAAATGGGAGGAAGATTTGACTGCATTGTTAAACCGTGTGAGGGAGAAGATCAACAAGGTTGCTGAGGTAAGAACTTAAGATACCTGGTTATGAATTCTTTTAAAGTTTTGATTCCCTGTTTTCCTGTTTGGCAACAATATTATGGTATTCTAATAGAGTTATCATTTTCAACAGGGCTGGTCTCGAGAAGAGAAAAACCATTGCCTGGAAGAGACTGAAAAGTCTTTTGACTACTCGGGAAAACTCCTCCGTTTGATTATCTCATGATTAAGCTGTTTTTCAATTCAATTTCAAAGAATTTTTATGTAATTTTATAGTATATGGACTGTGGTTCAGATTTAAACATGTCCTGCTAATTATCATGTCAATACGCTTGTGGTCCATTCATTGAGATCAATGGATGGAGTGTCAGCTCCACTTTCATCTCCTTGGGCAATTTCCTTTAAAAATGTGTCAAGGGAAATGGATCTGTGTGTGTTCTGAAGCTATTAACTTCAGATGCTTCCAAATCCTTGCCCATACGTTGTATATAAAGAAATATATATTGTAATCATTTCCTGTCTGTCTTTGTCAGGAAAGGTTTCTGCAATTGATACACAGAACTATTCCCTCTTCTTTAGGCCATCTCTATGTTATGTTACAGATTGGAAAATGGATTTCTCACATGTATATTGAATCTAGTAGCTTTGAATGCTCCACAAATCTTTGCGTGTGAATTGTATACAAGCAATATAAATTGACATCATTGCAGTCAGTGGCTTTGTTAGGCAGGGATTTGGCATTAGATACCCTAACGTATTCCCTATATTCTCTATTCTTTAGGGAATCTCTCTGTTGTTACAGATTGAAAAATGGATCTCACATGAATATTGAATCTAGTAGCTTTGATTGGTCCCCAAATCTTTGCCTGTAAGTTGTATATAAATAATGTAGATTGACATCATTGCAGTCTGTGCCTTTGTTAGGCAGGGATTTTGCATTTGATGCACTAACTTATTCCCTGTAGTATATAATTTAGGGGATCTGAATGTCATGTTGCTTGTTACATATAAAGAATTAATCTATTTAGGAAAAAGAAGGGGAAAATGAAAGAATTTATATTAAAACATGCAGTTGATATGGTTCTCATTGATTTCATCGGAGTGTCTTATGGCTTTATAAGACCCCCTGTTTCATTCGAATCAAGGTGCTTAGTATAAAATTTAAATGTTGAACCTTCATCCAAATAATGTTTTTAGGTGGACAACGACTGCAATTTAGTATCATATTTTTTCACTAATTTGACAGAAAACATTATTTAAAAACTACAATGAAATCGTAGTTGACACAAAGGAAAATCCAGGAGTTCAACTGGACAGGCAATCAAAAAATTAGTTTGAAATATGTTGGGCTGATAGCTTCCGAGGCTAGAACCAAGTCCCAGCCCAGGCCAACTTTTTCCTTTTTACACAGATTGTCTGGACGAAGAGTTTTATCCTTATTGTCTGTATACCATTTCTTCATTTCCAATATTTGGGTTTATATTCAAATACGAAGAAGTGCCTTGGAACTCATTTGTGACTTGAGATATGCTGATTTTTTGGAATTGCCTTAAGCCATGCCTGCTATACAATTGGATTCCTCACTACTTACCTTCAACGTGGCAATTAGATTGTTTGACCGACTTCTTTCTGAAATAGTTATTTCTTTTTATGGAGAAGTCTATTGTGTCATATGATTGTGCTTCCTTTAAACCCAAAGTCAGAACAAAGCATGAAGTGACTAACGTAAAGTTTAGATTGCGAATTCTGTTTGTTTGCAAGCTAGAAGGGCAATTGGACTGGCTGCTGGTTTCTATGGTTATCGAAATGTCTAGCTCTGATAGATTGAAATGGTGACTTCTGGTAAGTCAAAGGTTCAAGAAGTTTTCACATTTGCATGGCAGTTTACAGATGATCTAAATGCACCTTAAATGACTGCGGATGTGCACCAGCTCAAAGTTGTCCTCTAGTGCTTTGCATTCCTTCCTAATTTGTTTAGCTTTCTGTATTTCATTTTTGGGCGTACTCACATTAAAGTTGAGAAAGATAAAAGATCTCGACCTTCTTTATGTTCTTATGGATATAGTTCTCCACAGGTTAGTACCCTAAGATTGATGTAAACTAGTTTTGGTACCCAGAACCAATTGATCATGCAGTTCTTTAAGCTGGGAACTATAGCATGTGGTGCAAATTACGCCACACCCACGGCCTCTCACTCTCTTTTCAGCCCTACCAGTCTTTTTTAGGGATTCCTCTTAAAGATCTGTACATTGTTGGATCGTTGAACTGTTGCCCAATATTTTCATTGAGTTGACCAATAGAAGTGTGTCGAAGTTTTCTATTTTCCTTCAAGGTTTGTCTGCCACCTGGTACACTCATTTGTCTGAAATGACTAAATAGAGTGAGGACCTCTTGTTTTAGGCTGTCATCTAGGCCTTAGACAGTATTGTAACAATGCAAACTGCCACCACAGTTATGGATGATTAAGGCAAGAATGAATCTGCATCTCAAGTTGGTGTCCATGTCTGTTATTATGTGCTGATCCGTGAAGATTGAAGCAGATGAAGCTGTTTCATTACTAGTCTGTTATCAGGGCCCTTCCACTATTTTGGATGCTTTCTCATTGGCTTAGCAGATAAAGTTTGACGATTTTAGTATCAGTTGGCTTACATCTCCATCCAATTTGCTAGTGACAACACTGCTTCTTCCAACACTGACATTGATGGAGATAGACACTATTTAGAATACTCATGTATGTGCTCTGAAACAACTGAATCATGATGATTTGGGTGAAATTATGTTTTAATTGTGGGAAATAAAACCATGTTGCCAAATAGTTGTTTTTACACCCACCTTTGGATGTTAAATTGCAATGTCTTATTGCCTGCCTAATGTTAAAGCTGAATTTACACGTACGAAGGCAAATGCCTTTCTATTGAGAAAAGAATTACAGAGTGGCTTGGGGTAAAGTCCGCTGTGTACTTTCCCTATGGTATCTTATCAGCGCTCAGTTATGCTTGTTTTATCTTCACTGTTTTTATTTTTATATTTGGTCTTTCCCTTCTGGGTTTAGTGGATACTGGTAGTGCAATTGCCGAGATTTATTTTGCTTTTGGATTAGTGGTCTCCCATTGTTTTGTGCACACAGTTGCATTTAGTTACTTTTGTAGAGTAACTCTCTACATGCTATTTCTAGTCGTTCCGTTGACCTTCCTCTGCACTTGCTTTACCTGAGCAAGTCTTTCCAATCAGACTAGGTTGTAATTCATTTTTCTAAGTCAGTGCTTCTGGAGATTTTCTACACTAAGCACTTTAGTTTTCCATAAGCCAAATTTTCAATTCTGTGGTGTGATACTCATATTCCTACACCACCCCCCGCACTCCCCACCCCTATGCAAAAAATATTCAATCTGTAGAAATCTGTCTTCTTCCACATCTAGCTGCTAGATATATAACCTCTCCTTATCGAGCTGCATTCTATCTTTTCAATTCCTAGGTGAGTGGTTACGTCAATCATTAATCCATAGTCGCACGGGTATCGCTCCCAGTAGGTGGGGAACGCCTACCCAGCATTTCCCGTACGAGACACTCTTTTTGTCAGGAGCTTCTTTGGGAGCTATTTGGGAAATTCCTTTGGCTGCTCCCTTTTTTCTGGGAGCTTGTAAAAGCTTTCTATCTGTTTAGGAGCTTGTACAAGCTTTCTATCTGTTTAGGAGCTTCCAGAAGTTCCTTGACAGTCAGGAAGCTTCTGAAAACTCTTGGTCATGTGGGGCCCAAAATCATAAGAAATATGTCAAAAATCAATGGAATGATCATTGTTTCTCGTGACAAGAAATCACCAACAATTAAAAAATCAATTGAACCTATCAATCATGTTATTTTTAAAATTTTCAAGATTGTATAAATTAAGATGGCTCACACCTCTTAGCTCTTTAGATCTATTCACACTCAAAATATAAGTTCTCAATGTACTTAAGGGAATAAGCATGGATCTTTCTACATTAATATTAAGATATTATTTTAATATTAAGATATTGAACAATTTTAAGATCTCAGAAAGAAATACGTATTTTTAACCATTAAATAAATAAGTTTATGATTACAATTACATTTGTAAAATTTCTTTTAATTATTATTTATTTAAATGGAAATATTATAAAAAGAAGATATTGAACAATTTTAAGATCTTAGAAAGAAATACATATTTTTAACCATTAAATAAAAAAGTTTATGATTACAATTACATAATTTTTTTTTAATTATTATTTATTTAAATGGAAATATTATAAAAAGTTTAAAAATTTAAAAGTAATTAAAAATATTATGTAACAAAATAAGTTATAATAAAAAATAAATAATTTTATTAATTATATAAAACACTTCCATACATTAAAAAAAAAACATTAATTACATTATTTAAGAGTTTGAATTTTTTTTTAATAGAAAGTTTCACATCATCAAATAAATTTGTACAATCAATTCAACAAATATGTGTAATTTACATTTTCAATTATATAATTTTTTGTAATTATACAATTTTTTTTTATATATTTTTAACAATCATAATTATATGATTATATTAGATAAAATCCTTTTATTAAAATGATTTTAAATTCCTTTTAAGTAGATATTATTAATCATCATTATAATAAAGACAAACTCTTTTATACCTTTAATTTGTATAAAGATTTATAAATCAATATTAAATATTGTAAAACTATTTTTAAACAATTATTTTAGGAAGTGGGAGTATACGATATTTCTTTATACTTTTTCATACAAATTTTATTTGAAATGATTTTTTTTAGTGATTTCTTATGTGCATTTTATGTAACAACGCGTCTTTCCTATTAAATATAATTCATAGTGTAGTTAATAAATTTTTCCATGTTTTATGTGTATTTTATGTAATAACATTTTTTATATATTAAATATAATTCATAGTTTAGTTAGTAAGTTTTTATTATATAAAAATAAAAAAATTACAATATATTTATCAATATTATTAATTGTTATTTGTATGTTTAAAATTATTAACTAAATTATAATATAAAAAAAAATATTTTTCTAAAAACCAATAATATTATTATATATAATTTATATTATTATTCAATAATCAATTTCTAAAAAAATACAATCTATTTTATCATTCATTCTGATTAATATAAAAATTATTGAATAAAATTATGACAACATAACAATAATGATGTATGCATAGATATATTATAAAAAATATTAAATAAAATTATGATAATATAATAATAATGTATGCATAGATATATTATTAGTAATAACCGGTTGATATACTAATTTGGAAAGGTGGATATGGAAACTTTAAATAATTAAAAGTGTAAAAGATGGCTTGGATTCATAAATGCGTCTTTAATATTATTAAAATTATAATAATTTTTTTTTAAANTACGAGTTTGGGAAATATGGGAATGTTGGGAAAGTGGATATGAGTGTTCGGAATTAGGAATTAGTAAAAGTTTTCATCAAATTTACAAGAAACTTGAATTTGGGAGCGATAATAATATATATTAAAAAAAATATAAAAAATATTTTAGATTACAATGTATAGAGATATTGATACATTTTAAATCTTATTTCAATAAAATTGAAGTTGAATCAATGACAATGTTTCTTATATTGCAACAACTACAATATTAAAATTACTAATTTAATTTGTACTAATAATTATATGAATATATTTAACACAATAATGAAACTTTAATATCCATAAATATTCTATTAGAAAATGAGAAACAAAATTAAAAATACATATATACAATTTTAACATATTTTTAAAATTAAACTTTACATATATAAACTTTAAACATCTTTGTAAATTTGAAGCATTGTTCTTTTTTTATTGAAAAAAACAAAATAGTACTATTCTAATATGAAAATACAATAAAAGACAATGATATGGTTGGTTGATATCAACTATAGAGTGAAGCAAATGCTTGTAGTGGATAGTGGATAGGGTATTGATTTATTCCACTTTCATGTTTAGTTTGGGCTTGAAGGAAAACATAAATGCATTAAAAGTTTTTCATATCCACAACTATAAAATGAGTATTAAGTTTTTTACTTTACTAATTTTTGAAATAATATTTACTGTAGTTTAGTCTTAGTTTTATAGTAATATTTTGAATAAATATAATGAAAATATTTGTAAGAAGTTATGTATTTGTAATAAATGAATAAATATATTTACATTTTTATTTAAAGCTTTTCTTTTAGGACGTGGTTCTCAAGCTTTCATTTTTTTGATGTTGAAGCTCCCAAAAAACTCTCAAATTCTTAAAAGAGTTCCCAATCAATTGAGGAAGTTCCCAACTAGTTTCCAAGCTACTATCTATCGGGAAAACCTTACACTCTACAAACCAAAAACAAATAGTATATGTGCTTCTTCCCCATAACTGAGACAAACCCAACCGAAGTTGTGGATATATAATGAATTGTATTTATAGTTTTTATTTATATGTTTGTGCATATGTTTTGCATTTTGTGAGCAGATTTTGGGTTGATTCTATCCCCATTGGGCTGTTCAAGAACAATGAATAAGCTGCGGGTATCCCATATCCGAATAGTCGACCCATGAAGATCCTGTCCACCCTTTGGAACTGGGACAATTGGGCCATCGACGGAGGATGGGTTAAAATAGATTGGGGTAAGCTCCGTTTGTTGCCTCTTATCAATCCTTTGAAGTGAATGCATGCAGCGCGTCATCTGATTCATCTCCACCCTGTGCCAACAATTGGTGGGATCAACCAGAATTTCAAAGCCTAAATCAATATTAACTGGATAAAATTGATTGGGGTCGCAAAAACTACATGACTTAGGATTCCTTTACGATTACTGTCACGATAGAGGGAGGTTTTCTGCAATTCCAGCTGAATGTGCATTTAATCCTTAATTAATCATTATGACTGATAACAATATTGCAGCTTTAGAGATTCATCCAGATTGATTAAGCTATGTTATGATATTTACTTGAAAATAATTGTAATGTAGAAATATTTTTCCTGTGGACAAAAGGTGGTTAACTCTGCGAGGTGTTTTATTATCTTTGTCATTTATTATACAATTTCTTTATCTAAATACTATCTAAAGAAATCTATACAATTTCATTATCTAAATAAATACTATATTATCTAAAGAAATCTAAATATTATCTTTGTCATTTAATATACAGTTTCATTTGCTTGCCAATACAGATGGATTTATAAAAAATATCATCTAAAATATAATAATAATAATTCTATGAAAACTGTATTTATGAACTCAGAAGCAGCTCTCAAATTCGGGAACAATGCGGTGTCTGCAGATTTATGCTAAAGTGAGTGTATATATACTGCAATATAAGGTCGAAGCCAGTATGAAGCTCCTATCCAGAAAAGGTCGGGCCTCTTAATATGTTAATTCATTCGTCCATCCAGACGGCATGGCCGTGACAACACCGTCGCTTGTGCATTCGTACATTCCGTAGAATACAGTCGCCTGTGCATTCGTACATTTCATAGAGAATAATTAAACGAATCGACTATCAACGCATAATTAAACGAATCGACTATCAACGCATATGATTTGACCGCATTCGGATAAGAGGGTTCAGACATCAGAAACTAATGTGTGCCCCAATTATATATTTCTGTGCATTCGTAATAATTAAACGAATCGACTATTAACGCATATGATTTGAATGAATGGATAAGACAGTTCAGATATAAGAAACGAATGTGTTTCAATTATATGATTTATTAATTTTGGAGTACGACTAAGAATATGCCAACATTTCAATGAGTAGTTAATCAAATTAAAATTTGAAGTTAAAAGATCATTAATTGTACCCATTATCAATAAGTGCATACTTTTGACGTAACTAGCACAGCCGCAAAGTAGCTGGTGAACCGCTGAAACGCACTTAGCGCTGAGGAAATCTAAAAGTTGATTTCAAATGTGGTAATTCCAAAGGTTAATTAGTTAAAAGTAGCAATCATATGGTGGTACAGTAATTTCTTAATATGATTAGGGAAATGTTAAAAAGTAAACAAGTTAATTGATGCATTCAAAAATACAAGAAAGTTATGAAGAGTAAATCACATTTATTGATTTGGAAGGATGACTAAAAATATGCCAGCATCTTTAATTGTTAGCCATCAGATTATAATTTTAGATTAAAAAATGATTAATTATACATAAAAACGAGAAAGTCGACGAGATGGCCAAGAGATGTAACCGAAAGTCGACGAGATGGCCCAGAGATGTAACATAGAGGTTGCCGGAAGCAACGGGGCTGGAGCTCTGACAGCATCGCCGGCAGAAATTCGGGCACGGTAAACGATGGTTGCATTTGTTTGGGTTTTAGCGCGCGCCCAAAAGAAATGCTCTGGTACGAAGGTGTCAGATTCTGCCTGCGCTGAGTTCTGGAAGTGGTAGGACCCAAAATGTTCTTTATCACATGTCCGATGGGATGGGCAGTTCATCTCCAGATGAAGGGTGTCGTTGGTCACGACTCACGGGTTCCGTCGAGGGAGACGGAAACGACGGCAGGGGCCCGCTAGGGGACGTGGAAAGATAAGTTAGTAAACGCCCGGTCCCATGGAGATGAGGTCGGCCCCAGGGGACCCCTGAAATTGTAGCTGTCTGAAAAAAAACCTCGGTCTTCTACTAGCTCTGGTCCCTGAAAACCATTCAAGAACTCCGTGAATCATCCTGAACAATGCGTACCCGGAAGAAATTGAGACATATCCCTGATCGGATGTGACCAGGCATCCCTTCAATCGTTGGCGCAGCTGCTCCAGTACTCCCTCACCCCACTGCAGATCGTTATAGCCAACAATATAAAGCTCCTCCAAGAGCCTCAAATGTTCCACACCTTCCAGCTTGTTTAACGCCCAGCAGTAAGAGACATCTATCACTCGAAGATTCGTCATCTGCGCCAACCCTCGTATCCTTTTTAGCTTCACACACCTGATAGCCCGAAACTTCTCCAAAGATGTCAACATTTCAAAATTTGGCAGCGTCTCTACTTCTGGACACTCGCTGATGTCAAGTTCTTGGAGGTTTGAAAGATCACAAAGCCCTCTTATTTTCTTCAGTTCGCTACAACCAATCAAATGCAGGCTTAATAATGTTGTTGGTAGTGCTCCAACGTCCACCAGACTATGACAATAGGAGATGTTGAGATACTTAAGGTTGGAGCAAACACCCCAAGGAAAGGATATCTCAGATATCTCTGTCCGAAAAAGGAGTAAGTATTCCAGTCGATACATCAATCTCAGATATCTCTGTCCGAAAAAGGAGTAAGTATTCCAGTGGATACATCAATCGTCCTCTTATCGGATCTGTCAATGTATCAACTCTTATTCTTTCAWCTTCTTCAAATGACAGTCTYCTTAATGGACAGTCCCATATACTCAACCTTTGTAGATTGTTCATCTTCACCATRTTTGATGTTAAATAGCTTATTCCACAAGACTCGATGGACAACGTTGACAACTGAGTCAGCARTCCAAAAGAATCGTGCAAACATTTCAATTTTTCGCAATGACCAAACCGCACTGTCTTGAGACACCTCAGGTAACCAAKACSAMSTTGTGGCAGCACCTCTAAAGGGCTTCCTAMTTCAAGAATTTCCAACTTGCYTAGGTCTCCAATACCACTTGGCAATTCCTTCAAGTTTATATACGCCAAAACTAGTTCTTTCAAGGAGCGTTGATATGTGACTTGGGGAGGCAATACTTCTATTTTCCGACAACCTGAAAGAATCAAGCATTCCAGCGTGATGATATTTCCAAGTGTTTTTGAAGAGATTGTCAAATTGTAGCAATCGCGCAAACAGAGATGTTTTAGTCGAATTAAATTTCCAAAGGAATCTGAAAGCATCTGTAAACTGTGGCAGCCGGTCAGATCGATGTGCTGCATGTTTGTTAAATGCCCGAAAGAATCAGGCAGGGACTCCACTGCTGAGCATTCTCTTAACTCTAGGTGTTTCAATGAACGCAGTTGACAAAATTCTTCTGGCAAATATTTGAGATGAAGATGAATTACGTTCTGTGGCAAAGTCCATTGGAGAGAATCCACTACAATTTTCTCGAGGTGCTTCAATTGCCCTATAGATTTTGGAAAGTTTGAAAGCGGAGCAATAATTCTCAACTCTCGCAACTTCAGAGCTGCCTGCAGTGCAATGTTCACGTTTCGACTTTAGGTAAGAGATGTACATACTCCTTCAAATGCGTTCAAATCCCTAATTTGATAGCAATAAAAGAAAAATAATATACGAACAAGCAGCTTTAACCTTAGATTCTGATGGCCATGGTATCTTCATTTTTCTTCCCTCCACTTGTAAAACTCTTAAATTCACCATTGGCATCCAGGAAGGCAGACAAGAGTAGGGACACTTATACCATCGTAACCATATCAGATTTGGTGATCGAACCCTTCTCAATATGCCTTCTAACATATCTCCCTCACTTGCAAGAAGTTGTAACTTCCTAAAGTAAATTTGTATATTTTCTATTGGCATGGACTGATTCCATGACACTTCTGGGCATAGGCTGTGACCGTAATGAGGAAACGTCTTAATTCCGCGCGCTTCTATTATCTGTTCAAAGACAATTTTTCAAAATCTTTCTTTTCACTTGAACTGCAATCTATATAAACACTAAAAATATGTCTAATATGCATCCGATAATTTTTAACTATCAGTATATACAATACACTACACTATAGTTACGATGCAAAACAGAGCTACAAAGGTTTTTACCGATTAAAGCACTTACAGATATTTGGTCGAACACATCCTCAATGCTATTGGTAGAACACCAAAGCCGGATCGGCATTAGGCCGGAAGCCTTTGCCTGATCCGCAATGTCTCTTCCAAGATCTCTCAGGTGGGCATGCATTTTTATCCTGTTTCCGCTGTCCACCTCGATCAGACACTTGTTTTCTAGATTGGAAAACCCCAGCAAACCTTTCCAGCCGGATCTGTCCCATATTCTTATAGCCGTATCCCTGTCTTCTTCAGTGAAAAAACAAGCAATATCCAAGAATATTTGTTGTTCCAGTGGATCGAGTGCATCGTAACTAATTTTAAGTTTCTGCTGGATTTCAGCTGGAATTTGGGTTTGGTGAAGTCTATCCAATTGGTCTTTCCAGTACGTTTTGTCATCTTTCCCACAAAGAAGGCCCCCAAACACTTTCAAAGATAAGG
The DNA here is from genome assembly GCA_009831015.1 of Picea engelmannii. Taxonomy (NCBI): domain Eukaryota; kingdom Viridiplantae; phylum Streptophyta; class Pinopsida; order Pinales; family Pinaceae; genus Picea; species Picea engelmannii. Next base: position 264,839 of record ML790652.1, on the reverse strand, counting down.
GCAATCCGTCGCACGCAGTTACATACTCATTTACCAAATATCCAAATCCCGGTGAAGGATGAGGACGGCAGAAGGCGTGCGAGCAAAATAGCTCTTGGGAATGTTGTTTACTTAGACCTGTTAGCTTATAAATGGACGAGTCCACTATTCCTGACCTTGTTAGGACATCCTTGGAGCGAGATGTAACAACAATTAAGCTACCTGAGTGAAGGATATCTTTCATTGGAAATGCTTCTAGTTGATTGACATGATCTACATCATCTAAAATTACTAGAGCGTGAGAGGATGATACATATCTTCTGAGCTTTCCAATACCTTCATCGATATTGTCTACTGGCTGATCCAATCGAGCCAATTCTTTAATCAGTTTGCACTGGAGAACATGTAAAGACCTTCTCGCTGCATTCTCTCTCACATCAAATAAAAAGCAGGATCCATCGTAATCCGAACTCTTCCTATTGAAGAATTCTTTCGCTAGTGTTGTCTTCCCTGCTCCACCCAAGCCCACAATACCCACCACCCGAGTTTTTCCGCTCCCCTGCGGATGTTGCAGTAACAATGTCTGTTCAAAATCTTGTACCTTTTCTTCTAGACCAATAGGATATTTGGCTACATTTAGAGCTGGTTTTTTAGGTTTTCTAAGCACAGACTGGACTAGCTTATCCAAGAGCTTCCCCTCGTCACTGGATATTCAATTCCACATTCACAATCACAGCAAAAGAAACAAACATCGCCTAAGCCTTTGTACATAAACAAGCATTATGCAAAGCTTTGTATGTATATCAATGCTACATAATAAACAGATGAGAGTTAGAGTTCTAACCCATTATAGGCCTCGAGCTCGAAACC
>ML790652.1:230456-251349 GCA_009831015.1 Picea engelmannii | reverse complement strand
CAATCACAGCAAAAGAAACAAACATCGCCTAAGCCTTTGTACATAAACAAGCATTATGCAAAGCTTTGTATGTATATCAATGCTACATAATAAACAGATGAGAGTTAGAGTTCTAACCCATTATAGGCCTCGAGCTCGAAACCACTTAAAGATGAAACGTTGACTAGGGCTTTTCTCCAATTTTCAAGTGTTTGAGCGTCGTATCTCCCTTTCTCTTCCAGAAGTCTAAGGGTTTGAAAATATACTCCTGCTCTGTCAGCCCACCTAAGCTCGGAAGGCTTGACGTTGTAAAAAAACAGGGATAATGGTGGCGCCCGACTTTAACATGAGGACAAACTCGTCCAAACACCATTTTGATTCCGCATATGTTGGGGAGAAAATGGCGATGTGGAGATATGCATTTCTGATGGCGGCTTCTATTTGAGATGTGAGATTCTCCTCTATTTGAGAGTAGAGGTGGCTGGCGAAGGTGTTCTTTACATCCGGCCCACGATGGTTGATAAACACATCGTAGGAGTAATTCTGATAGTTAAGAGAACCACTATTACTGGAGATGGAGGAAGCGACTATGTTACCACTAGGGTCGGATGTTGTCTGGTGTGCCATCGAGATATCACAAATAATAAGATGGAAAATATAAACTGGAAAGATGGGCTCGGAAAGTTCGAACTACTCTAGATATTTCCCTCCTCGTTTCCACTCGTTGCAGATCTCACACTGCAATACGAAGTTGCACCCCTCTCTCCCTTCTATTTGAAAACAAAACCGCAATGACGGCAAGCTTGTATTGAAAACAAAAACGCAACGCAGAAAAGTTGGTAGCTACCGTCGCTACAGATGCTTTACATGTTATTTTGTTTCGCAAGTCATGAAATACAACTTTTATCATTCGAATTATTTATTTATTTGATCAGTATCACAGTTGTATCCATATTAAAAAAACACCAGCTAAGAAGTGCCTTCATGCAATTGGCGTTTCCATCCATTAAAATTTTAAAACCCCACCAGCTCAGAGGTGCCGGCTTCACGCCGAAACATTTGACATTTCTATCATCTAAAAATTGAAAATCACATAACCTGCCTTCACGCCGAAGCATTTGACATTTCTATCATTTAAATAACAATGAAAACCACGTAACCCTAGATGTCAAAACTGGCGTGGGACTGGTACAGCCCCTCATTGCACGCCTATTTTTCATGGATTTAGGAAAATTGGGATGAATTTTTTTTCAATCACGCCTATTTTTCATGGATTTAGGAAAATTGGGATGAAATTTTTTTCAATCAATTCTTTATTCTTTATTTTTCACGAATTTAGGAAAATTCGAGATGAATTTTTTTTCAATCTATTCTTTATTCTTTATGTCTTAACGGTTCTCTTTTGGTTTTGATATTTAGTTTAACTTTTCTTTTTTTGTTTTTGGGTTTATATTTTCTGTCTATTTTTGTTAATAATATTGAGAAAATTTATTGAATATGTATATTTAAATATTTAAGTGATTCAAATTGTATATTTAAAAACATTTTACTAATTTTTCAATATATTAAAAATCTATTTATATATTAAAAAAATAATTTAAAAAAATAATTAAAATTTAATAATGCTAAAATATTTATAAATAACAATTTAAAAAACAAATTTTACAATTCCATCATTCTCAAATTTACCAAATTCACATTTAAGCTCGCCAAAATCAAAGACTATATAAATACCAATACCCCATATACGGCGGTGGGCACCCTCAGACCTAGCCGCCGCTGTAAGATTCCCTTACCCCTGCTCTCATTGACCTTTTCTAAATATTATAACGCACTCCCAAACATGCCAAGCGTTAAAAGATTCCTTTACAGCTACTCTCATCGACATTTTTAAATATTCCAAATTCCATGGCCTTGATGCGCGTATCGATATTTTTTCGTAACCTTGTTTGACACCCATAACGTTTCTTTAGACCAAATTTAAAAACTAGCATAACGTCGAAGCGGTGTAAAGGAAACCCCCGGGTAAGTTCAAGTTGTTATATTGTTTAAACAGTTAGGAGATTTGCCTGGAGATTTAAGAGATTTGCCTGGATAACTTAATATAAGTACTAAGTTGTTATATTTGTTGGAACAATCAATTTAGGAGTTGTTAAAGATATATACCTATAAATTGTATTGTATTATCAAGTGGTCAATCAACACAACAAATGTCGACAATCACTAACATGAAGCAACAAACATTTTATAAATATTAAGTAAATATTTGAGTGAGTATGGAAAAGTAATTATGTTTTTCTCAAAAATTGAATATTATGTTTTTAACTAAAAATTCTAATGTGTCTATATGGTATATTTGGGAGGTTTCAAATAATTGAAAGAGGTTAGATAATGGTAAAGAGAAATTAAATATAAAGAAGAAAGCATTGCTTTTATCAATTGATCGAAATATTGATGATGAATAATGTGTTCCAACTTATAAATTGCATAGTGTCAAAACAAAACACAAGTTCTTTTCACACAAAAATAATAAACCCTTGAAAAATTAAACTTTGCCTTATTTATGTGTTCAACAAAAAACTAGTTTTTTGGAACAATTACTTGCCTGGAATGAAAGAAAAATGACACGTAGTTTGGTTAAACATTAATTGTTTCTCATTTTATAATTTTACATTTTTCCAAAAGCAAACATCACTTAACACTAATTCTTTTCTAGTGAAAACAAAATGGACATCATTTGTCTATTGTTTACCATTAATGTGTTGTCTCATTTTATAATTTTATGGTTTCCCACAACCAAACAACATTACTTAACACTAAAGAAACAACATTACTTAAAAATAATTATTTTCTGGTAAAAACAAAATGGAAATCCTTTATCTATTGTTTACTATTAATGTGGTGTTATCTACCTTCAATCATATATCATTTCTTATAATATATTTCATTCACACATTAACTTGTGCTTCAATATGAAATTAACATCTAGTTCTTTTCCAATGGAGTGTTAAAATGATATTAGAATAACATAGCAGCAAAAAAAAATTATGCTCATGTTCATACGTCCTTCAAGTGTGCATCAATTGCAATGGGAAAACAAATGATATTTCTTGGTGAGAGATTGAAAATTGTTTTTTATTAAATAAGATAATTCATAGAGGCTAACCCTATAGATAATGATTTTTGTAGAATTCTTTGAATAAATTGGAAAGTTTTTAACTCCAAGGGCGTAACTATCATAGTAGAGACTCATCCTCAATTATTACAATTTACAACACAAATAACATTGCATTTTTTACCTAAGTTGTGGGGAAGAGATTGAACCACTTCATAATGAAAATAAATGGTAGTGTTTTGTATTGGGAGGATGCTAGAATCTTCTTGAAATCCAAGTGAGGCCTAAGTTGGAACCAGTCCCCTGAACACCTCTTATTTTTTCTTCTAACTTGGAGCTAGTTGTTTTAGGAACTAATTTCATACACTGAAGTTTTGAGATATGATGGAAATGGTTTTCATGGATCACATATATTCTATAAATTCTTTTGATTAGGTATATGTTGACCATTGAAAAGGATAAAGTATTTGTTTCTTGACATGATTTTTTGTTGCCCCAAATAAATCAAAATAACACAATATGATTATTTGGGAGCACAATAAAAATCATGGCAAATTGGCAATAACCCCTCCAAAGTGAACATGCCAACCACAAATGACACAATGGTGATGTTGTTATTTTTAAGGCAAACAACATTAAATAGATTGGAGTTATGAATTTCACTCGAGTGTGAGCTTTGGTTATTAGTGTAGATATGAATGTCACTGAAGTTAGAGAATGGAATGAAATCCATAATTTTAACAACAACCACTATCCACTTTGTGAATTGCCATAAAAGCCATGACCGAGAAGTTCAGAGCATCATTAAATGACATACACATTTTTTTAACAATAATATATATTTCCATAATGTATTACTGGAAATGAAAACATCTATTGAAATGACAAAGTGATAAAACATTATTCTTACAAGACCGCATCAGAAGTCAGAACATCATTAAATGGCATACACATTTCTTTAACAATAATATATATTTCCATAATGTAGTACTTGAAATGAAAACATCTAATGAAATGACAAAGTGATAAAACATTATTCTTACAAGACTACATTGTATTAGAAAAACTCCCAAATAAACAATCCTCAATTGTATACTACATACAGGCATCGACGTAAGAGCGAAAAAAAAAAAAAACATTTGAATGCATTACAGGGAGACATCATAAAATCAACCAAATAAAGGCATAACACAGGGAAATAAAGGGTCCAAACTTGGACTACTATCTCTGAATTCAAAGATATCATGTGGTGATATGTTGGCATTCGTTAGCCATTAAAATACACAATAGAGATATCCAATCAAAACACATATTGAATAGAACCTAAGCCATAGCCTTGCATAGAGATATCTTGACACCTACTCCACCGTCTGCATAAATATTGAAAAGTAAACGCTGACATAAATATCAAGAAAGAATAGAGTGGAACCCCCAGCTCTGTAATGAAAAAAAATTATATAGAAAAAAATTCAAGTGAAACCACATGGTGTGCATGTCAAGGATACACGTTTTAGGGTGAAAGGTTCAACTGCTAGTTTCACAAAATAATGCACAAGTGTGTTGAAAAGCTTCATGTTCATCGACACCTCCTCTAGTGTCTTCCTCCACTTTGCACGCTTATGTAGGTCACTTTTCAGTGTTGGATCTCTCATGCCCATACCTTCCTTATAAAACTTCCTTAATGAGTTTTATAAAGCTCTCTTTGCCCCCAAAAGATGACACCAAAATCAAGGGACACACCATTTACAAGTATATTGGACCATCCCAGTTTCGAGGCTCTAACAACAATTTCGATTTAGGGGCTTAAAACAAACAATTCACGTTGGGGGAACCCCACAGGGAGGGAGCTTTGATCTCTCTCACTTGGAACGAATCAACCCAGTACGGTTCATCTTTCTTTCGAATACATATAATCTTTGTTGAATATGCAGGAAATAATGGGTTGTCAACCGTGAAATGGGTCCATCAATATGGATGGATATTGAGGGATCTGAAATCATGGGTAAGCTTCCTTGCAACTATGATATAGTTCAGATTCCAAGTTAATATATAGTAGGACTCCACATATGATATATGATATGATAAGTTTTGTTGTTGTTTTGTAGGAGAGATTGAGGCCGCATTGTGGTTACCCTATTTTTTAAGTGGTCAAAATCAAGGTTTGTATGGTTATGAAAGATTATATTTAAAATACCTATGTTGTATGGTTTATAAATATTAGATTGTACAAAAGCTTCAAAATTTTCAGCGATGAATTGCTTGTAAGTTGTCCATGCTAGCTTTCAAAGTTGTACATTAACACATGGCTTCCCTCCATACGCTGGCAAAAAAACTCTCCCTTAAAGAATACCAATGCTTAAATACCAATTCGTAATTAAATAAATTTTTGGTGTTTTTAATCTTCCAAAGACTATTAGAATATAAACAAATGGAGATTTTTTAGTGTTTTTAATCTTCCAAGGACTATTAGAATATAAACAAATGGAGGTTGGATGTTGTGTATAATGACTTGTAAAGTAGCAATGAGGTACTCTCAAGAATGGAGTTCCATCCATAGTGCTTACAAAATTCACTTATAAAAAGATGAGGAAAAAACTTCCATTTGAGATAACCATTGAAACACCAAACCTTATCAATACTCTTTATATGATTTCTCATTGTAATCAATATATACACACAAATTGTTTAGAATAATCAAGACGTGAATAATTGAATGATTTCATGTCTATTTTATTTAGGTTATAAAAGTATAAACATAAAAGTTGTCAATTGGGTTTAGCTTGAATGGTTAGAAGAAATAATTACACGATATTGTGTTAAATGTTGCATTTAAAAAAAGACCAATTGATGATCCTAACTCATACAAAATAATCCAATAATTCAATTCTTGTGTGTATCTTTTCTATAATTCCATTCATGTGAAGTATTCACTCCATCTATTGAACTTATTGAAAATAAACATTTAATCATTTTTTATAATAAAAAGTTGATTTACGGTGCAACGAACTTTCCTCTATATTTAAGAATTCATTCAAGGATTCAAAGGTGTAACAAACTTTCCTCTATGTTTAGGAATTCAAAGGTTCACGTATTCAAAGTTTAAAATTAATCAATGCCTCAAACTCTCTTTAGAGTGGGAAAATGGTGTAATAGGATATGGAACTCGGCTCATAGTGAAATTTTGACTATGCTTCACAATTTCACCAAATTCAACTCAAATTTAGTGGGCAAATAAATATCCATTCGCTACCTGTTTAGTTTATTCCTGATTGTAATATCAAATAAATATCCATTTGCTCCACGCTTAATTTATTCCAGATTTTAATACTCATTAAACATTAAAATGAAAACTTTTTGGCATTTTAATTGCTACACAATTTTGCAAATATAAATAGTAGGTTAGTTTTTATTTTTAACATTATACAAGATAAACCTGGTAAACCAAGCTCACGGATTCACAACTCTATTTTTAGCATTGTACAAAATAAACTTGCATCAGAGGTATTATTGACGTTCAACTTCTGCGGTGGAGGAATTCACAATTCTACACATGTAATAGAGCATTGAAAAATCTACTTTTTGGAATGAGATTTTTGGTAGTTAGGTTTTGGAAAGAGATTTTTAATTCACGAAGTTAGGTTTCAATTTAGTCCTGGGCTTTAATTGCCAAGTGTTTGGAAGCATATGGTAGTTAAAATTTCAGTATGAAGACAAGATTTTAAAATGAAATTATTGATATAGAAACAACTTTAGATATTTTTTATGTTTTTAATCTCCTTGTTTAAAAATGTCATAAACTGAGTTGTTAAATTGGATCTTATGAAGATTCAATAATCTCAAGTTCTTAAAGCTCGATTCTATGCTAAGAGTCCATATTATTTTTTTGTATTAAGTCATTGTAAAACTCTATTCAAAAAGAAAGTTGCTCACACACTCCACATCGAAAAGGAGAGAGAGTGGTTGTCTCATACCATTTTAGAGGCCCTTTCAAATGACATTTGAAAACGACCCTGGATAACCCTCACAATATGGCCATAAACATATTTAAATAGCCCTCTATGTTTTGTGTTCTTCAAGATTTTTTTGAAAAATAATCTTCACATATCTTAAAAAAAAAAAAATTCATTCCCCCTCTATAACTTGTTCCAAGTTCAGACTTGTGTCATTAGGACTTGTTTTAAAAATTGAAACAATTGCTTTGAAATTTGAATCAAGCAAATCAAAATTTTTGCATAGGTAGTTTAGCCACGCCTTTTCAGTTAATTCCTCTGTACTAGATGTTTCTTTAATGATCTTCCTACTATCCTTCTCTGTACCACATGTTTCTTTAATGATCTTCCTGCTATCCTTTTCTAGCTTTACCATGAGTTTGGGTGTAAGAACAAAAATTGATATTGATGCCGACTGAGGTAAGCTTTGGCAAAGAACAATATTTTCCCTGTCCTATGTCTTTGTTCTGTCACCTCTTCTTAAATTGAGATTAGCTTTAATCTCACAACAATACAGATATTGGATGAAGAACAAGAAAGCAAATTGCGCCTATGCTTAATATATTCGACCTAAAAAAATTGGTCCTCAAATGAAACCATAAATTGTCCCCTTTCTATTATAACCTTACTATGAAAAATATCCTGTAGACTGCTCACAAAGTCTTGAGGTTGAATTCTACTTTCGGGGTTATGATGCTCTGTTCTCCTCAAGTTCTAATGATCATCAAACCTGATAATCTAAAGTTCGGGGCAGGTAAATGTGTTGGATTTTTGGCGATGCAGGGTTATACTTTTGAAATTTTGAGGAAGTAGCGGGGTATTGTGCACATATACGTTTTTTCATATCAAAATTTTTAAATATTCTAAAGTTTTGCAGTTAAATATTATGGATTTATGCAGGGTTTTACTTTACAAATTTTGGGAAGTAACAGTGTATTGTGCAAATATACTCTTCTTCATATCAAAATTCTAAAGCTAAGAATTCAAAAAAATAACTACGTGGATCTAAATATCTGGTAAAAATGATTCATCTGCTTGTGTGTTTTGTTACTTATGTTTTAAGAATTAAAAAAAAAACTATATGGATCTAAATATCTGGTGAAAATGATTCACCTGCTTGTGTGTTTTGTTACTAATGTTTGAAGTATAAGATTACATACACTTTCTATGCCACCTACTAACGCCCTTCTTATTTTCTCTTTATATAAAAAATTATGTAAACAAAATGCTATGTGGACAGTATCTGGCAAGGGCATGTATCTGATGTACAGTGTAAATCCTAAGGGCATCTATCTGATGTACAGTGTAAATCGTATAAGCAAAATAACACTGACCAATAGGTGAGGATTCCCGCAGTCCGGTGCCTTGTGGTCGACCAAGCTGAGATATAAAGCGATTTCTTGATGAGAAAGGCCCCGCAACAAATAAAATGGGACGACGATGCATATGAGGGTTAAGGGTTGATTGGGAATTGACAGAGCATCTGAATTGAGCCAAATAATTCAATTCATGAGGGTTAAGGGTTGATTGGGAATTGACAGGGCATCTGAATTGAGCCAAATAATTCAACTGAATTGAATTGAGCCAGAATTAGGTTCCCTCCAGGCCCCAGCTTTAAACAGGGTTTTCCTCTGATGGGTTTGTTTTTGTTGGCTGCCCATATTATGGTTTCATTCCATCCGATATAAGCTATGACCGGATACTGAGAATGTGGAGTATTTCAATGCAAACATATCGTTCTTGCTCTGCAAAAAGTTTACTCCTGCGTTCTCGAGACAGCTGTTGGAGTCAGGATACGGAGCAGAAGGATACTGAGCAGCGCTGGCTAAAGCTAGTTTGGAGTCAGTTAAGAGTAGACCGGGGATAAGATTAATTTGGAGTAGATAAAAAGAAGACATTGGATAAAATTGGATAAATACAAACGGATGGATGACGAGCAGATGTCTGTGTTTGATTAGTGGTGAACAGAGGACGAAAATCCGAGATGAATCTCCCCTTTGTCACCCACCATTCGAAGCTTTTTTCCCTCCTCTGCCTCCTCGTCTCTGGCTTCCTCCTCCCACCCACGTTCAAATCCCGTTCACTGCTCCTGGGTCTATCCTTTTTAATTTCGGTACCAATCCACTCCATAACGTAGTCCTTAACACTGAATTCCCCTGTCCTGCTGCCTCCACCACCAATCCTTCGAATTATTTTTCCTCCCACTGTCGATGCTCATTTTATCCTCATCATCCCTGGAGAAATCGGTGCTCTTGCAGTCCACAGATCGAGCCTTGGGCGTGCCCCCATTGATTAGCATTCCCATGTTTTTCTCTAAATCGACAATCTCGGAGGGCGTTCAAACCCTCGGGCGAAGCGTTGCTCGACAGAAAGACCAGATTTTGTTCCGGTGATACCGAACTGCTACCATAAGTCTCCGGCGACTGCATGTTCACCAAACGCCCCGGATCTTCTTCAATGGCGGATAAACCCATTTCCACAGTCATAACGCTCTCCGTTTCTTCCCTCACCGACTTATCGTCTCCGACAACAACATCGACCAACGCCGGTCGATCTCGCTTCCCGTCGGATTTCTGCCCCTCGAGATCCTCTTTCTGAGGCTCGAGATCGTCCGTCTTCAGCCTGGCGAGCCCGAAGTCCGCAATCCTGGCAGAGAAGCCGCCATCCAAGAGAATATTGTTGGGCTTAAGAGAATTATTAACATATTATTATTTTTTAATTTTGTGATTAATATAATATGAAAAGATATTTAAATATTGAAGAAATATAATTTAATATAAATTAGTTTTAGTAATTTTCCTTTAATAATTTAAATGTAAAATGTTGTTTTAACCTCAATTATTTAAATCTATCTAACAAAGGTTATTTAGATATTGAGAATTTTAATACTTATTTAAAGTTGTTTTACATTATTAACACATTATCATTCTTTAATTTTGTGATTAATATAATATGAAAAGATATTTAAATATTGAAGAAATATAACTTAATATAAATTAGTTTTAGTAATCTTTCTTTAATAATTTAAATGTAAAATGTTGTTTTAACCTTAACTATTTAAATCCATCTAGCAAAGGTTATTTAGATATTGAGAATTTTAATCTCACTCATACCAAGTGCAAGTGCTAGTGTTAATGGCTTTAGTTTAAACAACTCTATATATGGAGATAATCTCAATTATTTAAATCCATCTAGCAAAGGTTATTTAGATATTGAAAATTTTAATCTCACTCATACCAAGTGCAAGTGCTAGCGTTAATGGCCTTAGTTTAAGCAACTCTATATATGGAGACAAGTGAAAGTGACTTAAGGGTATTTTCTCTATAACCTAGTTGTTATTTATTAGTTGTGAAACTAAATCAAAATTCCACCTCAATAGTAGTTCTAAGTTATGGGTCAAATTACTTAGTCTTCTTTTGGAATATAGAGAATTAGTGACAATAATTGCTACTTATAATTGTTTGTGTACTTTCATTTGTCTGGTTTTAGAAACCAATGATTATACTTTCATTACTTATGAACACCTAAACTTTGCTTTGACCATGGTCATGTGGATGTCTCCTCCTCATAGGCAAAATCATCTCCATTTCCAAAAGAAAAAGCTTGAAATCCCTCTTGGTAAAAACACAAATAACATAAAAACCATTTCCAAAAGAAAAAGCTTGAAATCCCTCTTGGTAAAAACACAAATAACATAAAAACCATTAAGTAGATCAAATAAACACCTTCAGGACTCAAACCTTCACCTTTATAAAATGTAACTACTTGAGTGCTAAAGGGTAGTGGAAGTGCACAAAAATCTACAAAAATATCTTTAAATCTAGAAAGTGGAGATATGAATCCAATTCTTTCAATTAGGAAGACTTATTGCATTATGTTAATGCAAACAAGCAATTAATGATGCTACCTAAAAATTGGTTGGAACAAAATAAAAATAAAAATCCAAAAAAAAATATAAATACTTAAATACTATAATTTTTTATTTAGGTGAAATGGTGATACATCATCCATATTTAACCATATTTAAGTTAATACGTGGATGTGACTAAATATGATTGTAATTATTCATTCAAATTCTATTAAAAAAAAGTGAACAAAAAATTGCAAATTTCAAATATAAATTTATAAAAGTTAAATAATGAAAATTAAACCCAAACTAACAATCATCTATATAAATTTTCCTTTAAATAATATAATTTAATATAATACCCTTGTGGAGATAGACAAGCTCCAATCCATCAATTTAGTTAGTGATAGTTATTAATGGAAATAAAGTAAAAAACCAGGTTTGAGTGAATCTGAAGAGGGGACTATGGTTTCATGCTACCAATGGCTATGATTGGAAAGATAGGTTCTTTCATCTCTCTACTCTATCATTCGACCAATAAATCATGGCTTTAAAAGCCTTGGTCACAACCTCAAGGAAATGTCGTCCTTCATATATGCATTATATGCATTAGGAAGAAGAAAGGCTCTTTTCTTCCATGGAAAAGTCTTGTTTGTACCTAATCCCAATGTCAAAAAAATTTGGACCAATTAACAAACAAAAAAAACAGTAAAATAATGTTTATTGAATTATATTAAGAAGTTCATCATACCATTTATCAATATTAAAATATTATAAAAATATAAATAATATATATTAATATACTTTATCATTATTAAAACTAATATTAAATTTACAAAATATTACAATATATAATTAAAGTTATATTAGTAGTATAAATAATATAAAGTATTACAATATATAATTTAATTTATATTAAAATTATAAATAAAATTAAAAAAATAAGTAATAATAATCTATTTTCTGGATTTGAACTTGTGACTTTTTAGGAGGAAACATGTACTCTTAATCATTAGGCCCACTTAAGCTAGGATGTTCATAAGAATTACCATGTATAATGACATAATCAATGTGGAATGTTACTTATAAACATTGAGTAACAATTTAAGATGTAAATGTCTAAATAACTTTATGTTATTTGAGACACAAGTTTATTGAAATATAACAATCTAAACACAATTTCAATGATTTAAGAAATCTCTTTGTATAAATTTTTAAAACCTATAAATAGAAATAACATAATAGAATAGTCTAGATTTGAAAGATAGCCAAAATATTTATGTAGCTCATTTTAGATAATGGAGCATTAACTTGGGATTTGCTTTAAAAATAAGTGACCAATGCTTGGGAAGATGCTACTTATGTAAATCAAATTTGGAAACAAATGCTCACCTCATCCTCTTGTGGCCCTTCACTCAATAGGCATGGAGGGAAGTTGAAGGTATTATAGGACTAAAATACAAATGACAAGTGGACACTCTAAGAAGCATTAAAAAGATGGCATGAAGTCAAGGATACAAAATATTTCAAGGCCATACCATTAACCTTGGCCCGGGGAATTTGTCTAGCGAGAAACACAAAAATTTACGAGAATAAGGACACTTTGTCATTTCATTGTGCCTCCTAAAGCCTCAACATCTTGAGTTACTTCCCTTAGTTTTCCACTGCTCCTCAGTGAATCCGAAGCTCTATCACAAATATCAACACCCAAATCCCTTGGGATTTCTTCGATGGAGCATCACAAGGAGACCTGCCCAAAGGAGGAGCAGGGGGTCTCCTTTTCCTAGATCTCAAAGCGAGAACAAGATGGTCCATTAATAACCACAGTGAACTCACATCTCTCAAGTTGGTTTTAATTGTAGTCATGGAAAAAGGAATCACACAACTCCATGTCCTTGGAGAATCCTAGCGATAAATGGTTAAAGGGTGAAGTTGTGTTAAGGAACTTCATTCTCCAACCATTTTTATGTGATATCAAAAACCTCCAAGCTTCATTTTATCACATTAATTTTGATCATGTCTACAAGGAAAACAACTCGGAAGCTGGTAGACCATCCAAAGATGGCCTCGAGTTGCAATAAGGCATCTGGGAAATTAATGAGTCCCTCAAGTGATGAATTCTTCTTACTTTCACGACTGTTGGATTTAACATTCTCTCAGTTCTTAGTGATGATGTAGAAAAATATGCCACCTCAAACAGGGTTCTAGAATTCTCCTTTGAATGCTTCAAGGTTATTTCTATGATCATAAAGTTGTTGTTGAATACACGACAAGTTGCTTTTGTAAAAAACTACTTCATGGGTGATCTGATATCCCCCAATTCTCATATAGTCTTGTAAACCTTTAGATCATGCTTCTTCACGAGTTGATCATCAAAATTAGCCAGTTTTCTATTATGTATAGACTAAGGTCCATACATATTTTGACCCAACAGGTTATCCTAAAATACCACTTATAGTATTCAACTCATGTAATTTTATTATCTTTAATAAAATTACTCAATTTTTTCCTTGGAAAAAAAAAGTTTGGATTTGGAAGACATTATGAAGCTAAGTGGCTACAGTATATCATAACTATCTTCTATATTGTTAGATGTTTATTTTTATTTTTTTTTAAATTTTAAATTGTATTGACTAATATCGTATATCATATAATGTTATTTTTTCATTTTTTTAAATTTTATATTACATTGACTAAGGTTATGAGTCATGCAACAGTATAAGGCTTCCCATTAAGTTATGGTAAGCTCATAAGGCTCACATGTTGATAGAAATTTTTTAAGCATTAAATTATAAAATTAAAAGTTAGATTATTAATTTATATACTTCAATATCGCAAGTAACAACTACATTAATAATATAGATTAAGAAAATACTTTAAAATGAGAAGAGCTTCCAATTACAACAACACCCATATAAGTTAGAACACACACTTGAAGAGTTTATATGAATAAATCCTACAGTGATATAACAATGATATAAAAGTGGACCTCGTACATGTTTGAATTCCCTACAAGATAATGCACAATCCCCTACAAGATAATGCACAATCCCCTACAAGATAATGCACGGTGGAAAAAATGTATATGTATAACAATATAACCAAATCTACCAAATCACTTTCATAAAAAGCTACTTAAAAAATATAATATACTTTGTTATAATAGTATATGCATCAATGATAGAAAAGAATTGGTGGAATTCTTCTATTACTTTTTTTATTTTATGATTCTATCACAAGTTAACGTGACAATATTTAAATTCAGTATTGCTAACCAAATCTACCAAATCACTTTCATAAGAAACTACTTAAAATATATAATATACTTTGTTATAATAGTACATGCATAAATGATGGAAAGAATTTGATTTTATGATTCTATCACAAGTTAACATTACAATATTTAAATACAGTTTAGTGAAGTCATGACATAAAATGAATAACAATAAAGTCAAATGAAAAAAAATTAAGTATGTTACTACATAACTACAATTAATTCTAAACTAAAACTATTGTTGAAACAACCAACCAAAACCTTTTCTCACTACCTCTACCAATAACATTTAACCCTACATTATTCTAGTTTATTCACATCTTCTAACTCTAACTTAAAATCATAAACAATCATTTAAACATGAAAGCAAAACAGTGAGAAAAATAATAAGCAAACTAACCTAAGAGCCTCCATGTCCATCATAAACTGCCAAAAACTTTAGCAATAGAACTTTTTGACTCCCCAACAATAGAAATCCTAACACTGCTACAACGGCATCCACAATTCCCATCTTGTGCCACACAAATGGAAGCATAACCCCAACGAACAACATGTTCCTCCAACCCAAAACCGTTTTTCTACACAACCCAACTAAACCACTAATATTGTCCGTGCTGCACTTTCCATGAGGCGTCCAAGAGAATGATTCTCATCATTGGATATGCAAGTGTATGTCCTATATATATATATGCAATTGTATGTTGTAAGGATATATATATTTGTTCTTCTTTTGTTTTCTGTTTACTATATTTTTAGCTTTTCTTCTTAAAATGCAGCGATGCGTGTAGGGTGAGTTTGAACTATGCAGAATGGAGAACAGAGTATGGGAAGTGAGGATGGACTAAGAATGAAGAAATTATGAAAGGACTCGAGGCTTAAGGTTGCCCCTTCGTATAAATTATGGCACCAGGCCATAGGGAATGTAACACATTTTGATATCTTTTGAAATAAAGTTTCACCCATGAAACAAGGAACCCACATCATAATGTAATAATAAATATGTATTAATATGAACATTGATATGGATTGAAATCTAAGTTATAATGGCAGGTAGATAAATATATGTTGTGTGATAAGTCATATATTATGGGGAAATGGATCACTTATCATTTTACAACATAAATATATATTATAACCTATTGCTACTATTATATAATAATTGTTTATAATATTATGATATTAGTGTTAATATTTCCTTAGAATATTATATCATTCGAGTTAGAAATTAATGCAAGTGGATACACTATGGTAGTAATTCTTATGCAAGCAACAAACCCATGTTTTATCATTCTGAGTTGTTTGAAGGAGCAATGTTAGACTACTCCACATGTGATAAGGAACTTTACACCTTTTTACACACAATGGAGAAATGGAATCATTACTTCTTAGGGAAGGAGAGTGTGATTCACACGAATCAGTCTATCGTATTCAAATTTAGATTAAGTTGTGGTATGTTATGATTTACATTGAGTGAATGGGATTTTTGCCACAATTCCATCTACTATTCAAATACAAGAAGGGTATTACAAACAAAGTTATAGACTTTTTCTCAAGACCAACCTTATAAAAACTTGCAGTGGTGGGAGCCATAATGTAGTTTGATCCTTTTACCCATGAAGTTCAGGAAGAGGAGTATATAGAATATGTTGATTTCAAAGAAATCTTTCAACCATTGAAGTATAAAACAATTGTTGATTTAGAAGAAAATTAATATCATCTTCAAGATAGCTACTTTACAAGTTAGACCAGATGTGCATTCCACAAGAAATAAGGATACAACTAATCAAAGAAACTCGTAATTTAAGGATCGTTAGAAATTTTGGTGTTGGGAAGACTGTTGCAAATCTACATAGATATGTGTGTTGGCCTAAGATGAAAGATTGAGTTTCCATGTATACTTGAGGTTGTTTTCTTTGTATACTAGTAAACCAAAGCAACAAGAAACATGCATTGTATAGTATGTCGTTACCAATCCCTAACAAGCCATGGGAAAGTAACACTATCAATTTCACTGGATATTTGTTACTGATCAAATGAGGCCATGATTACTTGTTCATAGTTGTGGATTGATTCAACAAGATGTGTGTGGTTATGCTCCATGAGAAGAATCTCTAGGATACTCGAAGAGGGAAGACCAAATTATAACAAATTGGAATCAAAGGACAATCACCAAAGAGTAAAAAATACATATGATAGAATGAAAGATTTAGAATCATTTCCTCATCTTTCATTAATATCATTTGGGGACAAAAATCCTCCCGTTGGGGAGGTGTGATCTGGAATGGATCACTGACATGTCGAAATCATTTGGCTTGTTGAAACACTGAAAGATAAAAAAAAAACAACTAAGAATACTAAAACAATAGACCATGAACTGAACTAGCTAAGATAATGAAGATGATAGGTTATGTGTTGTTGATTTAAAGAATGAACATTGGTCTAGGTAGATGAAATCTACTTGATAGGAATGTGAAGTCAACTTGGTTCAACAAACAAGGAATTTGACTATGCTCATTGAATCAATCATGTAGATGCTCATGGAGATGTGAAATCAACCCGATAGGGAAGTGAAGTCGACTTGGCTCACCAAATAAGGAAGTTGACTATGCTCATT
This sequence comes from Picea engelmannii, assembly GCA_009831015.1. Taxonomy (NCBI): domain Eukaryota; kingdom Viridiplantae; phylum Streptophyta; class Pinopsida; order Pinales; family Pinaceae; genus Picea; species Picea engelmannii. Next base: position 234,531 of record ML790652.1, on the reverse strand, counting down.
GAATTGATCATGTAGATGCTCGTGGACATGCAAACTAACTCATAGAACTTTGTAGTGATAAGGGACAAGGAAGGGTAAGTCGCCTAGATCAAGTTTTAACCACAAATACATGAGGGCAATTGAAATGAATTATGATTCAACTATGCCTATGAGGAGAAGCTAACTTGAGCGTACTTGGAAGAGCATAATCATGTAGGTAGAATGCATGGAGAAGGTGACATATCATTACATATGTGTGAGTGATTGAGTGTCATAGACGAACAAACTTTTTATGACCCAATGGGGGGATGTTTGGCAATCTAAAGGATGCTTGGGAATCTAGCCATGTGGATGAAACCACCTATAAAAAAGGGGGTCGTCATAGCCTCCACATTGATTCTTCCAATAAAGAGATAGTTACCATCATTGTAACCTCCATAATGGTTTCTTCATTGTTGATTGGTCTTACACCTATTTTTGACCACATTTCCAATCAACAATCTTGGAATCACAAAGTGTTTTGATTTCTACCCTAAATTTTTCACAATGTTGAGTTTGATCCCTATGAGAATCTAGCCATAGTTTTCAACCAATCACGACTTGTTCCTTCATCAGTATAATCCATCTTCGTTTTTTTTTCTAGCTTAAACTCAAGAGGGGATCTCCACCCAATTGCATCAAAGGCATAAGGTTGTGTATGATTAATGAGGCAAAGGAGATGTTGGCATGTTTTATGCAACTTAATATTAATATGTTTCAATATGGGCATGATGATGTCTCATGGATGCTTCCCTTGTGTTATTATATCATCATATGGTGGTGGTGTGATTCATATGTCTTTTCATTATGCATCCATGTTCATATGATTGGCATCATTTTGATGGTATTGATTCCCGATATGTGGAGGGACTATGGTGATTGTTTGTCGATTATGGTTATGATTATGTTGGTGACTTACAATCACCTTACAATCCTTTGGAAACGGTCTATTAGCATGTGCACAATATTGTAAAAATGGTTGGATTTTCTCACATATACATGAACATTGGGACAATATGGCATTAGGTATGGTTTAGGTTCACAATCACTATAGTTCACATCTTGATGTCGCATGGTGTAATTCATTCACCCCATTCACATGTGTTGGGATTGGTTTTCATACATGATACTTTGATTGGTGTAAGGTCATGAATATGCATTCATTGGTTGTGGTTTGGACTAGCAAGATTTGGTAATTATGTGCATTGTATACATTTTCTAACTCTAATGATTATATGCAATATGTGCTAGTTCTTTGGCATATGGTTATTGTGAGTTGGATAATTAGATAGAAGTACAAGTAGCTCCAAGTCATGTGTTGTAGTTTTCTTAATATATGTGTTTTGGTTTTTACCATTGGCGAATAGCTTGGTCTTGTGGTGATGATGTTTGTGACAATGGTTTACCATGTGATTAGGTTGGTTGTTTACTTATGTAAGTGATTAATCATAGTTTTTTTAACTTATCCTTGGGTAGCTTAGAAGCATTTGGCACCTATTTTTTGGTTAGGGTTATTCCCGTTTGATTATTGTACTTGACTTAGACTTATGTGTTGACATCGCCATGCATTAGTAATGACTATGACAAAGTTTTGAACTATGTTAAAAGGGATCTATTGAATTCTTTCCCTAGCAATCATGAGGCCATGGCAAAATTAGAATGCGTTGTATGCTCTATTGGTTTCAACACCTACCACTTGTCTTCATGTATTTGGTTGTCATTATAGCATTAACATAACATGGGTGAGGTAGGTGTGAAATGGTTTATATAGTCCATTGGTGGGGATCCAAATACCAAGGTGTGCCAAGGTCATTTGATGGCCTATCCTCCTCCCTCGCATGTGTCCCATTCTTACATTTTGGTGGTTGGGAAGATGGGATCTCGACCTTTTTTGTTTTTCATTAGTTCCCTCTTACCAATTGTTGTTACCCTTGTGCAATAACCATTTTCTAAGAGTTTAAAGCACCTTAATAGTTCCCTTATTGTTTAGAGCTTGTCGGTTTATGGAATTGGGTGGTTATCTTGTTTGGATCTTAAGCCTCGCAATTGGACTATGCATTCAATGTGCATTTGGAAAGGTGGGTTAATTCTCTCCTTTACTTTTTAATTGTGTTTCGTTTCATGATTGATATGTAGAATTGTTGTTTTGAAGGATTATCTATGCTTCTCGTGTTCCATTTTCCTTAGCCTTTGATTCCTTCTAAGCTCTGTCACTTTGATTGTTAGCCATTTATAAGCATCATTGCCTTGCACCTACTCAATTATTCATGTTTATGGTTATTTTGAGCTCTCGTTTACCTATTGAAGGGTTTGATATTATTTTTATTGAAACATACAACCCTTTGCATGGCCCTATCTGTGTGTCTTTTTGTTATGGTTGGTCTATTGCAGAGATTTTGTTTCATTGCCTTTATGCATTGGTCATATTGTGGTCTTTTTGAGCTCATTCCTCACATGGATCAATTCAACCGGAATTTGTCTTATTGGCCCCTTTTTCCATAGCTCCTCAGTGTCCTTTGATCACAAGTGGCATTGGCCTATGGAAGGTGTTGTTGTGTTTATCCATTTAAATGGGATTTGGCCTAACTTAAATTCTATATTTCCATCTTTCTCTAATCGACCCTCCTTGTTAGAATTGGCTTGTGGTTTGAAGGTTTAGATAAATGGTGTATTCTTCCAATGGTTGTTGTATGGTGGTGGGATTTATTCTTCATAATTTCAATGACTACATTATTTGTTTCTCCTCATCCCATGTTTCAAATATTGTCCCATTACTTAACTTGGGAAATTCTAAGCTTCATGTGGCATTTGTAATTATATGCTTGGAATCAAGTGTTGGCTCACTATGGCCTACTTCACACTTCATGGTTTTATCTCTCTTTGGATTGGTTTTCATGGATTGGAGTAGTGTTGAATTGGCCCTAGACCTCTATCCAATCCTCGTACAATATTCTCATGCAGTTTTTGGTCTTTGATGGTTCTTCTTTTCATATTGCATGCACATGTGTTGACCTAGGTGCTTGGTATGATTATAGAAGAGGAATTTGTGATTTTTTTTTACCTTGGACCTCCATTCACCGCCCCCCACCCCAACTCCCTTAGAAATGGCTATTGTGATTTTTTCATGATGATTAGCATGAGCACCTTCACTTGCGCATAACCTTTGTCACCTCCTATGAATTATAGGATGATAGTGTTGATTTATGTGGCATTGGTATTCTTGGGAGACAACAATAATGTGTCATATTCTTGTTTTTTTGGCCTTGGTTTAAATTATTTAAGGGTTCTATGAGTTTCTCAAGTTTCAATCAACACTTCTATCAATGTTTGTTTCACATAATTTAGATTTGTATGAGTTTGGAAGTGCATTCCTTTTGCACAACAAAATTACTTCATATTCATTAAAAGTGCCGAAGATGTTGTCGATGTCGAATATTGTCTACTTGTCTACCAACAAGGACCCTCATTTTTCCCTCATTTTACCTTGTTTAGGTAGCCTAACAACTTCATTAATTTTTCCAATGCAATTTATCTTGTTTGAGACATGGTATGTATAAATTTGCCTTATACATGACATGTTTCCCGAGACAAATGTGACATAGTACAAGTGGCTAATAATATGCTGTCAGTTATCGTGATTTTTTTATAGTTGATCTTGATGAGACATATGCACAGAACAAAGTTTAAAGACATTGAACAAGTGGGGTGGCCTATCCCGCACTTGATGACTAGTCAATAAACTTTCAATCAACACTTCTATCAATGTTTGTTTCACATAATTTAAATGTGTATGAGTTTGGAAGTGCATTGCGTCTGCACAACAAAATTACTTCAATTTCATTAAGAGTGTAGAAGATGTTGTCGGTGTTGAATATTGTCTACTTGTCTACCAACAAGGACCCTCATTTTTCCCTCATATTACCTTGTTTAGGTAGCCTAACAACTTCATTAATTTTTCCAATGCATTTTATTTTGTTTGACACATGGTATTTTTGTGTGTGTGTGTATATATATATATATATATATATATATATATATATATATAAGATTATTGTTT
>ML790652.1:216316-230356 GCA_009831015.1 Picea engelmannii | reverse complement strand
TATCAAAATTCTAAAGCTAAGAATTCAAAAAAATAACTACGTGGATCTAAATATCTGGTAAAAATGATTCATCTGCTTGTGTGTTTTGTTACTTATGTTTTAAGAATTAAAAAAAAAACTATATGGATCTAAATATCTGGTGAAAATGATTCACCTGCTTGTGTGTTTTGTTACTAATGTTTGAAGTATAAGATTACATACACTTTCTATGCCACCTACTAACGCCCTTCTTATTTTCTCTTTATATAAAAAATTATGTAAACAAAATGCTATGTGGACAGTATCTGGCAAGGGCATGTATCTGATGTACAGTGTAAATCCTAAGGGCATCTATCTGATGTACAGTGTAAATCGTATAAGCAAAATAACACTGACCAATAGGTGAGGATTCCCGCAGTCCGGTGCCTTGTGGTCGACCAAGCTGAGATATAAAGCGATTTCTTGATGAGAAAGGCCCCGCAACAAATAAAATGGGACGACGATGCATATGAGGGTTAAGGGTTGATTGGGAATTGACAGAGCATCTGAATTGAGCCAAATAATTCAATTCATGAGGGTTAAGGGTTGATTGGGAATTGACAGGGCATCTGAATTGAGCCAAATAATTCAACTGAATTGAATTGAGCCAGAATTAGGTTCCCTCCAGGCCCCAGCTTTAAACAGGGTTTTCCTCTGATGGGTTTGTTTTTGTTGGCTGCCCATATTATGGTTTCATTCCATCCGATATAAGCTATGACCGGATACTGAGAATGTGGAGTATTTCAATGCAAACATATCGTTCTTGCTCTGCAAAAAGTTTACTCCTGCGTTCTCGAGACAGCTGTTGGAGTCAGGATACGGAGCAGAAGGATACTGAGCAGCGCTGGCTAAAGCTAGTTTGGAGTCAGTTAAGAGTAGACCGGGGATAAGATTAATTTGGAGTAGATAAAAAGAAGACATTGGATAAAATTGGATAAATACAAACGGATGGATGACGAGCAGATGTCTGTGTTTGATTAGTGGTGAACAGAGGACGAAAATCCGAGATGAATCTCCCCTTTGTCACCCACCATTCGAAGCTTTTTTCCCTCCTCTGCCTCCTCGTCTCTGGCTTCCTCCTCCCACCCACGTTCAAATCCCGTTCACTGCTCCTGGGTCTATCCTTTTTAATTTCGGTACCAATCCACTCCATAACGTAGTCCTTAACACTGAATTCCCCTGTCCTGCTGCCTCCACCACCAATCCTTCGAATTATTTTTCCTCCCACTGTCGATGCTCATTTTATCCTCATCATCCCTGGAGAAATCGGTGCTCTTGCAGTCCACAGATCGAGCCTTGGGCGTGCCCCCATTGATTAGCATTCCCATGTTTTTCTCTAAATCGACAATCTCGGAGGGCGTTCAAACCCTCGGGCGAAGCGTTGCTCGACAGAAAGACCAGATTTTGTTCCGGTGATACCGAACTGCTACCATAAGTCTCCGGCGACTGCATGTTCACCAAACGCCCCGGATCTTCTTCAATGGCGGATAAACCCATTTCCACAGTCATAACGCTCTCCGTTTCTTCCCTCACCGACTTATCGTCTCCGACAACAACATCGACCAACGCCGGTCGATCTCGCTTCCCGTCGGATTTCTGCCCCTCGAGATCCTCTTTCTGAGGCTCGAGATCGTCCGTCTTCAGCCTGGCGAGCCCGAAGTCCGCAATCCTGGCAGAGAAGCCGCCATCCAAGAGAATATTGTTGGGCTTAAGAGAATTATTAACATATTATTATTTTTTAATTTTGTGATTAATATAATATGAAAAGATATTTAAATATTGAAGAAATATAATTTAATATAAATTAGTTTTAGTAATTTTCCTTTAATAATTTAAATGTAAAATGTTGTTTTAACCTCAATTATTTAAATCTATCTAACAAAGGTTATTTAGATATTGAGAATTTTAATACTTATTTAAAGTTGTTTTACATTATTAACACATTATCATTCTTTAATTTTGTGATTAATATAATATGAAAAGATATTTAAATATTGAAGAAATATAACTTAATATAAATTAGTTTTAGTAATCTTTCTTTAATAATTTAAATGTAAAATGTTGTTTTAACCTTAACTATTTAAATCCATCTAGCAAAGGTTATTTAGATATTGAGAATTTTAATCTCACTCATACCAAGTGCAAGTGCTAGTGTTAATGGCTTTAGTTTAAACAACTCTATATATGGAGATAATCTCAATTATTTAAATCCATCTAGCAAAGGTTATTTAGATATTGAAAATTTTAATCTCACTCATACCAAGTGCAAGTGCTAGCGTTAATGGCCTTAGTTTAAGCAACTCTATATATGGAGACAAGTGAAAGTGACTTAAGGGTATTTTCTCTATAACCTAGTTGTTATTTATTAGTTGTGAAACTAAATCAAAATTCCACCTCAATAGTAGTTCTAAGTTATGGGTCAAATTACTTAGTCTTCTTTTGGAATATAGAGAATTAGTGACAATAATTGCTACTTATAATTGTTTGTGTACTTTCATTTGTCTGGTTTTAGAAACCAATGATTATACTTTCATTACTTATGAACACCTAAACTTTGCTTTGACCATGGTCATGTGGATGTCTCCTCCTCATAGGCAAAATCATCTCCATTTCCAAAAGAAAAAGCTTGAAATCCCTCTTGGTAAAAACACAAATAACATAAAAACCATTTCCAAAAGAAAAAGCTTGAAATCCCTCTTGGTAAAAACACAAATAACATAAAAACCATTAAGTAGATCAAATAAACACCTTCAGGACTCAAACCTTCACCTTTATAAAATGTAACTACTTGAGTGCTAAAGGGTAGTGGAAGTGCACAAAAATCTACAAAAATATCTTTAAATCTAGAAAGTGGAGATATGAATCCAATTCTTTCAATTAGGAAGACTTATTGCATTATGTTAATGCAAACAAGCAATTAATGATGCTACCTAAAAATTGGTTGGAACAAAATAAAAATAAAAATCCAAAAAAAAATATAAATACTTAAATACTATAATTTTTTATTTAGGTGAAATGGTGATACATCATCCATATTTAACCATATTTAAGTTAATACGTGGATGTGACTAAATATGATTGTAATTATTCATTCAAATTCTATTAAAAAAAAGTGAACAAAAAATTGCAAATTTCAAATATAAATTTATAAAAGTTAAATAATGAAAATTAAACCCAAACTAACAATCATCTATATAAATTTTCCTTTAAATAATATAATTTAATATAATACCCTTGTGGAGATAGACAAGCTCCAATCCATCAATTTAGTTAGTGATAGTTATTAATGGAAATAAAGTAAAAAACCAGGTTTGAGTGAATCTGAAGAGGGGACTATGGTTTCATGCTACCAATGGCTATGATTGGAAAGATAGGTTCTTTCATCTCTCTACTCTATCATTCGACCAATAAATCATGGCTTTAAAAGCCTTGGTCACAACCTCAAGGAAATGTCGTCCTTCATATATGCATTATATGCATTAGGAAGAAGAAAGGCTCTTTTCTTCCATGGAAAAGTCTTGTTTGTACCTAATCCCAATGTCAAAAAAATTTGGACCAATTAACAAACAAAAAAAACAGTAAAATAATGTTTATTGAATTATATTAAGAAGTTCATCATACCATTTATCAATATTAAAATATTATAAAAATATAAATAATATATATTAATATACTTTATCATTATTAAAACTAATATTAAATTTACAAAATATTACAATATATAATTAAAGTTATATTAGTAGTATAAATAATATAAAGTATTACAATATATAATTTAATTTATATTAAAATTATAAATAAAATTAAAAAAATAAGTAATAATAATCTATTTTCTGGATTTGAACTTGTGACTTTTTAGGAGGAAACATGTACTCTTAATCATTAGGCCCACTTAAGCTAGGATGTTCATAAGAATTACCATGTATAATGACATAATCAATGTGGAATGTTACTTATAAACATTGAGTAACAATTTAAGATGTAAATGTCTAAATAACTTTATGTTATTTGAGACACAAGTTTATTGAAATATAACAATCTAAACACAATTTCAATGATTTAAGAAATCTCTTTGTATAAATTTTTAAAACCTATAAATAGAAATAACATAATAGAATAGTCTAGATTTGAAAGATAGCCAAAATATTTATGTAGCTCATTTTAGATAATGGAGCATTAACTTGGGATTTGCTTTAAAAATAAGTGACCAATGCTTGGGAAGATGCTACTTATGTAAATCAAATTTGGAAACAAATGCTCACCTCATCCTCTTGTGGCCCTTCACTCAATAGGCATGGAGGGAAGTTGAAGGTATTATAGGACTAAAATACAAATGACAAGTGGACACTCTAAGAAGCATTAAAAAGATGGCATGAAGTCAAGGATACAAAATATTTCAAGGCCATACCATTAACCTTGGCCCGGGGAATTTGTCTAGCGAGAAACACAAAAATTTACGAGAATAAGGACACTTTGTCATTTCATTGTGCCTCCTAAAGCCTCAACATCTTGAGTTACTTCCCTTAGTTTTCCACTGCTCCTCAGTGAATCCGAAGCTCTATCACAAATATCAACACCCAAATCCCTTGGGATTTCTTCGATGGAGCATCACAAGGAGACCTGCCCAAAGGAGGAGCAGGGGGTCTCCTTTTCCTAGATCTCAAAGCGAGAACAAGATGGTCCATTAATAACCACAGTGAACTCACATCTCTCAAGTTGGTTTTAATTGTAGTCATGGAAAAAGGAATCACACAACTCCATGTCCTTGGAGAATCCTAGCGATAAATGGTTAAAGGGTGAAGTTGTGTTAAGGAACTTCATTCTCCAACCATTTTTATGTGATATCAAAAACCTCCAAGCTTCATTTTATCACATTAATTTTGATCATGTCTACAAGGAAAACAACTCGGAAGCTGGTAGACCATCCAAAGATGGCCTCGAGTTGCAATAAGGCATCTGGGAAATTAATGAGTCCCTCAAGTGATGAATTCTTCTTACTTTCACGACTGTTGGATTTAACATTCTCTCAGTTCTTAGTGATGATGTAGAAAAATATGCCACCTCAAACAGGGTTCTAGAATTCTCCTTTGAATGCTTCAAGGTTATTTCTATGATCATAAAGTTGTTGTTGAATACACGACAAGTTGCTTTTGTAAAAAACTACTTCATGGGTGATCTGATATCCCCCAATTCTCATATAGTCTTGTAAACCTTTAGATCATGCTTCTTCACGAGTTGATCATCAAAATTAGCCAGTTTTCTATTATGTATAGACTAAGGTCCATACATATTTTGACCCAACAGGTTATCCTAAAATACCACTTATAGTATTCAACTCATGTAATTTTATTATCTTTAATAAAATTACTCAATTTTTTCCTTGGAAAAAAAAAGTTTGGATTTGGAAGACATTATGAAGCTAAGTGGCTACAGTATATCATAACTATCTTCTATATTGTTAGATGTTTATTTTTATTTTTTTTTAAATTTTAAATTGTATTGACTAATATCGTATATCATATAATGTTATTTTTTCATTTTTTTAAATTTTATATTACATTGACTAAGGTTATGAGTCATGCAACAGTATAAGGCTTCCCATTAAGTTATGGTAAGCTCATAAGGCTCACATGTTGATAGAAATTTTTTAAGCATTAAATTATAAAATTAAAAGTTAGATTATTAATTTATATACTTCAATATCGCAAGTAACAACTACATTAATAATATAGATTAAGAAAATACTTTAAAATGAGAAGAGCTTCCAATTACAACAACACCCATATAAGTTAGAACACACACTTGAAGAGTTTATATGAATAAATCCTACAGTGATATAACAATGATATAAAAGTGGACCTCGTACATGTTTGAATTCCCTACAAGATAATGCACAATCCCCTACAAGATAATGCACAATCCCCTACAAGATAATGCACGGTGGAAAAAATGTATATGTATAACAATATAACCAAATCTACCAAATCACTTTCATAAAAAGCTACTTAAAAAATATAATATACTTTGTTATAATAGTATATGCATCAATGATAGAAAAGAATTGGTGGAATTCTTCTATTACTTTTTTTATTTTATGATTCTATCACAAGTTAACGTGACAATATTTAAATTCAGTATTGCTAACCAAATCTACCAAATCACTTTCATAAGAAACTACTTAAAATATATAATATACTTTGTTATAATAGTACATGCATAAATGATGGAAAGAATTTGATTTTATGATTCTATCACAAGTTAACATTACAATATTTAAATACAGTTTAGTGAAGTCATGACATAAAATGAATAACAATAAAGTCAAATGAAAAAAAATTAAGTATGTTACTACATAACTACAATTAATTCTAAACTAAAACTATTGTTGAAACAACCAACCAAAACCTTTTCTCACTACCTCTACCAATAACATTTAACCCTACATTATTCTAGTTTATTCACATCTTCTAACTCTAACTTAAAATCATAAACAATCATTTAAACATGAAAGCAAAACAGTGAGAAAAATAATAAGCAAACTAACCTAAGAGCCTCCATGTCCATCATAAACTGCCAAAAACTTTAGCAATAGAACTTTTTGACTCCCCAACAATAGAAATCCTAACACTGCTACAACGGCATCCACAATTCCCATCTTGTGCCACACAAATGGAAGCATAACCCCAACGAACAACATGTTCCTCCAACCCAAAACCGTTTTTCTACACAACCCAACTAAACCACTAATATTGTCCGTGCTGCACTTTCCATGAGGCGTCCAAGAGAATGATTCTCATCATTGGATATGCAAGTGTATGTCCTATATATATATATGCAATTGTATGTTGTAAGGATATATATATTTGTTCTTCTTTTGTTTTCTGTTTACTATATTTTTAGCTTTTCTTCTTAAAATGCAGCGATGCGTGTAGGGTGAGTTTGAACTATGCAGAATGGAGAACAGAGTATGGGAAGTGAGGATGGACTAAGAATGAAGAAATTATGAAAGGACTCGAGGCTTAAGGTTGCCCCTTCGTATAAATTATGGCACCAGGCCATAGGGAATGTAACACATTTTGATATCTTTTGAAATAAAGTTTCACCCATGAAACAAGGAACCCACATCATAATGTAATAATAAATATGTATTAATATGAACATTGATATGGATTGAAATCTAAGTTATAATGGCAGGTAGATAAATATATGTTGTGTGATAAGTCATATATTATGGGGAAATGGATCACTTATCATTTTACAACATAAATATATATTATAACCTATTGCTACTATTATATAATAATTGTTTATAATATTATGATATTAGTGTTAATATTTCCTTAGAATATTATATCATTCGAGTTAGAAATTAATGCAAGTGGATACACTATGGTAGTAATTCTTATGCAAGCAACAAACCCATGTTTTATCATTCTGAGTTGTTTGAAGGAGCAATGTTAGACTACTCCACATGTGATAAGGAACTTTACACCTTTTTACACACAATGGAGAAATGGAATCATTACTTCTTAGGGAAGGAGAGTGTGATTCACACGAATCAGTCTATCGTATTCAAATTTAGATTAAGTTGTGGTATGTTATGATTTACATTGAGTGAATGGGATTTTTGCCACAATTCCATCTACTATTCAAATACAAGAAGGGTATTACAAACAAAGTTATAGACTTTTTCTCAAGACCAACCTTATAAAAACTTGCAGTGGTGGGAGCCATAATGTAGTTTGATCCTTTTACCCATGAAGTTCAGGAAGAGGAGTATATAGAATATGTTGATTTCAAAGAAATCTTTCAACCATTGAAGTATAAAACAATTGTTGATTTAGAAGAAAATTAATATCATCTTCAAGATAGCTACTTTACAAGTTAGACCAGATGTGCATTCCACAAGAAATAAGGATACAACTAATCAAAGAAACTCGTAATTTAAGGATCGTTAGAAATTTTGGTGTTGGGAAGACTGTTGCAAATCTACATAGATATGTGTGTTGGCCTAAGATGAAAGATTGAGTTTCCATGTATACTTGAGGTTGTTTTCTTTGTATACTAGTAAACCAAAGCAACAAGAAACATGCATTGTATAGTATGTCGTTACCAATCCCTAACAAGCCATGGGAAAGTAACACTATCAATTTCACTGGATATTTGTTACTGATCAAATGAGGCCATGATTACTTGTTCATAGTTGTGGATTGATTCAACAAGATGTGTGTGGTTATGCTCCATGAGAAGAATCTCTAGGATACTCGAAGAGGGAAGACCAAATTATAACAAATTGGAATCAAAGGACAATCACCAAAGAGTAAAAAATACATATGATAGAATGAAAGATTTAGAATCATTTCCTCATCTTTCATTAATATCATTTGGGGACAAAAATCCTCCCGTTGGGGAGGTGTGATCTGGAATGGATCACTGACATGTCGAAATCATTTGGCTTGTTGAAACACTGAAAGATAAAAAAAAAACAACTAAGAATACTAAAACAATAGACCATGAACTGAACTAGCTAAGATAATGAAGATGATAGGTTATGTGTTGTTGATTTAAAGAATGAACATTGGTCTAGGTAGATGAAATCTACTTGATAGGAATGTGAAGTCAACTTGGTTCAACAAACAAGGAATTTGACTATGCTCATTGAATCAATCATGTAGATGCTCATGGAGATGTGAAATCAACCCGATAGGGAAGTGAAGTCGACTTGGCTCACCAAATAAGGAAGTTGACTATGCTCATTGAATTGATCATGTAGATGCTCGTGGACATGCAAACTAACTCATAGAACTTTGTAGTGATAAGGGACAAGGAAGGGTAAGTCGCCTAGATCAAGTTTTAACCACAAATACATGAGGGCAATTGAAATGAATTATGATTCAACTATGCCTATGAGGAGAAGCTAACTTGAGCGTACTTGGAAGAGCATAATCATGTAGGTAGAATGCATGGAGAAGGTGACATATCATTACATATGTGTGAGTGATTGAGTGTCATAGACGAACAAACTTTTTATGACCCAATGGGGGGATGTTTGGCAATCTAAAGGATGCTTGGGAATCTAGCCATGTGGATGAAACCACCTATAAAAAAGGGGGTCGTCATAGCCTCCACATTGATTCTTCCAATAAAGAGATAGTTACCATCATTGTAACCTCCATAATGGTTTCTTCATTGTTGATTGGTCTTACACCTATTTTTGACCACATTTCCAATCAACAATCTTGGAATCACAAAGTGTTTTGATTTCTACCCTAAATTTTTCACAATGTTGAGTTTGATCCCTATGAGAATCTAGCCATAGTTTTCAACCAATCACGACTTGTTCCTTCATCAGTATAATCCATCTTCGTTTTTTTTTCTAGCTTAAACTCAAGAGGGGATCTCCACCCAATTGCATCAAAGGCATAAGGTTGTGTATGATTAATGAGGCAAAGGAGATGTTGGCATGTTTTATGCAACTTAATATTAATATGTTTCAATATGGGCATGATGATGTCTCATGGATGCTTCCCTTGTGTTATTATATCATCATATGGTGGTGGTGTGATTCATATGTCTTTTCATTATGCATCCATGTTCATATGATTGGCATCATTTTGATGGTATTGATTCCCGATATGTGGAGGGACTATGGTGATTGTTTGTCGATTATGGTTATGATTATGTTGGTGACTTACAATCACCTTACAATCCTTTGGAAACGGTCTATTAGCATGTGCACAATATTGTAAAAATGGTTGGATTTTCTCACATATACATGAACATTGGGACAATATGGCATTAGGTATGGTTTAGGTTCACAATCACTATAGTTCACATCTTGATGTCGCATGGTGTAATTCATTCACCCCATTCACATGTGTTGGGATTGGTTTTCATACATGATACTTTGATTGGTGTAAGGTCATGAATATGCATTCATTGGTTGTGGTTTGGACTAGCAAGATTTGGTAATTATGTGCATTGTATACATTTTCTAACTCTAATGATTATATGCAATATGTGCTAGTTCTTTGGCATATGGTTATTGTGAGTTGGATAATTAGATAGAAGTACAAGTAGCTCCAAGTCATGTGTTGTAGTTTTCTTAATATATGTGTTTTGGTTTTTACCATTGGCGAATAGCTTGGTCTTGTGGTGATGATGTTTGTGACAATGGTTTACCATGTGATTAGGTTGGTTGTTTACTTATGTAAGTGATTAATCATAGTTTTTTTAACTTATCCTTGGGTAGCTTAGAAGCATTTGGCACCTATTTTTTGGTTAGGGTTATTCCCGTTTGATTATTGTACTTGACTTAGACTTATGTGTTGACATCGCCATGCATTAGTAATGACTATGACAAAGTTTTGAACTATGTTAAAAGGGATCTATTGAATTCTTTCCCTAGCAATCATGAGGCCATGGCAAAATTAGAATGCGTTGTATGCTCTATTGGTTTCAACACCTACCACTTGTCTTCATGTATTTGGTTGTCATTATAGCATTAACATAACATGGGTGAGGTAGGTGTGAAATGGTTTATATAGTCCATTGGTGGGGATCCAAATACCAAGGTGTGCCAAGGTCATTTGATGGCCTATCCTCCTCCCTCGCATGTGTCCCATTCTTACATTTTGGTGGTTGGGAAGATGGGATCTCGACCTTTTTTGTTTTTCATTAGTTCCCTCTTACCAATTGTTGTTACCCTTGTGCAATAACCATTTTCTAAGAGTTTAAAGCACCTTAATAGTTCCCTTATTGTTTAGAGCTTGTCGGTTTATGGAATTGGGTGGTTATCTTGTTTGGATCTTAAGCCTCGCAATTGGACTATGCATTCAATGTGCATTTGGAAAGGTGGGTTAATTCTCTCCTTTACTTTTTAATTGTGTTTCGTTTCATGATTGATATGTAGAATTGTTGTTTTGAAGGATTATCTATGCTTCTCGTGTTCCATTTTCCTTAGCCTTTGATTCCTTCTAAGCTCTGTCACTTTGATTGTTAGCCATTTATAAGCATCATTGCCTTGCACCTACTCAATTATTCATGTTTATGGTTATTTTGAGCTCTCGTTTACCTATTGAAGGGTTTGATATTATTTTTATTGAAACATACAACCCTTTGCATGGCCCTATCTGTGTGTCTTTTTGTTATGGTTGGTCTATTGCAGAGATTTTGTTTCATTGCCTTTATGCATTGGTCATATTGTGGTCTTTTTGAGCTCATTCCTCACATGGATCAATTCAACCGGAATTTGTCTTATTGGCCCCTTTTTCCATAGCTCCTCAGTGTCCTTTGATCACAAGTGGCATTGGCCTATGGAAGGTGTTGTTGTGTTTATCCATTTAAATGGGATTTGGCCTAACTTAAATTCTATATTTCCATCTTTCTCTAATCGACCCTCCTTGTTAGAATTGGCTTGTGGTTTGAAGGTTTAGATAAATGGTGTATTCTTCCAATGGTTGTTGTATGGTGGTGGGATTTATTCTTCATAATTTCAATGACTACATTATTTGTTTCTCCTCATCCCATGTTTCAAATATTGTCCCATTACTTAACTTGGGAAATTCTAAGCTTCATGTGGCATTTGTAATTATATGCTTGGAATCAAGTGTTGGCTCACTATGGCCTACTTCACACTTCATGGTTTTATCTCTCTTTGGATTGGTTTTCATGGATTGGAGTAGTGTTGAATTGGCCCTAGACCTCTATCCAATCCTCGTACAATATTCTCATGCAGTTTTTGGTCTTTGATGGTTCTTCTTTTCATATTGCATGCACATGTGTTGACCTAGGTGCTTGGTATGATTATAGAAGAGGAATTTGTGATTTTTTTTTACCTTGGACCTCCATTCACCGCCCCCCACCCCAACTCCCTTAGAAATGGCTATTGTGATTTTTTCATGATGATTAGCATGAGCACCTTCACTTGCGCATAACCTTTGTCACCTCCTATGAATTATAGGATGATAGTGTTGATTTATGTGGCATTGGTATTCTTGGGAGACAACAATAATGTGTCATATTCTTGTTTTTTTGGCCTTGGTTTAAATTATTTAAGGGTTCTATGAGTTTCTCAAGTTTCAATCAACACTTCTATCAATGTTTGTTTCACATAATTTAGATTTGTATGAGTTTGGAAGTGCATTCCTTTTGCACAACAAAATTACTTCATATTCATTAAAAGTGCCGAAGATGTTGTCGATGTCGAATATTGTCTACTTGTCTACCAACAAGGACCCTCATTTTTCCCTCATTTTACCTTGTTTAGGTAGCCTAACAACTTCATTAATTTTTCCAATGCAATTTATCTTGTTTGAGACATGGTATGTATAAATTTGCCTTATACATGACATGTTTCCCGAGACAAATGTGACATAGTACAAGTGGCTAATAATATGCTGTCAGTTATCGTGATTTTTTTATAGTTGATCTTGATGAGACATATGCACAGAACAAAGTTTAAAGACATTGAACAAGTGGGGTGGCCTATCCCGCACTTGATGACTAGTCAATAAACTTTCAATCAACACTTCTATCAATGTTTGTTTCACATAATTTAAATGTGTATGAGTTTGGAAGTGCATTGCGTCTGCACAACAAAATTACTTCAATTTCATTAAGAGTGTAGAAGATGTTGTCGGTGTTGAATATTGTCTACTTGTCTACCAACAAGGACCCTCATTTTTCCCTCATATTACCTTGTTTAGGTAGCCTAACAACTTCATTAATTTTTCCAATGCATTTTATTTTGTTTGACACATGGTATTTTTGTGTGTGTGTGTATATATATATATATATATATATATATATATATATATATAAGATTATTGTTTTTCGAGGAAATTTAAATTTTTTTCAAGCCTTTTTTTATATATATATATATATATATATATATATATATATATATATATATATATATATATTTTAATTTGGGTTTGACTATATTTTTTTTTAATGTGTTTTTTTCTTCATTAAAAAAAAAGGAATTTTTTTTTTAGTTTTTTTTTTCCACCTTTTTTTTCTTTTCCTTTTTTTTTTTAAATTTGGGTTTTGAATATATTTTTTTAAATGTGTGTTTTTCTTAGTTTAAAATAAATTAAAAAAAAAAAAGTTAGTAAATCAATTTTCTAGTGACCATTTAGGATCCAATTTTGGTTTTTTTATTTGCATAGGTATCTGTTGTCAAGGTCACATTTTCAATTAGGTTGTAATTAGCTATAATTTTAACGTTTAGAAAAAAACAGTGTGCTTTAGGTAGCGTCACGTTTTTATTTAGGTGTTGATTTTAAGGTTTTTCTAAGAAACTATTTGATTTTTTAAGGCCATGCTTGAAAAATGTTGTAATTTTGACCCAGTTAGAAAAAATGGTGCTACTGGTAGCACCACTTTTTTGGGGGGTTGATTTTCATGATTTTTATACAAAAATGTGGGTTTTAAGGGCTAGAGTTCTCGTTTTGAGGTCACGGTTCTTGTTGTAAATGTGTTGAACCTGCACATAATAGATCTAGATAGAAAATACCACACACATTTGCAAAAAGAAATTGAGAAAGAAGAAGCAAGAGAGAAAGAATGGAAGAATTCTCATTAACCGTGATGAATAATGAATAATTTACACATGATATACTCTGTATAACTCAACCAATGCGCACTAGAGGTGAAGCCAATGCGCCATAGTGGTGGTCTAGAGTGATTTGGACACACACCAGCAGTTACGGGAGTGAACTGTCACCTAGTCTAGTCTCTCGGGCAGTTACGAGAGTGAACTGCCACCTAGCTGAGTTAACTAGTCTATCAGTCTTCAGTTAACTGACTGAAACATAAACATAGTTACCAACTTAAAGAGAACTCTCAAGAGTTCTCGTTGTTGGGGGGGTCCAATTTTTTACCTTGTTTTTAAAAATGGTGCTACTGGTAGCACCCCCTCTCCGGTTTTAGGTGATTTTTGATATTTTAAATTTTTCAATCCACAATGTTTCCACATTATTTTTTTAAATGCTCATTTTTCATCTATTTTCAATTATA
>ML790652.1:161121-210653 GCA_009831015.1 Picea engelmannii | reverse complement strand
TCATTTAGAGGGAAAAGTTCATTATGCATGTTATTATAATGTCATAGGGACGGTGAGCATTTCTATTATTCTATGTTCTCAGAGAGAAGGGATGGCTTCATCAAATAAAGAAAATTGCATTTCTGAGACATCAACTAATTCTTCGCATACCTCTTCTGTTGGGACTAGGAAATGCCATAGGAATGTTTGTAATGCAAATGAGGCATCGTATTTTTCAGCTAGTCATAATTTTGATCATGGTGCAAGTAATTTTATTCAACATGTTCCTCATGAAAGTCCTAAATCAGAGGACTTTGAAGGCACTGATGATGAAGAGAAGGAATATGATGGTGATAAATCTAGTCAACAATTTAATAGTAATGAAAATAATCAAAATGTAGGTCAAAGTGGAGACTATGATCAACACTTAAATGATTGGGATGATAATTTTCCTCCAAGTGAAGAGTTTGAACATACCGATGAAGATTTCCAAGGCACCAATGAAAATGATGGAGAAATTCCCTCAAGTGGAAATTTTAAAAGCAATGAAGATGATTATG
Source organism: Picea engelmannii (assembly GCA_009831015.1). NCBI lineage: Eukaryota > Viridiplantae > Streptophyta > Pinopsida > Pinales > Pinaceae > Picea > Picea engelmannii. The sequence goes on along the minus strand of ML790652.1, from coordinate 210,114 downwards.
ACAATGGTGGACCAAATTCCTCGAGTGGAGAATTTAAAGACAACAATGTTGGTGATTATGATTTTCCTCCTAGTGAGGATTTTGAAGGTATTGATGAAGATTTTCTTCCAAGTGAGGATTTCCAAGGCACGAATGAGGATGGAGAAGAATTTCCCCCAAGTGGGGAATTTAAAATCAATGATGACAATTATGACAATGTTGGACAATCTTTCTCGAATGAGGAATTTAAAAGAAACAATGTTGGTGCTGATGATTTCCCTCAAAGTGAGGATTTTGAGGGTACCAATGAGGATAATGAAGATTTTCCTCCAAATGAGGATTTTGAAGCTAGTAATGAGGATGATGAAGAATATCTTTCAAGTGGTGAGTTTCAAAGTAGCAAAGATGATTGCCATTGGTGGTCACTCTTTCCCGGGTGATAAATTAAAAAGAAACAACGTTGATGTTGATTTTCCTCCAAGTGAGGATTTTCAAGATACTGATGAAGGTTTTTAAGGCACTAAGAAAGATGGTGGAAATTTTCACTCAAGTGGGGATTTTGAAAGCAATGAAGATGATTATGTCAATAGTGGACATAATGTTGATAATTATTTTTCTACAAATGATTATGTTGATGATTATTTTTATCCAAATGATTATGTTGATGATGATGTTCTCAAACATTCAGCTGCAACAAATGAAGGTGATCGACATTCTCTAGTTCAGTCTCCTGACAATGTTTTCCTTGATACTCCTTGTGGTGATAAGGAAAAACCTTCTAGTGAGGATGATGAAATAGTGGAGACATTGCAAAGAAACATTGTGTCTAGGACCAAGATTAGACCTTTTTATATCAATCCAAAGCATTCTAGTTATACAAGGTCTAGGAAAGAATTTCGCACTAAATCAATTTCCATAAAAGAATTGATTTCAAGTGAATGTTGTCAAAAGAATTGTTTGAAAAACATGGACTACATGTATGTCTTGAATAAAAGGAAGACATGTTTGTCAATGAATAAGAGAATGCAAAATTCATATTTGATGGGGTGCATCATATCCACCAATACAGTATATGATTATTGCATTGGGAATATTTTACTTTGCAGAAAGGCTTTCAAAAAAATTCACTCAATTGGTAATCTTCGTCTATCAAGAATCCAGACAAGGTTGGAAAAAGATCCATCATTTTATTCAAAGGTGCATCATGGACGAGAGAGTGGGCCATTCACAAACACTGCATTGTCATGGATGCGTGATTTCTTTTCCAAACATGGAGAGTGTATGACAGATAGAGATACAATACATATTCCAGATAATTTTTCAAGGAGGGAAATCTACAACTTGTACAAAGGATATGTTGAAGATGTTTTAAGGAAAGGGTAATTTTATTACATATGCATATTTTACAAGAATATGGAAGAAACAATTCAACAATTTCTGTATTACTAAGAAGCCAAGGATGGGGATTTGTAGTATATGTGTTACTCTTAAATCAAGAAGAGATAAATCTGAAGGGGCCGAAAGAGGTATGTAATTACTATTTTGTTTTTGTTTTTTTAAATTGAATAGTTATCAACTATGAAAACATACGATCAATATTTCCATTTTATGTCATGTGCAGATTCCATAATCAAAGAACTTCAAGAACATCGGAATCAACAATCAAGTGAAAGACAAAAGTTGTACAAACATAGGAAGAAGTGTTATGATGCTCCAAACAAATATTTAGGTATGATAATTGATGGCATGGACCAGAAGAAAACACTTCTACCACATTTTGTCCGTACACCCAAAAATTTACAGGAAGAGAATTTCATTCAGTTTCACTTGGTTGGTTGTATGGTTTTCTTTGGAAAATTGTGTCCAAGAGTTTACTTCACAGCTCCAAATATTCATAATGATGCAAATCTGACCATCACCATAATTCATCATGTGCTCACTCACTGGTCTGGAAATATTCCTCAAGTTCTCTATGTACAGTTGGACAACACTAGTCGTGAAAATAAAAATAAAATTGTGTTTGGATATCTAAGCATGCTTGTTGAAATGGGAATCTGTCAAAAGGTGAAAGTTGGTTTCCTTCTTGTTGGACACACTCATGATCATATTGATCAAATGTTCAGTTGTTTTTTTCGTAACATTGAAGAGGAAAAATGTTGGAAGTCTACCATCATTGATTGAATGTATCAAGAAAGCATACATTCCAAATCTTGTTTTTCATATATTAGAAGAAATTGTTGACATGCAAAGATTTATTCAGGGATCACATCGTGAAGAAAAATGTATTGAGCAACTTAATGACATTATCTTCCAACATCAATTTTGTTTCAAAAAAATTGATGGGAAAACATTTATATTTGGAAAGCAATATTTAACTACTACAAAATGGGGGCCTTCATCAGGTTTATCATTTTTGAAGTTCATTCCAGATCGTCCAATTTTTGCATCAAATTTATTATTTTTACAATCAGTTGCTGAAATCCATAATGCACAAAGGCGTAATAGAGATGTAGATTATTCTGAATGCCTAGAAGAAATTTAAAAGTCCATTAAGGATACATATGAGTACTTTGATGTTGTTGATTCTGTTTGGTGGGAGTCTTTTTTCAATAGTCAAAGTGACATAATTTCAAGATCAACAAATGAAGATACAACGTTGAGGATTCCATTTCATTGGCCACAAAATATGCCAAATGAATCTGAAGAAACAAACATTGTTGAAGTTCAAGAATCTCAAGGTGTTATTGATATTACACAAGCAGAGGAAAGAGAAATATATATTGGTTCACAAAGGTCGTGTGCACAACGTGAAGCCATGGAAGACCTTTACAAGGGTTCAATACAAGATATTAAGGAGGGTAGAATGATTTCATTTTTAGCGACTGAGGATCCACATGGTTATCCATTCTGGATAGGAAAGGTTATAAAGATTGAGAAAGAAAATGATGATTTTGTTGCAATTGAAGTGCATTGGTATGCAACAAGTACACACCCATTCAATGATGTGTACAAGCCAGAGATGGTGGTTGAGAAACATGTCAATAGAAAGAGAAAAATAAAGGGTCAAAATACAACTCTTTGTCGCACTGACCTCTTAAAATTAGATGATGTTGACATACTTGTTTATGACTTCAATTTGACAAAGAGAGGAACTCTTCGCTCCAAGACAACATATATTATCAAGTGGTTGTTGCCGCAAGAAATAAATGCAAGATGGGAGTATGTTGAACCTAGTCGTAGATCTAAAAGACATTTGACATCTGAAATGTTGGGCATGCATGTAAACTCAGATGGTGAATTCATCGACAATAGAGAAGAGTATGGATCATCTACATCTTCATCAAAACATTCATTTGAAGACAATGTAGACTCTGATGGTATTTCAGAAACCATGAGTCTATCTAAATAAGTGTATGGAACATTTTAAGAATTTTTTATCCATATGTTGTTTGTATGGTAACTAAAAAAGAGCATTGAACTTACATATGATCTTACATGAAGTTAGGAATCTTTTGTTATGTTTTATGAATGATATGTTTTTTTATTATGGATAATATAATAAAATTTCTTAGCTCATATGTTTTGAATATGGTCAATATAACAATACTTTTAAGAAATTATTTATGTTTCATTCAATGTAACTTGTATTTACGTTTTTATTATTAAAAGGAAAAAATTATGAAAAAGTGACGTTGAATTTTTAAAGTATATTGTGATATTTTCATGGAATTATGTATTACCTTGTGCTTTGCGTGATAATAACATTTAAAAAGTAAACATTTAAGGGTTTCTTTTATGATTTTGTTTATAGTAATGATGAGTTCTTTTACCACATTATAAAAATGTGTCATTTTAATACCCCAATTTTAGAATGGGTGTTATCGGTAGCAGTATTTTTCAATTTGATGGTTGATTTTGAGGTTTTGGTTTTAGTAGTACCAAGTGATAAAAATACGATTTCAAATGATCTCAAAATTTAACATTTTGAAAAGAGAAAAAAAATTCAAAAACATCTTTTTTGTTTTTAGGTGTTGATTTTAAGGTTTTTCTTAGCTACTGTCTAAGTTTTGAAGGCCATGTTTGAAAAATGTTGTAATTTTGACCCCGTTTTTAAAAATGGTGCTACCAGTAGCACCACTTTTTGATTTGGAGGTTGATTTTGATGTTTTTTATGCAAAAATATGGGTTTTTTGGGCCAAAGTTCTCATTTTGAGGTCACAGTTCTCATTAAGTTGGTAACTATGTTCATAGTGAAGTGAGGAGGAGATCAGGGAATCGTGGGTAATGCACTAGTCCGGTGATGATCCCAAGAACAATGTGCATTAGTTGGTGATGATCCCAATGTTGCATGGTGAATAAACCAATGCAGCATCTAGACTCCACTCAACTAGTCAAACTAAAGTGAAAACTGAAGAGAATATTCTCCTAGAGGAATATTCTCCCTAAACTTTAGGAGACTGGATAAATACTAATAAACATAGGAAAAATAAATCCTAGGTGTGTGTGAAGTAACTCCAACACCCCCCTGAACATCACTATGGTGAAAATAAAGAATGGGTCCCAACAACGAGGGCATGTTAGGTACCCAAATACAAAAGATACACTGAAATAAAGTGAGTAAAGAGGGAAAACCTCATGGAAAAAACCCTCCCTCAAGGTACAATGTATGTAAAAAGAAGAACTAACAGTTTCTAGGCAATTGTGTCCTTCACTCCAAGACGACTTCGCAAAGAATGGAACTTTTGTTCAGTGAAGGTCTTGGTGAAGATGTTTGTCGTTTGCTCTACTAAAGGACAGAACTATAGGTCGATAATCCCCTCTTGTACTAAGTCCCAGATGTAGTGCATGTGGATCTCGATGCGATTCATTTGTTGCCTCTAAACTGGATCTTTGCAGAACTTCATAGTGCTCTGGTTATCACACTAGATGACAATCGACTAATGAAACTGAATAACCAACTCAGTGAGAAACTTTTGTAGCCACATAGCCTAAATGGTTATGTTAAATACCCCTATGTACTCTGCCTCGGCTGAAGATAGAGCAATAGCAGCCTGCTTCTTGCTCGACCAACAGATAGGCTCAGAAACAAGACTGAGTGAATAACCAGATGTGGACTTGCGATCGGTGCTATCATCAACCCAGTCAGAATCATTGAACCTGATGAGATCCAATGTAGATTATGTTGCATAATGAATCCCCAAGGTGATGGTGCCCTATACGTATCGAAGGATATGCTTTGTAGCCTTCCAATGTAGCTCATGCGGCTCCTGCATGAACCTGGAAACTACGACAACTGCATAGGAGAGGTCTAGTCTAGAGTGTGTGAGATACAAAAATCTCCCCACTAGTTGTCTTTACAGTGTGTTGTCAACCAATGGAGTGTCCCTACCATCCTCAAGTTTGACTCCTGATAGGAAAGGAGTCGAAGCAGACTTGCAGTCTGTCATGTGAAATCTCTCAAGGAGATCTCGTGCATACTTGGCCTGAGAGAGTTTGATGCATGATGCATCCTGACTGATCTCGAGTCCAAGGAAGAAATGTAGTAGACCCATGTATGTCATCAAGAACCTGTCATGTAGAATCCTCTTGACTGAAGCAATCACTGAAGTCGAGATACCGGTGATCAACAAATCATCAACGTACAGAACTAAGAATAGAAATGAATTAGTCATCCTGAGCACGTAAAAATTCGGGTTTGATTTACAACGTACAAAGTTCTGTGACAACATGTAGGATTCCATCTTGGCATACCATGCCCTCAGAGCCTTCTTGAGGCCATAAAGAGATTTCTTCAGTCGACGGACCAAAGAGGAATCCTGCATAAATCCATGGGGCTGCTCCATATAGATCTCCTCAGAGAGATCACCGTGAAGAAATGCATTCTTCATGTCCATATGATGGAATTCCCATCCCTTGGTTGTCGCAATGGAAAGTGCCAAACATGTGGAATCCATATTTTCTACTCGAGTGAAGGTCTCATCATAGTCAATGTCATGCACCTGCTGAAAGCCTTTGGAAACAAGCCTAGATTTGTATCTACTAATATGTCCATCTGTTGTGCTCTTGGTCTTGTAGACCCATCTACACCTAACAAGTTTTCTTCCAGAAGGAAGGGGAAATAGATCCCAAGTTTGGTTCTTGAGGAGGGAGTTGTACTCCTCCTGCATGGAGGATTGCCAAAAGGGATTTCCAGTAGCCTCGCCATAAGAATGTGGATCTGAAGAATGAACCAAGAAAATATGTTTGGGTGGAAATGGTTCAGTGGCAGTGAGTGCAAGAGGAGGCTCCTCTAAATCAGATCAAGTCCTCCTAGTATCGGTTGGATCACCAACAAGATCCCCTACATCCTGAAGAGTAGTATGGGCCCACTTGGGCCTCTTCTTTGGCTCTACATCTGCATCTGAATTCACTGAATCTGCATCTGGATCATCTGAATCCTCTGAATCAGAACTCTCATCTGAAGAAGAGTCGGCATGTTCATGCTCATCATCTCGGATAGGTGGAAGAATGAAGGTGTCTGCATGCAACTGTTGAGGTACATGCAAGACACTTCCCTAGAATTGGACACTTCACTGAATGATGAGTTGGTCTGTGGAAATATCAATAAGTATGTATCCCTTCACATCGTCGGGGTATCCAACAAAGATACACTATGTGTTATGTGGATCAAGTGCCTTCCTCTTTTCAGAGGGAATCTGGGCCCATGCACATGAACCGAAAATTCTAAAGTAGGTCACTTCCTTTTTGAGGTCGCTCTAAGCCTCGTAGGGGGCATTATCCTTGACAGATCTATGGGGAGATATGTTTTGGATGTAGGTTTCACAATTAAGTGCTTCGGCCCATAATCTCTGTGGAAGTGACTTTGCATGTAGCATGTAATATGCCATATCTTTTAGAGATCTGTTTTTCCACTCAACAACTTTGTTTTGTTGCGGAGTATAGGTAACTGTTTGATGCAACTGAATCCCTACCTCATGAAAAATATTATGGGTCTCGTGATTTAAATACTCTCCCCTGTTATAATTTCGGAGGACTTTGATTTTATTTCCTGACTATGTTTCAACCAGGGCTCTATATTTGAGGTGTTGAAAGACCTCTGATTTTTGCCTGAGAAAGTAAATCCATGTGAAATGTGAGAAATCATCAACAAAATAAGAACAAACCTCGCTTTTTTGATTGATGGATGTGGAAAATGGCCCATGAGGTCACTATGGATCAGATCTAAAGGAGAGGAATCTCTTTGAGTCTTTCCTTTGTTGAATTTCTCTTGAGGGTGTTTTCCAATAACACATCTCTCATAGATTTCTTTGGAGAAATGGATGTTTGGTAGACCATCAACAAATATTTGCTTGATAAGATGTTGCATATATCTAAAATAATTCCCTAACCTTTTGTGCCATATCCTACTTCTTTCATCAACATGGGTAAGCAGTAAAGCATAATCTGGTTCAATAAATTCAGAAAATGTATACAATCTAGTTTGATGATTTACCTCACCAGTAGCAACCCTGAAATTGGTTTACATGTCATAGATGTCCACTGCATTAGGTGTGAATATGAATTTATTTTCGGTGTCGAAATTCTTCATCTGATACACAGAGAGAAGATTGACGGAAAGTTTGGGAACGTGCAACACATTCTCGAAGCTTCCATTGGTGAGTTCAATCCTTCTTTTGTCGGTGACCTCGAATGGAGAGTTGTCCCCCATCAGAATAGAAGGACCTTTGCATGCTTCAAATGAATAATACATTGCTTTTGTATCAGCCATGTGATGTGATTCTCCTAAATCTATGATCCAAGCATCGAGAGAGGAGTTGATGGAAATCAAGGCATGGCTAGAATTGTATTTCTTGGGATTCTGATCTTCTGGATTCTTCTTCTTGGCATCCTTGGGGATGTGATCTCCAAGGTTGTTTTTTTGAAGTATTTAAGTCATTAAATCTATTTTTTTCTGCATGCATGTAGATTCTGGATGGAATCATTTATGGCAGTATGTTCATTTCTCCCCTTTTCTTCCCTTTCCACCTTTGGATCCGGAGGCATCGATGAAGGGTTTTGAGTACCCTTCCTTCTTCGGATTTGCATGAGATTTTCATTTGTATTTATCTTTAGATTTATGATATTGATGGCTGCCATCTTTCATAGTAACTGCATTCACCTTTGGGCCTTTGATTTTTCCCATGTTGATGAGCTTTGTTTTCTCTTGTGTCAGGGATTCGATAAATTCCTCAAGAGAAAGAATCTTCTAGGTGGCTCCAGAGGAAAATTTTACTGAATGGAATGTGGATACGAACACGGATAATTCAGGACCAATTTTGGAGAGAATGGTGAGAACCATTTGTTTCTCCTCCTTATATTTATCAAACCCGCAAGCTTTGAGTTGCGACAGTAAATCCTTGTATTTTGTAAAGAAATCTTGAAGATTGTCGAAGCTTATTGGATCCAATGTGAGAAATTACACCTCGATCATGTGTCCCCTCATCTCATCTTGTTTTCCAAATATCCCTTCCATGGTGTTCCAGGATTCATTGGGGGTTTTACAGGAAGATATGTGAAAAAGGATATCAAGAGAAATGAGACTGCAAATTGCTCTGAATTCTTCATCCATTCGATTTAGATACTTGGATTTTTATATGGATAATGTCGGTTATGTCTCTGTATTCATGGTTAACCTATACAATCCTCTGCTTCAAATATGCATGACCATATTCTCCTTCCATTCAAAGAAGTTGTAAGGTGTAAGAATGAATTCTTTTGGGAATTCCATTTTTTCGTTGTCTTCAATCTTTGGTACATGCAAAAATAATTTGGTGTGTCTTTTGCTTAGCATTCTATCAGCTCTGATACCATGTAAATGTGTTGAACCTGCATAGAATAGATCTATTTAGAAAATACCACATGCATTTGTAGAGAGAAATTGAAAAAAAAAAAGCAAGAGAGAAAGAATGGAAGAATTCTCATTAACCGTGATGAATAATGAATAATTTACACATGATATACTCTGTATAACTCAACCAATGTGCACTGGAGGTGAATCCAATGCACCATAGTGGTGGTATAAAGTGATATTGACACACACCAGCAGTTATGGGAGTGAATTTCCACCTAGTCTAGTCTCTCGGGCAGTTGCAGGAGTGAATTGCCACCTAGCTGAGTTAACTAGTCTATCAATCTTTAGTTAACTAACTGAAACAGGGTGAAGTGAGGAGGAGATCAGGGAATCATGGGTAATTCACTAGTCTAGTGATTATCCCAAAGACAATTCACATTAGTTGGTGATGATTCCAATGTTTCATGGTGACAAAACCAATGCAGCATCTAGACTCCACTCAACTAGTCAAACTGAAGTGAAAATTGAAGAGAATATTCTCCCTAAACTTTAGGACTAGATAAAGACTAATAAACATAGGAAAAAACTTAGGAAAAATAAATCCTAGGTGTGTGTGAAGTAACTCCAACACTTTTTAAGTCGGTGTTTGTGTTTTGTAGAAAGGTGCTTCCCTTTAAAGTGTGAAGCTCAAAAAGGGATATGTTTGGTGTTGAATTGACAAAGGAAAATCACCTCCAAGCCCTTAACTGGATTAAAAGTATAAAATCTCAAGGGATCCAAATGGATAGCCTTTCATTTAATTTTTTTAAAACAATGTGTTCGACAAGCGTGACATGCTACATTTCTCAAGAAGTGCCTCAAACTAGAAGATTAGGGATTGATTACATTGATTCTTAAGAATGTAGCAAGAAAATCTAGTGGTGCATGGAGACCAATTACAGTTCTTAATGTGTGTTACAAAATCTTTCCAAAGGTGTTGGCCATGAGGATTCAAAAATTTGCATCTCAAATCACTTGATCAAAGAGGATAGGTTTCATATGGGGGTGCTTTATCATGAATTATTTTTCTTACAACATGAGAGAGTGTTGAATGCACTAAGGATATGGGCTAGAGATCTTATTACTTACGATTGATTTTGATAAAGAAAGCATGAGGAATAATTGGCTAGTATATTATTATTGGCATGATTTCATGGTTGGGTTTTGGATCCCAATTTGTGGCTATGGTTAAGACATTGTTCTCTAATCCATCAACCTTTGTGGCAATACATTTTGTACTCTCAAATGAAATGCTTTTCAAAAATTCATTAGGCAAGGGTGTACTTTGGTCCCATATTTTTATGTGTTCCCTACTAATGCACTTTGTTCTCCCCATGATATTACCATATAAGAATATTTTGTGAGAGGGATTAGCAATCCAAGAGGGAAAGTGTTAAATAACTACTTTGTTGATGATTATGTCCTCTCAATTCAATGATCCTCTAACTTCATTGGATCTCCCTCAAATTGCATGGATAGACTCTGTGACACTATAAATGCAATTACTAGTGACCATAACTTTGATTTCTAGCTCTTCATCCTTCTTGTTTGGTTGAATCGTTATTGGAGTTAGGTTAATGATGCACAATTTTTTTGGTATTTGGGAATTCAATTTGGTGTCAATGTGACACAAGCAAATAAGTTGAACCGGTGCCTCCTAAAACCACAAAGTAAATTTCAATGTTGGTATTCTTTAGATCCACCACTTGTTGGTTGGTGTGGAGAAATAACACTCACACTAAACCAACCATCAAAGAGAAGATGGATTTAAAGAGAAATAATCAATGAAAAACACACACAGTACATAGAGATTTTACCCTGGAAACCCTTAATTGGGAAAACCAACATTCCTTGAGTGTCTCTTGCTCTCCTTTTGTCTTATTCATTCATTGAATAAAGAGTTACATGACTAACCTTGGTCTACACCTAAGACACAATAGTCACCCTACTCTCATGCTTTACATAAGAACAAATTTGTAGCGAATTCGGTTACATCTACATGACCAAGCTACTATTAGCAACATCAACATGAACATCAACTTATTACAATTACAACACACCATATTTATAGGCTTTATTACATGAAAAAACCTAAATCATGGCACCCAAAAATGGTTACAGATCCATGCGGATGATTCATGCAAATCTTGGGATTTGGTTATAGTCAACCTCCAGACAGTCTCCAATCAACTTCCACTCGACGTCTTGTCGATCGACATTTCGCCATTTTGTTCAAACACTTTTACCTTCAACTTAGCCAATGATGTGACTTTATCTGTCAATTGATTCATCACCCAATCAATCCATCTCGACTAGCCAGTAAGTTGATTGTTATTTCATTACAAAGAATATAACAATCCATCATTCTCCCACTTGTTGTCTTCTTTGCCGATACGAGAGAACCTGAACTTGTTTCCACTAACGCAGGGCATCAATTCCCATTACCTTTCTACACCAAGAGAACTTCACAACAACCACAGCCTTGGTCAAAGAGTCGGCGATTTTTCCAAAGTGTCTACTTTCTCCAGCAACACCTTCTTTCTTTCCACCATGTCCCTCATGAAATTTATTGTACATCAATATGCTTCATCCTAGAATGGTAAGTTGGGTTCTTTGTCATAAATATTTCACTTTGATTGTTGCAATTTATCTCCATATATTTCTATGCAAACCCAATCCATGACATTGCCAATGCAGCCATACAACTTCTTTGCTTGCATGAGTGGTTACCATGTATTCATCTTTTTTTGTCAACAAGGATACAATTATCTGTCACTTACTCATCCAAATGATTACCCCACCAAACATCTTGAACACATATCCATTGGTCGAACTTCGTCGATCCATATCTCCAGCCTAGTTGGCATCGACAAAGCCATGTACATTTACTTCCCTATTAGTTTCAGGATATCCTTGGTAGAAAATAGCATATTCTATTGTGCCATGCATGTACCTAAAAACTCTCTTGACAACAGTCCAGTGCTCTTTCCTAGGTGTCAGCATGTATCTTCTCAATATTCCCACTGCATGAGCAATATTCGGTTGAGTGTAGACCATTGCATACATCATACTACCAACAATAATAGCATAGGGAACATGTGTCATTCCCTCTATTTCTTCATGTGTCTTTGGAAATTGTTCAACATTTAGTTTTTCTCCCATGGGAATTGGTACCTTGATCGTTTTGCAATCCTGCATGTTGAAACGCTTCAAGACTATTTCAATGCAATTTCTTTGATTTAACCAAATCTTTCTAATTGCTCAATCTCTCTTAACCTCCATTACCATAATGAAGTGTGTTGCACTGAGATCCTTCATGTTGAATTTGGAGGACAACTCCATCTTCATCTTCTTTATAACATCCATTTTATTTCTGATCAGCAACATGTCATCGACATACAAAGCTACATATATGAAACGATCACCTTCTTCCTCGGAATATACATAGTGATCATCCTTGCTTCTCACAAATCTCAAACTAAGGATGTATGTGTCAAAATTTTGATACCACATCCTTGGTGATTTCTTTAGACGATAAAGGGATCTTTTCAATTTGCATACCAGATATTTCTTGTCTTTTAGTGCAAATCCTTCAGGATATTTCTTTCCTTTTAGTGAAAATCCTTCAGGATATTTCATGTAGATTTATTCTTCCGGGTTCCCATGTAGGAACGTTATCTTCACATCCATTTTCTCTATTTCAAGATCAAATGCTACATCCAAAGACATTAATACTCTAATGGAAGTTAACTTTGGAATATGAGATAATATCTCATCAAAGTCGACTCCCTTAGCTTGGGAATACCCATTTGCTACCAATGGAGCTTTGAACTTCTCGACATGACCTGTTGCATTTAATATTTTCTTGAACACCCACTTGCTACCAACGAATTTTCTTCCATTAGGTATCTCAACCAAATCACATTTCGCATTCTTGTGCAAGGATTATATTTCTTCGAACATGGCCTCCTTCTAGAGTTTACCCTATGTCGAGTCGATTTCCTCCTTGACAGACTTGGGCTCATCATCGGTGGCAGACAACACAAATTCAGAACAGAAATCAGGTGGAATGTAACTCTCGATTGGTTTCCTTACTCGTTCAAACCTCCTTAAAACCAGATTCAGTTGTTCCACCTCTTCATATGATTCAGTCAAGTCATTTGAATCATGTTCTTCGTTCCTCAACTCAAACACCAGCTTCTCTGGGGTTTTTTTTCATTTGAGCCTCTTCAGTCCTATAATTCCCTCTAACTTCCCTGAAGATCCCATCTCAACTATACATTGTTTTCCTCAAGACCGGATCCCATAGTTTATATCATTTCATTCCATCCATGTAGCTGATGAAAATACACCCCACTACCTTATTGTCCAGTGTGTTCCTCTTTTACGTGGGAATGTTCCCAAATGCATCATAGCCAGAGACTCTGAGATGTGAATCGAAGTATTCTTACCAAACTATATCGCATGTGGAGTCGAGTTGACTAGCAATGATGAAGGAGACCTATTTACCAAATATTTTTTTGTGTCGACTGCCTCTGCCTATAATTCTTGTGCAAGCCTGGAACCACTAGGCATGCTCCTTGCATTTTCCATCAATGTCATGTTCATTTTTTTAGCAACTTCATTTTGGTGTGAGTTATATGGTGTGGTATTTTGGTGTGTTATGACACATTGCTTGCAGAATTTCTCAAAATCCTTACCGCATAACTCACCTCCATTGTTATTTCTCATCACCTTGATTTTTTATCTATCAGGTTTTCCACAATATATTTAAACTCTTTAAACTTCTCGAAAACCTATGATTTCTTCCCCAGGAAATATAGCTATGTCTACCTGGAAAAATCATTATATGAATGAAACATAATGCAAAGATCCTCCTAGTGAAGGGACTAGTATAGACCCAAACATGTCATTATGTATCAATTCCAAAATCCCTTTTTCCCTTGTAGCTCCAGATGGGAATCTAATGTGATTGTGTTTTCCATATATGAAATATTCACATAAATCGACTTCGAAGTTACAACTAAGAAAACATTCGATCATACCTTTTTTTTTCATAGCATGAAGTCATTTTTCCTCAGTATATCCCATCCTCTGGTGTCATAGCATGGTTGGGTCAACTTGATGAAGAACAATCAAGTTGGTTGGAGTCGACTCAACCCGTGTCAAGTTGAGTCAAGTCAACTTCAAGAACAAAAATGTTGTTGCATCCAATCGAGTTGGCATTCCCTAACAACTTGTATAGGGTTTCAATCTAAACTCCTTTCATTGAGACCATCTCTCCCCTGACCATTTTGTGCATGTATCCTTCTTAAATAAAGTGTGCACACCTGCATCACTCATTTTGCTGACATATATCATATTTCTTGCCAAACCCGAAATATGTAGCACACCTGGAAGGGTTCTACTCCTCCCATCATGTAGCATCAGCTGGATACTTCCTCATCTAAGAATTTTGGTTTTTGATTCATCCCCCAAGAATACATCTCCTCCATATCTCTCATATTCACATAACCATTCCCTATGAGGTGTCATGTGAAAATATCCACCTAATTCGATCAACCAAATGTTGTGATCTGACTATGTATTGGTCGACACCAGATACACATCTCCTCATTTATCTGGAGTAGTCTTTATCTCAATCAACCGCTTCTCATCATATCATGGAATGATCTCAGTTGATTTCAACTTGTAGTCTCTCTTGTAATGCCCAGATTTGTTGCATTTCTATCATCTTTTCGTCGACTGAATTGGGGATTTATATCTACCCATTGACTTAGAATTTCTACCGAAGAATTTGTCCTTATCTATTTTGATCAGTCAACCTCTCACCATCAAGGAATCCTTTTTCGATCCTTCCATGTTATTCCACCTCATTTCCTATGACAACAGAGATGCAACCACGTCTTCGAGAGTTAATGTGGTCGAATTACTCTTGATATCCATGACTAAGCTATCCCATGAGTCTATCAAAGAACACAGTAGGCTGATACATTTATTCTCCTTAGTGATTTTTAAATCCATAAACAATAATTTACTTATTATAGTATTGAATGCATTCAGGTGCTTTTTTACTGAGATCCCATCACTCATCCTTAGAAGATACAGTTTCTTCCGAAGAAACTGCTTGTTTACTTGGGATTTTGACTGATACAAGCTTCCCAACGTGTTCCATTGTTTCTTTGCAGAGCCTTCATATGAGACATTAAACAATACCAAATCTACAAGACAAAGTCGAATCACACTCTTTTCCTTCCTCTCGAGTTTCTCCCATTATTTCTTCGACATACTCATCGGAATTGTTATGGGATTGACAACTACCCATTGTTCTAGATCTACAAGGAGATAATATTCCATCTTAAGCTTCTAAAGATCAAAATTATGGCCATTATATTTTTCGATCTCTATCCTCAAAATGCTTTCCATTCTTTCAATCACAAATTAAAGATCGTTGACTTACAACTCCCAATGGACCTAGGTTTAGCTCAGATCCAAAATTTACTTAACCTTGCTCTGATATAACTTGTATCAAAGCAATTATGATACCAATTGCAGAGAAATAACACTCACACTAAACCAACTAGGAAAGGGAAGATAGATTTAAAGAGAAATAAACAATGAAAAACACACACATTACATAGGGATTTTACGCTGAAAACCCTTAACCGAGAAAACCAACACTCATTGAGTGTCTCCTACTTTCTTGTTGTATTATTCATTCATTAAATAAAGAGTTACATGACTAACCTTGGTCTACACCTAAGACACAATCGTCACCATATTCTCTTTCTTTACACAAGAAAAATTTGGCAGCCAATTCAATTTACATCTATATGACCAAGATACTATTAGAAACATCAACATGAACATCAACTTATTACAATTACAACATACCATATTTATAGGATTTACTGCAGGAAAAACCCTAAATCATGGCGCCAAAAAACAATTACAAATCCATGCAGATGATTAGTTGCAATCTCGTGAATCTAGGGATTATGTTATAGTCGACTACCCAGTCAACCTACAGTCGGTTGCCACTCAACCTCCTACTGACATGTCTATTGACATTTCAACCTTCTAGTCAACCACTTCAACCTTCGACTTAGCCATTTACTTGACTTGATTCATTAGTCCATTCATCACCCAGTCAATCCACCTTGACTAGCCAGATAGTTGATTGTTCTTTCACTACAAAGAATATAACAACCCAACAGTTAGATCACTAGAGTAAGAAATATTCTTCAAGGAAGTCATGTGTATTATCTTCCCTCTGGGTTCTGTTCAAATCCTTGATTTGGTAAGTTGGAAAAATTGCTAATGAATTACTGTTGGTCCTAGTTTGGTGTTAAAAGGCATCTCCCATCAATTTTTTGAAAGATTTGCACAATGTCCAAACAATATGGGTTTGGGTTTGATTGGCAATGATGTTCAAGGTGATATTTGGTCTACCAAATGATTTGTTCATAATCTTTTTAGATATGAACCATGGAAGCGATTTCATAGATTCCGAGTTATTAATGTTAAACAAATTGTTGGTTTCCAATGTTTGCTTCATCCTTGTGACATGTTATCAACTCTACGAATTTTAAGATTACCAGTTACCCATTCTTAAGAGAATTTCAAAAGGTTGGAAGAAGGTAGTCCCTTGTCTTTTGTGGCAAGTTTTGTAACTCAAATGGGGTTATGATGACTAGTGAAGCTATTTGGTTTTGGAAAATCCAAGACATTCATCTTTCTAAGATAGAGAGGTTGTTGGGTTGAATGTGGGGTTTCAGGCCTAGGGTTCAATAGGATTTACCAACAAAATCCTAAAGGCACTAGCATATTCAATATTCAACAAATGAATAAGGTCTCACCTGAGATGCTATGAGAATCACAAATACCATTGGTCTTGTGCAAGGTGTGAAGGAATAAAACATACAGGAAATCGTGAACTAGTCAATCAATCATCTGCAAATACCACAAGTTTACTGTGAAAAATAATGTAAAATAGGCATACATTCAGACCATAACTCATCAGATGAAAAGATAAATGTGCTTCATACTTTATTCATTAAAATCAAAGGCATTCAAATACATTTCCATACACAAAGGTCAAAGACTGTTGAAGATGAATTCATAGTCAAAACAAAGATGAGAAATGTGCGTAGATCTACTTTCTCTCTCATATTCACATAGAAAATATCTTTGAACATAGCCATAACTAATACAAAATTGAACTGGAGCTCTAACTCATCTACAAATTTCACATTCTCATCCTACTTGATCACCCTAGTGAAAAAAAATATAACCCTTACATATATGCATGCATCCCCCCATATCTTACATGGAGCATGGCAATCTTAACAAACTTTCCAACTCATCCACAAGCTCGACCATGACCAATCAAGTTGTTACAAAAATAGTTACAATGATTCCTAAAGATCTTTACGGATCTAGCCTACATGTGGTCTCTTTAAGTCCTTGTGCACAGTACAAAATGGGTTGGTGCGCGCAATAAATCCTTGGCTGGCAGAGATGTTAAAACTTGATGTTTCATAGTGCATATTCTTGACCATATGCACAATGATGACTTGTGGCACATGTGTATTCTTCAAACCCTTAGGTACCAACAAGCCCCCAACACTATTAGTTCGCTTATCCTTGAGCCAATGACATTTATTAAGGAGTGACCGAGGAGGTAAACAACATTGTCTTAATGAGGTATACAATGAATTCTTTGAATTCTCCATCGATCTCATCAAAAATAGTTGTCAGGGTCTTTATCTTGGTGAAAAAATCCTCGACATCACCTAGTGTGATTGTCTTCGTGGTAAGTTTGATCTACTCCCCAAGTTGTAGAATTGGGGTTTCCTTTGCTTGCGCATCCCCCAGTTTTTAATGGTGTAGCTAAGCCTTCTCGACTATGTTGAGTATAATATATGAAAAATTTTGTTGTTTTGTGCAAGTAGATGCAATCTCCTAAAGTCATTTGGAAATTTATATCATAGTCGGTTGTCGTTCTCCTGGTGGCAAGGAGGGCAATGTTTGTTTCTTATGTTCAATATGGTCCCTAGTCGTGTGGATCCAATGGTCAAACTTCTTGGCTTCAGGGGAATCCTAGAGGTGTGTCCAAAATTTGAAGCTATATTCAACCACCCCTGAGAAATTTGCAATTTGCATCTATCCCTATTTCAGTTCTTCTTCTGCGACAACGAGTTATTGTAGCCCCCCTTCCTCTGAGTGGGGAATGCACTTTAACTTTTCATGAAGTTATAAGTTTTTTTGTTGCAGGTATTGAACTCTCTCCTTTACTTTGTTGATTTTCATGGCACGAGGAGGCTTGGAATGTCTTCATTTGTATTGGGAACTTTTGCATAAACTTCATCGACTGCATTGATCAATGTCTTGTGCGCAATGTTTTCCACTTCATTGTGTGTTTTATGTTGAATTTTTTAATACTAGACTAGATCACAACTGCAATAAATAACTAGGATCTCAAGAATATTAACCAAGCACAAATTACAATAAATGGGTTTACTCATTTTTCCATAGGCAATGTTCTTTCATTGCCACCCAACTATAGGCATCCTCAAGTGTCACCCATGAGCGGAGCATAGTAGTTTATCCTAGGAAACCCTTCTTCACAAGGGGAGAAAACCCAACACCTTCTTATCGAGAATATCCTTTCCAAGACAAAATAGGCTCTATTTACTAGAGAAAACCAGTAAGAAAGAATCCATCAATACTTATCTCAGCATGGAGAGAACTCATTAATGTAAACCCTATCCATAGTGCTACAACACTAGTCCACCTCTAGAGCACCACCAAAAATTGAGAGATATACCCTAATCATACTTGTGCCTTCCTTCCTTCATTAGATTTCAACATCTACATCTCGCACTTAGAATTTCTCCCTTTCTGCATAGTGGTGAGAGTGTGTGTAAATGAGCTAGCATCCACTCTTATTTATACTAATCTACCAGTGGGGCTGACCTGTCCTTTCTGGAAAATACATTTTACTTTATCTTTTCTAGCAAGCCAACTTGACTTCTAGAGCCATAGATTTCTTCTGGGGCTTCTTTAATTATTTCAATGGTTTTCCTTTGATGTCTTGGCACCTTCATCTATAAGAGAGGTTATTTAGGAGGTGAGTATCTTTCATAGCTACCAAAAACATCAATACTCCCTCGTAGCCAGGGAGGTATTCTCCATGATTTTTTCTTCTCTAGTCCTCATAGCCTTGCAGGATATGCCATGGTCCTTCGACCATGCCATGGTCACGCATACCATGCTACTGGTAGCATCATCATGTCACACATGGCTACACCCAATGTGGACCTTTTCTAGGGCCTCATCACCACTAGAATACACTAGGACCTACTCGCCCGTAGTGCATCGTCAAGGACCTACTCACCCATGACGTGTCCACTTGGTCAACTCCCAAGGGACGTGTCCTCATGGTCTACCCCCATGGGACGTTGGGTGCCACCCGAGGACAACTTGTCACTACTCTAACAAGTGTCATGCTCAACTCCATCTCAGAGGAGCGTTCTCCAAGTCAACCCAGCCCGACACAACTCACGAGAAGACCCATCACAGGTCGACCCAACTCAATCCAACTGAGGAGAAGACCCGTCACAGGTAGACCCAGCTCAGTCCAACTGAGGAGAAGACCTGTCACAAGTCGACCCAGCTTAGTCCGTCGGGGAAAAGAGAGGGAGAAGGCAGAAAACACTCGTAGATCGACCTAGCCCACTGCCCTGGCGAGAAGATCTGGAGAGTGTCCTCACAAGTCGACCCAACCCACTACTCCGGGGAGAAGATCTGGAGAGATATCTCAACCACATGGGTTACAACCCAAAGTTCACTGGGCACCAACCCAGTACAACTTATCATTCCATCGATAAGTTTCATACTCAACTCATTCCATCAAGGAGTATTTTCATAGAATAATGTCTCATGGAGTTGCAATCATCAATACTTCCTCTTAATGAGAGGGGAATTCCTCTCCAAGTTTATCGCGGAAGTACTCGAACTTCGACTTGGAAAGAGGCTCGGTGAGAACATATGCAATCTACTCATCTATAGGAAGCTACTCTACTAGTATTGTCTTCCTCTGCACCATATCTCAAATGTAATGAATCAGAGTGGGATCCAATATCTAATCAGACGATCATGCAAGGATCTTCAAAAGCCACACTACTTCGCATACTTCCATACATAATGAAATACACTTAGTTTTTGTGGTACTCAAAGCCACAGAAGTCTGCTTGCTACACCAGAAAACCACGACAGATCCAAAAATGAAGTATCACCCTGAGGTTCTCTTCATGTCAACTGCGCTCCCTACCCAATCTGAATCAACATATCCCTGCAGTCTCATATCAACACTGGAAGCATTTCTCAGGCCATATCCAACTATGGCTCTCAAATATCTCAACACATGCTTTGCAACCACCCAATGTATCTGTTTCGGCTGATTCATGAACTAGCTAAGTGCACTCACTACATAGAAAATAACATGTTTGGTGTTAACCAAATACATCAATGAACCAATCAGTTGTCGATACATAGTCGGATCAATCAAGTCTAAATCAGAAGAAGACTCACTCAGTTTATTTAGATTCGTCACCATCGGTGTGGTTATGGACTTGCAGTCCATCATCCAAATCTCTTCAAGATCTCAACTGTGTACTTCCCACGACTCAAGAAGATCTCGTCAGTTCTTTGCCACACCTCAAGTCCCAAGAAGTAATGCATCATGCCAAGATCCTTCATATCAAATTTAGAGGCCAACTCATGCTTGCAACAAGCAATGAGATGCTCTGCTATGGTGAGAAATAAATCATCAACGTACAGGATCAAAATCAGGGACTCGCCATCAACAACCTTATAGTACAGGTTGGCATCAACAACACTCTTGTTGAAAACCCAAAAACTCATCAAGCATACATAAATCCTCACATACCAAGCATGAGGACATGGGACTCCTTCCCATGAATCACAAAACCATATGGCTACTCAATATACACCTCTTCCTCAATCTCGCCATTGAGGAAAGTTGTCTTCATGTCCATCTGATGTAATCTCCAACCCAAGGCTGAAGCAAATTCAATAATCGTCTGAATGGAGGTATATCGAACAAAAGGAGCAAAGGTATCATCATATTCTATTCCCTCCACCTGAGAGAATCCTCTAACCACAAATCTTTCTTTGTGCTTCTCGATGCTCCCATCAGCTGCAAGTTTTATTTTATAAAATCACTTGGAAGTCCCCACAGGCTTCCCTTTGGGTCTCGGAACAATATCCCACACATCATTCTTCATGATGGACTGATACTCCTCCATAAGGGCATCTCTCCATACTGGCTGACTGGATGCCTCTTCATGACAAGAAGACTCATAATCAATGATGTGGCTCATAGCTGCAACATAGCTCAAGAATCGCTGAGGTCTCTTACTTTCTATGAAAGTACCACGAGGAGTGCATATCTCTCTTCCTCCTGCAAAGTCTGATGAGCCCAGGAAGGCCTTTGTCATCCTACTATAATATCTCTAGGAACATCAACAGGATGTACTAGATCAACTGGATCAATTGTCTCCTTCTTAGCTACTGAAGGGGGATAAGATACCATCTCCTCCTGTGTCTCACTATCAATCTGCATGTGATATCCTCTAGATATCTTGAAGGCTACCTCCTTCTCAAAGGAAACATCATTGCATACCTCAATTTGTCTCTAACCTGGGATGTAGATCTGATATTCCTTCGATGATTCACAGTACCCAACAAATATACCCTTCCTGACTGAAAGTTCTAACTTCCTCCTTTTCTCCTTGGTTACGTGAATGCGAACTGGATATCCTAAAGTGTCCAACTTGTCCCTGTGACCAACCTATCACAATTACTGCCACAGTCTCATCCATGAGACTAGATCCACTCAAGGAAGAAAATGTCAATCTTGTACAAAATATGGTCAAACTATTTCATGTCTCAAACTAAAGATCATCTAATAAGTTGTCTTCTGCAACCGTCACAATAGCTCCCTCTTAGAGCTATCATTGGTGACCTACCTACATGGTAACCTGCTCGGAACAAGGAACAAGAACAACAATATTTCCATGGAAACCTCCATGGAATTTAACAAGATAACCTGCCTGAAACAAGAACAACCAGAACAAGAATATCTCATTGAGGGAAGATCAACTTAGCTTGCAACAAAATATTGTTGTCACAGCTACAACACCTACTTGTAATGTAGCAAATATAACATACTTGAAATGTAAGTTAGAGGCATATCAATTTAAACAATCAAACCTGGAGTCTTCACTTCCACGGAGAGTGTGTTGTTCCTCTGAATGCATTGGATCTAAGGTCCCCCCCTTGGATCTATGATTGTTGCTTAGACAGGGGTCCCTATTCCTACAAACACCCTTATGATAATGATACATTTTTTTTTTAATATATACAAGTGCATACCTCTAAAATTGTATCAATCTCTGGTTTTGTTGCAACTTCATCCACAAATGAGTAGCCTTAGATTAGCCTTAGGTCATACTTCAAAACTTGCTTTAAAAATAGTTCGAGCCTATACCAAACTTGTGCTAGAATATTCTTCAGAAGTCTGCCATAAATTTGTTGGAATATACCTTTGTTGAAATCAGTTATAAATTCGCACTTCAAACCTGATCATGTAGACTGCAAGGCTCGACCTGTAGTATCTCAGGTACAAACCTCAAACTAGACCTAAACTCGGCCTTAAATTATGCCTCTAAAATCATGCATGTAATTTATCTCATAATTTACCCTACAATCTTTCAAACTGCCACACAGAAAACATGCCAAAGGCACCTGCAAGTTATCTTAGAAGAAGGTCATATTAAATTGTGTTTCTTTCTTGCTGTGGTACCCCTAGTAGGGATACCCCTAGCTGCAGTTTGTGGAAGCCCTTAAATTTCATCACAGGACTGTTAAGGGACTCGACCCTTCTCTTCTGCCAGCAATAGGGCTCTAATAGTTCTTAAATTTCGTGCAATTGGTCATCTTCAAGACCCGCTCTGATACCATGTTGAATTTTTGAATACTAGACTAGATCACAACTGCAATAAATAACTAGGATCTCAGGAATATTAACCAAGCACAAATTACAATAAATGGGTCTACTTGTTTTTCCATAGGAATCCTCAAGTGCCACCCCCGAGCAAAGCATAGTATTTTATCCTGGGAAACCCTTATTCATGACAAGGGGAGAAAACCCAACACCTTCTTATAGAGAATATCCTTGCCAAGACAAAATAGGCTCTATTTACTAGAGCAAACCAATAAGAAAGAATCCATCAATACTTATCTCAACATGGAGAGAAATCATCAATGTAAACCCTATCCATAGTGCTAGAGCACTAGTCCACCTCTATCACACCACCAAAATCTGAGAGATATACCCCAACCAAACTTGCACCTTCCTTCCTTCATTAGATTTCAGCAGCTACAGCTCACACTTAGACTTTCACCCTATCTAGAGAGTGGCGAGAGTATGTGTAAATGAGCTCGTGTCTACTCTTATTTATACTAATCTACCAGTGGACTTTTCTAGTGGGGCCGACCTGTCCTTTATGGAAAATACATTTTACTTTATCTTTTCTAGCATGCCGACTTGACTTCTGGAGCCATAGATTTCTTCTGGGGCTTCTTTAATTCTTTCAATGGTTTTCCTTTGATGTCTTGGCACCTTCATCTATATGAGAGGTTATTTAGGAAGTGAATATCTCTCGCAGCTACCAGAAACATCGACACTTTAATCTCATTGTGCGCAACTTTGATCTCTTTGTGGGCTACTATCTCTTGGTTATGCTCGTCTTGGGTGTCCCTAAGTGCAACAATTTCTTGGTCGTGCTTTTGTTTTATTTTGGCATAGGATTTGTTGATTACATGGTGCCTATCCCCCAATTCATTCATTCTCTCAGTGATATAGGTATGCAAGTCTTGTAGAGGAACCTATGCCAATGTTAGTTCAGTGTATGGTAATGGGTGAGGCTTTGTGGTAGTGAATGGTTCCATAGTTGTGATAGCCAATGGGTTAAAATGCAACACTCTCCTTGGGGTACTGATGCTAGATGTAGTTCTGGTCATTTTTTTTGTCATCCAATGTTCTTGGGGGAGAACTTGATTGTTGGAGCCTTCAATTGATGGTGGAGTCCATCCAATTTTTCAATAACGCTCTAGTCCTTAATTTTTGCACAATCAAATCGACATGGACCTATTTGATGATTCCCAAGATTGGGGAGAAAGTCTTCCCAGGTTATTGTACGAGAGCGGTAGTGTCAATCTCCTTGTCTCTGTGCTAGTCGAACACCACTTTGTGCATGGAAGAATACAATGGGACTTCCTCCATGAAAAGTGAATTTCATGTCTACTTCATCGCAGTTGGTGTTTTCTCCTATTTGCTAGATTTTGGGTTGGGAATTGACCTAAGTGGTGTGCATTGTTTCTTTATAGGTGGTGTCATTGTTGGTGTTGTTTGCCTGTTTCCACTTGGGCTCTTTATCCTTGTTGAATTCCTTATATGTATTTTTGCATGTCTGCTAGCCCGCTAGTCCTTTTCCCTTTTCTTGGGATATTGCAGCCTATCATTTCTCGCACACCAGCTCCTTTCCTTTCCATTGGATGTTCTATGCCATTTTATTCTCATGTCGTCTCTTGGTCCTTGTTTCTAATTGCTCCCCCTTGTCATTGAGTGTGGGTCGGAATTTTTGTGGCCACTTGGTGCCAACCTGTTGCATGTCTTCCTCGATGATGCAAAAAGGGAGCATTCTGGTTTCAGCCTTCGAATATTGGGTGATAGCTCAGGCAGGGGAATGAACTTCTCTTTTCTCCACTGGGATTTCTTTTGTGCTTGGGTTTTACTCCCGAAAGCCATTATTTCTACTTATTTCTTAGCATCTCTAGTTTTTTGTGTTGCCCCTCTATTCGAGATCTCATTTCCAAACTATAACGTTCTCAGCACCAACTTGTTCACTCTTTATGCTTTTGGCTCTTAGATCAATACTCTATTCACTCTACAAAAATAATGAGTGGGAATAGTGTCGTGGGATGTTAAATACTTGATGGGTAACCTTCCTCCCACGATACCTGACCACTAAGTTGGCTATCAAGGTCTATGTCCATTGTTAATGTGGGCCTGCAGTACTTTTCCCTACAGTAATTGTTATGTGTTGTGGGGAATTATTACCATTATTGATTTTAGTTCCCCATGATATCATCACTTGTGTGAGAACTAGCGACCTTTCTTGTCGTCGTCATATTTGTCTTCGTCCAAGTAGCCAACTATCAAGTCCAAATGTTTTGTCATTTTCTTTGTACGCAGGCATTTAAACCTTAATCTTCCCCAAATATTCAAAATCTATTTCTGGGTACGGCCTATCTCGCCTTGCTTTATTGTGCCAACTTACTTAATCTTCCTATTTATTACTTCTAGTCTACCCTAAGTCTTATTCTATTCCTACGCAATGTCTATCTACTGCACACTCTCATTCTATGCAGGGTATGTTATTATAACACGTCTGACCCTAACGGATCGTGACGCTTCTTGAGTTGAATTATGTTTATCAACCCCTTCCATGGATTTCTGTTGGGTCGTGTTGATTATATTGTGTTATCCAGACCAGTGGAAAATCTATGGAGCGGTTCCAACTTTTATGTACGTAACTTATCTGGTGGTCTAGAGTGTGCCAATAGTGTATGGGGGTGCATAGACCACCTTCTATGTGGTGTTTTGGAAATTCTCTTTAGTACCTTGGTACGGGTTCATCAATTCAAGATCTGTCAAGCTCTGAAATATTACTTAAATATATTCCACCACCTACACCCATTCATGTAGATCTATGCAGTGTGTTGCCCACCAACGCGCAAGTATTCATTGGACTACTACATCCATGGTATGTATCCTTTGGGTCTCAAGCACCAAGTCTGTCATTTATGCTAAGAATGTGTCTATCGAGCATGTTCCATCAAACCTCGATATGTCGCACAAATTTGATCCGATCCATCACATTGTCTTGGTTATTTGTGCACATTTCCTAGTTGAAACCTCATATATCTTGTTCTACCATCTATCCATAGAATCCTATGAATCTCTCATAGGAGTGAACATTTCTCCAACTCAGTTCGCCATTATTTGTTTGATTTACGTAATCCTCCTTATGCCCTATAATATTATATATGGTTTTTGTGATGGAACTATGTGCATCCTCATTCACAAGATCAGTATATATGTCACCCTCATTTGGATCCAACGACCAAGAATGTGCAAGGTATCTGTCTCAAAGGACATATGTCGCTACTTCAAGTTCAGTACTACATTGTTACTGAATGCATAGTCAATTCCAAGTAGAGATGGATAGGGGTTTGAATCATCCATAATCTCAATCACCTCAATGTCTACTTTGGTATTTACCCCCTCAATGTCCACTTCCACTTGCTCAAGCCTGCCAATAGGATAGATTTTACATCAGTTAGCAAGCATGAGTTGAATAGGGGACCACATCAAGTGTGGTTTACCTATCAACTCCCAATATTTCTTCGGCAAGATGTTCACGTTGGATCCCAGGTCCAACATGAATTCGTCCATTCCATAGTTGCATGGCATAGTTGTCATCTTGAATTCTCTTCCTGTGTGTTTTTTTCTATTGACTTAGCACACATCTCATTCTAGTAGTAGGTTAGAAACAACCATTGTGGTCTCCTCTTCCTCCATACATCTTGTTAGCATGTGGGTTAATTTCTTTGCAGCTTTAGGATCACTTAAGATCTTAAAGAAATAGTGCAAGAAGTCACTTACTTGGTTTTTATATTCATCCTTGCGGTAAGTGTTTCACTGGGTTTCCTCTCATGCCATGCATCGCATCTTTTTGTGCATGTTTTTATCTTCCATTGCCTTTTGTGTTGCTCATTGTACTTCCTCATACACATGGGCATCTTCTCGGGCCCTCTGCACCATGCATTTCCATTCTTCATGTGTGCAGGTTTCTTCGAATGTCCTTTGTGTCATGCACTACAATTCTTCACTCGCGTTGGATTCGTCGAGCACCCTTTATGCGTTGTGTTGCGTAGGAACTGCTTTGGTTACACTGCATCAAACTTTCAAGGTGTTTGTGCTAGTTTTCGAATATTTCCTTTGACATTCTGACGTGAGATTTCTCCTCATTCTAGGTCCATTCACATATGGATGCCTCCTCGGGTTACCACCCGTACATCAACTTATTCTTTTGTCTTCTAACCTTCACATGATTCTGCAGTCACCATATTGCAGTGCCCCTTCTTCTCTTCCCATTTTTTCAACAAGTCTGGGAAATCCTCCATGACGTGATATGCGTTATGGAAATACCCACAGGGTGTGCATGGCTTGGTACATAATCGCAACAAGTGGCCTAATCTACCATAGTTAAAGAAAGTAGGTGGTCTTCCTCCACCACCATCGTATCGACTTCCTCTTCCTCGTCCATATCATCCTCTCTGGCCTCCTTGGTATCCTCCTCTGTCAAATCCTTCATAGTCTCCACCTATTGGCACAGGGTCAGACCCAGGGTTCAACGCTTCAACAGTGCACCAACAAAACCCTAACTATCAGCCCTTTTGGCAACATCTACAAAGCAGATGAAGTCTCACCTGAGGTAGAGGCAGGGGTGGTTGCAGGACTCAGATGTCTGCAACCTAGCTGGGACACATATATGTGATTACAATACCTTAACAGAGCATTTAGCAGTTATCGTTCCTTAGTATCTAGCCTTTGTTTACAGCGCAGATAAACCCTAATTACATAGCAGCGCAATATGCAACAATATCCAACACATTCAAGCACTAATAACATCAAAATAGACCATATCTGGTACTCATTCACATCACCAAGCACTAAGCTATCGTATCAAATACATCTAAACATACATTACTGTACTAAGCATAAATCATATGAGCAATAAAACAACCTTAATGCAGAAAGCAACCATAACACAGGATATATGTGGTTCACCCCCAGCCTGGGGTTACGTCCACTAACTCTTCTTTTATTTATTGCCTTTTGTCAATCATCTACATGCACAGAGCCACAGGATCCTACTCTGCATAGGACAGGAGATCTGTGCGCACTCCGCTAGATCCTCCTTCCTCGAGATAGGTTACAGCACAAAGCCCTCTTACAATCTACACAAGCTTCTTATATCCACTTGCACTTAGCTCTGCCAGTGTCCAACACAACATGCACAAAGCATTTATAACTATCACTTGCACTTAGCACAACATCACACATATGCACACATTGTCTCCTCTTACATTGCCTAGACATCTATTTATACATTACAAAAGGGCCTAGACATGGGTAAACCCATGGGCCGACATCCCCATACCCGTTACATAAGCCCAAAACCAAAAAATTCCCTAAAAGGGGGTCGATATTCCATGATCTCCGCTTTAACTTGTGATCCACCTTCGACAGCCTATCGAAGTCCCAAAAAGGGGTCAAAAGTGACCAAGGATCTTCAAAACTTGATCAATGGCCAATAGACCCCCAACACTCACCTGTGACTCGTCCCGAGTCACTCTGATCTGGTTAGCTCCGCCTCAAAATCCTCGAGCCTAGGTCTAGCTGCTTCGACCTGTTGCTTTGCCAGGGCCTCTTGCTCGGTGAATTCCTGAATAACTGCCTCGTTCACAAGTTCTTCCAAGAGTTGTTCGACTGCAGTGACTACTTGTTCCATCTATGTTCCTCGGCCTTCAATTTTCTCAAACAGTTGGAAAGCTTCATCCAGGATTGGTTGGAGCCTCTGAATCACTTCCATGACTTTGCTCCATATGGTATGGACCTACTGTTGAGCAGTGTGTTGTTTCTGGGACCTTTTCATCCTCTCAACTGCTAACAGGAGTTTCAACTGCGCTTGTATTGTCGTTGCTTTCTGCTTTGCCTCCTGGAGCTGTGACTCCAATGTCTTCAGTTTAGGGTCCTCAATAAGTCGCTCATAAGTCTGCACAAAGTGAAGTACTCTGTTGACTGTTTCTTTTACTACAACCTGCTCCACGAGCCTCTATTCCTTCTCTTGTTAGATCTGTGCTCTCTCCTCTTCGAACTTTGTTTGTAGGTCATCATTTTATGTTGTGCAACTCGGTGTTGCTCTATCACTTCCTCTTGTTCTTGCTTAAGGGCCACTGTGGCATGTTCTTTTTCTTCCTGTGTGCAACGAGGGCGAGCTTCGGTCGCATCAACTATTCTGCAAAGTTGGTTAGGCTCATCTCCCAACTCTAGTTCTTCTGATGGTGGGGGCGCAATGGACACTGTGTGGCTGGAGTGAAGGGATTTTCGTACCCCTCTCAACTCTGCTTCAAGCCTTTCGTACATGGTCTCTTGCTTGGCTTCATTTCTCTACAAAAGATCTTCTGAGGCATCTGATAAAGATGTGATTATGAAGTCAAATTCATCGAGCGTGAGCACAATCTACAGCTTGGTCTTACTAGTTTTTGACTTCTTCCGCGATGTGAGTTTCATGGGTGAAACCTTTCTTTTGTTAGACGGCTCTGCGTCATCAGGGGGATTTTGTGGCGGTGTTACTTTTCCTTTCTTCTGCTTGTCTTCTTCTCTATTGTTCTCTTCTTTATCTACTTCGTCATCACCTCCTCCGCTAAGTGATTCTGAAGCAGTATCTTCCGATGTGTTGTTTAGCTTCTGTACCTCTTCTGTCTTCTTCCTTCTTCTAGTTCTAGGTGTATTGTACCCTTCGTGAGTGACCACTGGGCTTCCGATTAGTTCGGGGTCGTACAGTTCTGCGAGGTCAACTGGGATAAGGAGCTCTGCAATCCATTCCTTAGTTATTTCTTCTAGGTCCTCCTCTGTGAGTTTGTAGTAACTTTGTAGTGCTTCTTTGTGTTCGTCTCTACACGCAGTGATATAGATAAAATGTTTGTCTGCCTGGAACTTCACAAATGGCCTCAACCTGTGCAGGGTGTTCAGCGTCATACGAGGGACAACCTCAATAGCCCTCTTTAACTACAGGTAGTAGATGTGGAACACCACATTTGATTTCCATTGTTTTCCCATATCGTTCGAATACGAGAACGTGGTGAACTTTGCAGCTAAGGGTTCAGATGGCTCTATTTCAGGGAAGGTTGCACCTTTCGGCATCTCCCAAGCTATGAACGCAATGAGGATCAGCAGCCAACTAAAGTGGAACTCATAGCCTTGATCCTGAGCTTCACGACAGCTTTGTTCTAACTGGTTCACTAAGTAGCTTACCCAGTTCATTTGTAGCCCCTCCACGCATTTTCCTGCGAGGTCAACAACAAACCCTGTGACCTGCGTGGGTCTGTTCTTTCTTACTAGGTTTCCAGCAATCAACTGGGAGACACACTGGGCCATTCTATATGGAGGATACCTTTTAGCCTCGATTCCCCTTCTCCACATCGTCATAGGTATCTTTATATTCTGCGCCAAGGCGTAATCTGCAGCCTTTCCTGGGTAAAATTCTTGTGGGCCAGGTCCCTGCATGCTCAATCCAGTGATCTGATGAATCAGTGTCGGATCGATGATGATGTGTCTGTCTAGCCACAAATAACTGTAATGGAAGCTCGACAGCAGGAGCTTAACGCACACATTAACCTCCCGGTGCCTTCCAAAATGGGGTATCTTCATTACGTTCAGGATGGTGGGCTGTGCGAGGTCCACTGTCCATGGTTGGGGGATTATCCTCGACTTCTTCCCCTTCGTTCTAGTCAAATACATGTGAGGTGCGAGCATGCTAAAGTTTTTGCGGTCTCCCAAGTTGAAGTCGTTGATATTCAACGTTAGAATCTTATCCTGTTGAGGCTTGCATGTGCATATCCCCTTCAAGAGGTACGCAGTAATCAAGGTGTAGTCTAAGTCCCTGGGGACACTGTCACGATTCACTGTGTCGGCCAGAAGCGGGATGTAGTAAGGCAAGATGGATGGGATTAACTTCGCGTTTGCCAAGTCATCTCGATTCTTGGTTCTTTTCTCAACCGCAGCTCGGGATTGTCTGGATCCGCGAGCATTCGACGAGGAGGCTTGCACTCCTCTCGTTGATGAAGCTTGAATTATGACAGACATCACCTTATCAGCCATAAGTTCAATTAGAACTTCTTTGACAGAACTTTCTATGGCACTGAGTTCATCCGACATGCAAACTCAAGATCGTAAAACTCAGGTTGATTAACAAACGCTCAATGCAATGGAACAGGTGGCGAGGTCTTAGTAAACACAACGGGGAAATAATGAGTTATCTTGGATGCAATTCGCGAAAGTGTTCTTGGCGCAATAGTCGACGGAATAAGTAGACAGTGATGTAACGGATCCCTCCAACAGACAAGAAGCCTTCATCAATGCAGTTATGTCTGTTACAGCGCGATCCCAATGGTCTGATGGCGAGCTTTCTGATCATAATTGTTGTTTTAACCGTTCGGGAACGACAATCTAATGGTCATAATGCCTCTAACGATTATATTGCTCTGCCATGGAGAAGTGTCAATCTAAGTTGCTCTGATATTCCGGTGAAGTTCGAGTTCTGGAGACCTTCCTTCTGCGAAGTCTTCTCTGGAACTTCCTGTAACTTCTCTAACTTTTCATTCTTCTTGCTGAGATTTATAGCCTTCTTCCTTGTGATCTGTGTCTCGGTATTCCTCTTTCCATTTTGATTCTTATCTCCTCTTGGCATAGTAACTTCGCGATGTTGGTGGTCTTTCCTAAGATTAAAGGGAAATACTTCTTCTCTATCTGGGGTAGGTGCTCTACTCTCCTGTACAGACAGGTGTTTCAAGTCTTCTTGTGTTCTTTCAACTTCGACATCCAGATTTTTGGTCCTCAGTAGCTTCGACTGGTTTTCTTGTTATTTCAGTAAGTGTGCTATTCTCTTAGCCATGAAGTCTCTTCGGTCTTGCTTTTTTTGTTCTAAATCTTTCTCTTCTTTTCTTTGGGTCTGATCTTTCTCAATCTAGGTTTTTCATAGTAACATAACAAATGGGGAGATGTTCTCAATAAATTTAACCTCAAATTCTTCCTCTGTCGAAGTTCCATGAACAGTCGTAGATGTCTGGGTAAGTTTTCTACATAGGGTTATCAGTTTTCCTCTAAATAATCCTATTCCTCCCAATGAAGGAATCATAGCATGCTTTCCCAAAATTTATCAGGTTCTTTATGTCATGATATTCACTTGTGTTTCCTCATCCAGAACACAATCTATGTCGAAGTATCCTATTCTTGTTTCTATGCACTCTTTTTCTTTGAAGATCTCTGATAAGTTGATATCTATGTACTCATTCAGGGTTTCTTTCATTTGTAGTAATACAGTCTCTGATTCTTTCTGGGGTTCTGCCATGGTCTCAGTTTCTTGGTCTTCCTTAGAGTTTTTTTGTCTCATATTCATTATTTCAACCTTAGCAATCATTCTAGGGAAATTCAAAACTTCATGGTCCATAGCTTTACAACAAAGACAACTAGGTTTTCTACCAGGGCATTCCTTAGCAAGATGTCCCAGTCTTCTGCAACTATAACAAAGAGTTAATCCTCTCTTTCTCTTAAATGATCCCGAGCCTTTTTTGTACTACGCACTAGGATTATGGTGGCTAACCTGCAAAAAATTCTTCCTAGGATCCTGCATCCATTTGCTAGTCCAAAAATCCTTTCTATGCATGGGAATAACATATCTTTCACAGTTTCTATCAGATCTACTCATATCAAAACTTATTTCTGCTAACTGTGCCTTATTTTTCAGACTATGATTTATCAAACATACCTAGATCCATACTTTCGAAACAAAAATTTCCACTTATCTTACCTTTAACAGAGCACAAATCTTTCAGATTTTACCTCTTTTCTTCAGATCTGCCTCCTTTCTTAGTACAGAGCTTCGCAAGTCAAGTAGAGTACTTCGTACTAGGGAAATAGATCTACGCATAGTGCTTCCTCTTTTCTTCAGTTCCCAGCAATCACAATTTCAGGTCCTGGCAATGGAACCATTTGTTGGCACAAGGGAAGACCTGGGGTTCAGTTCTAACAGTGCACCAACAAGCCCTAACTACTGGCCTTTTTGGCAACACCTGCAGAGCAAATACAGTCTCACCCGAAGTAGCTATAGGGGGTTGCAGGACACGGGTGTCTACAACCAGAGGAATTGCAAAGTGGATCCAGGGCAACACTCTCACACAGATCTAGTGATTCTTTATCTTTCTTAAGCCTACTGCGCAAACTATATCTCAAATCTAACACAATATTGCATTAACAGTATATCAGAGATCAAAAGAACACAACATCAATCACACACAACAATAGGATATACGTGGTTCACCCTCTCCCTAGGGCTACGTCCACAAAACTATGCTTTATAATATATTAGATGAAAGCATACAGTTCTATATGCACTCTTAGCTTGTAGATCTCTCTCTTTCTCCCTCTTCTCCTATCTCCCCTCCCTGTGCACCCAGCTGCAGGGTTGATCTTTGCATCCAGCTGAAGATCTTACAACACAGACTTCTCTCTTAATAATAACAACAATCACTCATCATCCATAATCTTTCTCTATCTCTAACCCATCCCAGGTTCTCTTAACCTTTATTTATACAATACAATGACTCTCAGACAACCTTAGGCCGAAACCTAGGTGTCTAAAACCCTAAATACAAAAACCCTAGGTGTCTAAAACCATAGGTCAACTTGACCCGCATTTTTAGGGCTTTGTTATTCTATCTTTCCTTCTTGCTTGTAAGATGCTCCAAAGCATCCATTGGTGGATTTTTTCGCTTGTTGAGTCGTCCACGATCCATATTCTGTGTTGATCTGTCTTCCTTGATCTCCCCGTCCAACGGATTTCTTTCTCTTACTTCGCTTTGTCCTTTCTGCTCTTTTGGTCACTTCGACCCAATCTCAGTCAACTTGTCTTCTGCGCAGTTCGCGCTTCTTTCCTTAATCTTCACAACCTTCCATAGCCAAGGGCCAACATGCCCCCAATGGCATCAGCAGAGCTTCAACACACTGAAACAGAAAATGGTTACCACGCCTATTCTGGTTTTCCCATATTTGAGCAAGGAATTTCATGTGCATGTCGATGCATCTTCTATTGCACTAGGAGCAGTGTTAGCACAACCGAGAGCAGGAGATATTGACAACCTATTAGCCTTTTCTAGCAGGAAGCTCTCAACAACTGAGATAAATTACACCACCACTGAGAGAGAAGGTTTAGCCATGGTGTACGCGCTGCAGAAGTTTCGTCACTACTTGTTGGGAGGCCACTTCAAGATGTTCACTGATTACTCTGCATTGAAATACCTAGTCAACAAGCCAGTGTTGGGGGGAAGAATATGCATATGGCTACTGTTATTCCAGGAATATGATTTTGATATTGTGGTCAAGCTAGGGAGAATGAATAAGGGACTTGACCACTTGTCTAAGTTGGAACATGGAGAGGAACCTACTAGTTTGGAAGATACACTACCTGATGCACCACTGCTGGCCATCAGGAAGATCGATGACAACTTCATCGAGATAGTCCAGTTCCTATCAACAGGAATGGAAAGAACGGCACCTCATGAATACACAGTCATTCAGAAGAAACAACTGGTAGTACGCGCTGTATATTTTTCACTTATAGCCGGACAGTTATACAATATGGGACCTGATGAGATCCTGAGGAGATGCATTATGGAGGCAGAAAGACCACTAATTTTAGCAGAAGCACATGAAGGCATCGCAGGAGGACACTACGCAGGGAAAGCAATAGTGTAGAAGGTTCTTAGAGCTGACCTCTGGTGGCCCACTTTACACAAGGATGCTAAGGATTACTGCAGAGCCTGTGATGTATGCCAACGAGTTGGGAAACCGTCCAGAAAAGATGAGATGCCTTTAGCACCCCAGCTAACTTTACAAGCATTTGAGAAATGGGCTATTGATTTCATGAGACCTATAAACCCACCAGGAAAGCGCACAGGAGCAAGGTACATAATCACTGCGACATAGTACTTGACTAGATGGGCCGAAGCAAGAGCAGTCAAGGATTGTAGCACAACTACAGGTGTGTGCTTCATATTTGATGACATCATAACCAGGTTTGGATGCCCGAAGGCCCTAATGAGTTATCAAGGTACGCATTTTATTAATAAGACTATTGAAGCCCTGACTTGGGAATTTGAAGTTCATCACCAGAAGAGCACCCCTTACCACCCGCGGGCGAATGGTACAGTCGAAGCCTTCAACAAAATCTTGGAGACAGCGTTGACAAAGATTTGCAGTGTGAATAGGGATGATTGGGATTCGAGAGTACCAACAGTGCTATGGGCCTATAAAGCTACTTGCAAGAAGCTAACAATGCAGACTCCCTTTAAGTTGGTGTCTGGCCTAGAAGCAGTTGTCCCTATGGAATATTTGGTTCCTAGTCTCAAAATTGCAGGATTCATAGATATGGATAACACTGACGTTGTTCGAGAGAGGATTGCGTAGTTGGTAGAACTAGAAGAAGATCGATTTATTGCAGGATTCCATCAACAGGTATAGAAGGAACAAGAAAAGGCCTATCATGGTAGGCACATCAAGAAGAAATCCTTCAAGCAAGGAGATCTGGTATTGTTATACGACAGCAAGTTCATGAAGCATCCAGGGAAGTTTAGGACACATTGGCTTGAGCCATATGAGGTTGCTTACGTTACAGAAGGAGGAGTTACGCAGTTGAAAACTTTGAATGGAGAATGGAAGGAAGGTTTGGTGAATGGGAGCCGGTTGAAATTGTACTATGACAACTAGCTTCCTAGCAGCTCACCGTAGAAGCATGAGAAAAAGGGTCTAGGTATCAGGTGCAGTTGAAACTAGGTACCAAACACAAAAAAGATAGTCTGGACAAGGAAAGAAGAGTGGGAAAGAGAAGAAAACATAGGCTGCCCCGCGTAGTCTGGAGTCGAAGTAAAGCAAAGGTTCAGACCTGAAGTGCCTCAGGACCAGTCACATGTGAGTGTTAGGGGCTTGTTGACCCTTGGTTATGGAAGGTTGCGAAGAGTAAGGAAAGAAGCGTGAAGTGCGAACTGTGCGGAAGACAAGTTGACTGAGATTGGGTCGAAGTGACCAAAAGAAAAGAAAGAACGGAGCGAAGTAAGAGAAAGCAAGTCGTTGGATGGGGAGATCGAGGAAGAAAGATCAACAAGGAATATGGATTGTGGAAGACTCAGCAAGCAGAAAAATCCACCAATGGATGCTTTGGAGCACCTCGCAAGAAAGAAGGAAAGACAGGATGGCGAAGCCCTGAAAACGCGGGTCAAGTTGACCTAGGGTTTTAGACACCTAGGGTTTTGGTATTTAGGGTTTTAGACACCTAGGTTTCGGCCTAAGGTTGTCCGAGAGTCATTGTATTGTATAAATAAAGGTCAAGAGGACCTAGGATGGGTTAGAGACAGAGAGAGATTATGTATGATGAGTGATTGTTGTTATTACTAAAAGAGAAGTCTGTGTTGTAAGATCTTCAGCTGGGTGCGAAGATCAGCCCTGCAGCTGGGTGCCCAGGGAGGGGAGAGAGGAGAAGAGGGAGAAAGAGAGAGATCTGCAAGCTAAGAGTGCAGATAGAAGTGTATGCTTTCATCTAATATATTATAAAGCGCAATTCTGTGGACGTAGCCCTGGGGAGAGGGTGAACCACGTATATCTTGTTGTTGTGTGTGATTGATGTTGTGTTCTTATGATCTCTGATATACTATTAATGCGATATTGTGTTAGATTTGAGATATAGTTTGCGCAGTAGGCTTAAGAAAGATAAAGAATCACTAGATTTGTGTGAGAGTGTTGCCCTATATCCACTTTTCAATTCATCTAGTTGTAGACACCTATGTCCTGCAACCCCCTATAGCTACTTCAGGTGAGACTGCATCTGCTCTGCAGGTGTTGCCAAAAGGGCCAGTAGTTAGGACTTGTTGGTGCACTGTTAGAACTGAACCCCGGGTCTACCTTTGTGCCAACACCACCCTTTTGTTCTTCCTAGACCTGGAAAGTGTCTATAATTTTCTCATGCATCAGCTATAGTGACCAACAGTGGTTCACATCATGGCCCATGGATTTACAAAACTCGAAAAATGGAGTGTGTGGTATTTTAAT
The DNA here is from genome assembly GCA_009831015.1 of Picea engelmannii. Taxonomy (NCBI): domain Eukaryota; kingdom Viridiplantae; phylum Streptophyta; class Pinopsida; order Pinales; family Pinaceae; genus Picea; species Picea engelmannii. The sequence goes on along the minus strand of ML790652.1, from coordinate 173,167 downwards.
ACTTTTGCAATGTGGGGCAACGGGGAGGTATATGACCCCATTATCGATAGATCTCACACCACACTATTTTTGGTCATGTTGGAAATAGATTCGACACATCCGTTGTTGTGTAATTCTCTAACATAAGACACCCATTCCTGTGGTGACCTTCGGTGCGACACGTAGTACACCACACATTCTTGCGTACTACCATGGCCTTAGCCATATTTTGTAGTTGCATGGTGAGGTTCGCGCGCTAAGATTGTACATGCACTAGCCCTGTTGATGTTCTACCACTTCCTAGCATAACTTATAAGCCGCATCACAATATCCACAGCCTCTGCCTAGATTGTCACTTTCTACTGGGTAAGTGGGACAATAATATGGGGTAGGAATCCTGCAATAAATTATTCTCTATGTCAGACATCTTGGATCTGAAACGTCAGTCTATCCAACAAAATTTTGAACCATTCATCATAGTCCCACACGATTTCTCCAACTTGTTGTTTGATCTCTTTGACCTAAGTTATGCACTGTGATTCTAACTTAGGTTTTTGAAAAACCCTAAATAGATATCTCTTTATCTCTGTGAGGGACCTTGGTTGTCCCACCGATGCAATAGCCTTATACTTCATGTACCACATTGGATCTCTATCTTTGAAGGTGGTCTCGAGTTGCGCAATGTTGGATGCTTTGTCTGTAACTCTCTTCACAAACCATATAGCTTCATGCGTAAACTAATGTTGTTATGCATTGTCTCTTCTCGTCCCATGAAATGCGGGAAGCCTCGGTGTTGAGACTTGGTTCGCCATACTCAATCTAGAACTATGTCTTCCTGAATGACTACTAGTTGTTGTTGATATCGATGCTCTTTCTTGCAAAGTGTCGTTGACTTCGACTTCTCCTTTACTCCTATCTTCGCTTTCTCTTTATTCTACTTCTCTTACCTATGCACTTGCTTCAATTATTTTTTCTTGATGACAAATGCGCAAGGGGGTGGTTCAAAGAGGGTATTCCTCCATATTATTTCATCTTCTTCGATGAGGGATCCAAAAGAGCTCCCTATCTCTAGCTATGCAAGTCTTCCCATAAGCGCCAAGGTCTCTGCTCCTTGGAGGGCTTCGTCACTATCTTTTGTTATGTTGGTGCTACTACTATTCGTTCCATCTTCCTCTAACATGACTATGTCTCTTACTAGCCAAGGGGGTCTGACTTCAAGTTCTTTGATCCTACTCCCACTACTTCTGGTATCATCTCTTGATACCTCATCCCTAGGGCCGCATCTCTTCAACGACCTATCTCCTTCTGTGCTTCTCTCTAGCACAAATCTTTCACCCGCACATCCTTCTAGCACGATTTATTTTCTCTTCATCTTGGATCTTACCACTCGTTCGTCGTTCTTTGCTTTCTTTTTCTTGCTTCTCTGCTCGACTTACCTCCTTAGCTCGGCTCTTCTTGTGTATCTCTCGGCTCTCTTTTTGTACTCTTTCGGATCCATTCTCTTCTCACTTCACCTCATCTTCTTTTGGATCCCTTTTGCTAGACCCACTTTATTTCTTCTTCCTCCTTTCCATCCCCCCCCTCCACGCAGGAGGGTTTACTTGATCATTCTATCGGGCTCCATGCGCATTAGCCCCTTCTCCATGAACAACATCTTTATCCACAGAGGGATTTCTTCCAATAATCTCCTTCTAGGTTCGACTGCAAATTTTCTTTCAACATTGTTGAAAGACATGCTACATTTAATAGCAAACTCAACAATGTACCCTTCTTTCACACGCTCAAACAAGAACTCGATAGATCTGGCCCACTTGTTATCCACGGATCTCATCCCATTGATCCTATTTTGGTCCCAAACCGGTGATTCTTGGGCTCCCCATGCAAAGTTAATACATGTATGTCTCTTTATCCACTCATGCAGTGAACAAAGAAACTAGGCAAAGAAAATTCATGTAAATTTGTATAGATGTACCTTTGCTTCCAACATTTGAGGTTGATCTGTTGGTTCCTGGTCTCTCATTGCGCAAACTCGTCCTCCTCCTCAGATAGTCAATCGTATATCTCCTTCCTGGAAGGTTTCCACCTCATTTTATTCCTTCAACATGCAGTACAAAACCTTCAAGACCCGACAATGGAACTATTTGTTGGCTCGAATGGAGGGTTTCAAACTCATGATTCAATAGGATTTACCAACAAAACCCCAAAGGCATCAGCGTATTCAATCTTCAAGGACTAAAGAAGGTCTCACCCAAGACACCATGAGAATCACAGAGACCATTGGTCTTGTGTAGGGTGTGAAGGAATAAAACATAAAAAGAAATCTTTGTGAAATAGTCAATCAATCATTCGTAACTATCACAAGCTTACTACGTGGAATAATGTAAAACAGGCATAGAATCAAACCATAACTCATCAGATGTAGAGATAAATGTGCTTCAAACTTTATTCATTAAACTCAAAGGCATTCAAATACATTTCCATACACAGAGGTTGAAGCCTGCCCAAGATGCATTAACAGTGAAAACAAACATGAGCCATGCGCCCAAATCTACTTTCTCTCTCATATTCACACACAATATTTCTAAACATAGCCATAACTGATACAAAAAAAAAATTGAAGCTCTAATTCATCTACAACTTTCACATTCTCGTCCTACTTGATCACCCTAGTGAATAAAAACCCAACCCTTACATATCTGCATGCATCCCCCCATATCTTCCATGGAGTGTGGCAATCATAACAAACTTGCCAGCTCCTCCACAACCTCGACCATGACCAGACGGGTTATTACAAAAACAATTACAATGATTCATGAATATCTGTACGGATCCAACTTGCATGTGATATCTTTAAGTCCTTGTGTGCAATACAAAATGGGTCGGTGCGCACAATGAATCCCTTGGCTGACGCAAACACTGAAACTTGGTGCCACAAAGTACATATCCTTGAGCACATGCATGGTGCTAACTTGTGGCATGCACGTAGTCTTCAAACCCTTAGGTACCAACAAAGGTTTTCACCTAAATGATTGCCTATGAAGGGACTCCTTGTATGGGGTGGTATTTAGGGTCATACCACAAGAGATTGGGTGTCTTGGTATTTGCTTCTCATGAAAAGGGTCTCCTTAGGTTAGACCATCTTAGCATACAAGAAATACAAAGGCATAACCTTATAGAAGATACATACAAATTGAATAACAAGACTCATCATCCTATTTGGAGGAATTGGATTTGTTACTATAATAGGCCAATGTAGATTTACAAGATATGATAGTTGTATCCATGTTTTCTTCATCTGAGACATCCATTCATGGAGATCCTCAACAAAAGACTCAGTTTGGAGGTTGAGAAAAGGAAATGGATTGTGTTCAAACATAGTATGGAAGCACAAGGTCTCTTATCAGTTGAGGGTCTTTGCTCATATTTGGGTTTACTTCTGAGAGTTAGATGATTCACTTTCTCTTAATCGTGGGAGCACTAGGATGATTCGATGCAATTTTTGGAACCATAAAATGATGGAATTTGGTTTGGCCCCCTTGGAATAGTATCATGTACATGTATTTACTATGGAAAGATGCTCTATTAGGGGATTTTCATGTGATCACTCCACCTTACTTCCAAGAGTTCTACATTGCATTATAATTGTTTGTCTATATACAGACCATCTAGAATTTGAGATATAATAGTGTTCAATAATTCATAGTTTTCTTTAGGATTTTTTAGGAGATGATATATGTTGAACTTAAAGCCCAACTTATAGTGAAGGGCATTTCTTTAGGAAAGATGCTAAATTCTCAAGGACTTTCTTCTTGTGTTTTAGATGGATGCGCATTGATTTGTACTTGATATTTTTACCATTAATAAAGTCACATTTTTCCAACCCCCCCAAAAAAAGTGGTGAGGACCATTCACACCCAAGTGGATTGCATCCATGAATCTAAATTAATGGGAGAATATTTTTCCAAAGAAACTTTATTGATTATATTTCTAATGAGATAATGGATTCAAAGCAAGTGAAACCCCTATTATACCCCCCCCCCAAAAAAAAAAATACTTACTTAAAGTCTAAGTTCCTAATAAAGTAATTAGACCTTTACTACTAAAAGTAGTTTCCAAACATTGTAGTATGATACATAAAAACATGAAAACAAAACATTATAAGAAAATCATGAATTGACATATAAATAGCTCATGTACAAAGACTCTAATAGCATAAGAAGATGTTTGTTTAAGCATGCAACATCATGCATGCCAAAAGATGGTAAGAATTATCGTGAAATGAGGAAATGTGGGGTTTTTGGACATGCTCCCACCAACATGCAACGTTTTGTATTGATAGTCCTTGCAAGGCCTTACTCTCATGGAACCAACATAACTAACAACTCCAATAATAGGCCCCAGTAACATGGAAGCGCCATAACTAACACCATCAATGAGGCCAAACGAATGTGGAGGCTTATATTTATATGAGGATCACTCTCACAAGGAGGGTAATGTGGCCTCTTTTTTAAGCCATTCATCTAGCTATGTTTCGTTGTGCCTCATTATTCATTTTCATATCTCAATCTCATATATAAGCAAGTTCCTTCTAGCACACACCCTCAATAGGGCACCAAATGACATGGCGACGTCATAACTAACACCATTAATGAGGCCAAACCAATGTAGAGATATGTGAACCAATTTCTTCCCCTATAAGCAAACACCTCCACATGCAGACATCTACTTCTACGTGTAACCATACGGCAATTCATGTTAATATTTGGGTTGTAATAATACCCTTACTCAAACCACAAGCTTGTGATTGAAGATAGGGAAATTGCCAAACATCAGTCTTGAATTTCTTGCAATAGCCATTAATTGAGTCAACTATCATTTGAATTTCATGTTTGGAGGGCAATGGTCCAAGTCATATGAAATTTGGAAATAGTTTTGATTACTCATAGTGATGCGTATGAAAAATGGCATCTTCATAATTGCCAGAAACAAGGAAATGATATTTCATATGTATGTATAAATTTCTGAAAAGCCAAATGTAACAACTTATATAATATAAAGTTGGAATCAATATTTGGGTTGTAATAATACCTTTATTCAAACCACAAGCTTGTGATTGAAGATAGGGAAATTGCCCAACATCAATCTTGAATTTCTTGCAATAGCCATCAATTAAGTCAACTATCATTTGAATTTAATGTTTAGAGGGCAATAGTCCAAATCATATGAAATTTGGAAATAGTTTTGATTACTAGTCATGATGCATTTGAAAAATGGCACATTCATAATTGACAGAAACAAGGAAATGATATTTCATATGTATGTATAAATTTTTGAAAAGCCAAATGTAACAACTTATATAATATAAAATTGGAATCATTTTTATACACTGATTTTTATTTTTTTATTATTGAAAAATGTTCCTGTGTTTTTTTAAAATCATGCTAGTTTTTAATTTTTTATTGACCCCCAAAAAAAAATAATACCCAAAAACTGCAAATGTCTTTTGAGAAAATGCCGATATTATTTTTGAAAATAAATGTCCTAGAAATATTTCTATTTCGACAAACACCTTGAAATGTTTTCAATGTGTTTCTATGGCGTTGCACAATAGTTTATTCACCAAAAGCGTTTCCAATATGGAAATGTGGTAGGCAGGGCAGTGTTGATAATAGCCTAGTTGGTAGTGATTATCTACGCTAGATTTGTGTGCATGGACACCTATTATTAGCCACTAAACATTGTTGTCATAAGTATACTACAAGGGAATTCCCTTAGATTCCAACTCTTGTAGTACACTAGGTCCACTACTGCTTCTAGATAAGACATCTGAGGGGATACGAGGGCCATTTATTAGAAGATTTGGAATCTAACGGAATTCCCTTGATTTTTGTTGCTTGAACTGTGTAACTTACTCAGCAGATTCAGAATACACTGAGTGTCATAAGTCTACTACAAGGGAATTCCCTTAGATTCCAACTCTTGTAGTACACTACTACTCCTTCTAGATAAGACATCTAAGGGGATAAGTGGGCCATTTATTACAAGAGTTGGAATCTATGGGAATTCCCTTGATTTTTGCTTCTTGAACTCTGTAACTTACTCAGCAGATTCAGAATACACTGACTCTCACAAAACTCGCCAGAACTAGCCAAGACTCATCAAAAACTGCTGTATTATAAATTTTATGGATTGGAAATGTTAAGTATTATTTTTTCTTACAAAAATTCCTGTATTTTATAATTTCATGGATTGGAAATGTTAGTATTATTTTTCTTACAAAAATTCCTGTATTTTGGGTTTTTTTTTATTTGCCGAGTTTTGCCGAGTCTTGGAGCTGAGTTTTCCCAAGTCACCGAGTGCTCCCGTGTCGAAAGCTGGCCAAGTTTTTGCCGAGTCCGAGTCTCACAACTTTTATGTAAACAATCCATGTCATAAAATATTGACCAAACGCTAGAGGTAATTATACAACACAATTCATGATGTGAATTACATGCCAGTCTGTATACAAACACGTAGGTTACGGCCACTTGCAAACACTGATAAGTAAACACTGATTCTATTGTTCGACATGAGAAGCGACCCAGTTGACCAAATCAGTACAATGCACTTGGAAGGTCCAGGGTCCTCTACGCGTGACTTCACAAGAATGGAACTCGGGACAGGAAGTACAGCAAAAAATCTTTGGCATGCCATCTACACAAAAAGTCGTTCTCCAGTCAATTTTTCACAATAGGGAGAGAGATACAATTAAATTGGAATAAAAGAACAAAACTGACATCCAAATTGAAGGATTTTGGATGATTGTGGGGTCTAATTGGCAGGTGCAAAACACACCTCTTAATGTATTTACACACTTTTGGACCACATATGTAGCACCACACTCTGATCCACAACCTGAAAAGGAGAATTCTCAACACCTGCTTTCTGAATTTCCATCATAAAACTTATAGAAGTTCAATCAACTCATAATGAAAATAAGGCCAACTAAACCACTTCCATTAGCTTTATCTCAGACACTGTGCTGTCTGCTGATTAAGTTAAACACATTTCAACTCAGCTTCAGCAGCACAGTTCAAGAAGCAAAAATCAAAGGAATCCCCTTAATTCCAACTCTTGTAATAAATGTCCCCGGTCTTCTCTTAGGTGTCTTATCTAGAAGCAGTCGTAGACCCACACTATGTAATGGAATACCATGCATATACCTGTAGTAGCAAGTCAAGGAAAAGAAAACAGAAATAGTCAAATTTGTTTGAAACCTTGATATGTATTTTTCCAGAATATTCAAGACCAATAAAAGAAAAGCTTGCTCGAGGTCCATGCTTACCTGCTTTGACATCTCCAAACATTTATTCTCAAAATATATGATAAAACCCACTGAAATTCCAAAGCAAGAGTAAATTCATTAGTTACACCAATTAAAGCCCAAGAAACAGACATGATCGGAATCCAATAATTAGTAACAATATGGTGGAAAATTAAATTTTAATATAACAAATGGTCAAGTTACATGAAGGAAGAAATAATAGGGTCCATAAATGAGATGATTTTCGTTAATTGCCAAATTTATTAACTTCAAACAGAACAGATATCACAACCCTGATCCTGTTGATGACAATAATAACTTCAAGAATATAATCAAGAACAATAGCTGACGTATAATTTGGCAGAAATGGTATAGGCAAGATGCAATGACTAGTCAAATGGCATGGGAGGCCTTGATTAATAATAGTATTCTTAGCATATAAGCATTGTTCGTAAAATGCGCTCTTCAACCCGATGGTGCCACTCTTCCCCTGGTGCGCGGCAGCTAGGGTTTAACCCTGGCCGCGCACGGCCTCTACATGAGGCAGGCCTGCAGCCTGCTCTTCTTCGGCTTCCATGGTTGTGGCCGCATCCCTCTCTGCGGGTGCCCCAGGCAGTGGGGCTTTCCCTCCTGCTCGGTGTCCAGACCAGTTTCTGCTTCGAAGTCTGGGGCCTCTTTCCATGAGGTTGTTCATCGGAGCTCTGCTCTCTCTTCTTCATCTCTTCTGGTTGAGGAAGCCCCTCCCCTTGTCATTCTCATGGGTCAAGACGCTGAGGAGGAAGAATACTACAGATCCATGAGTTTGGTCTGCCATTTCAATGGTTTTTGGCCAAAGTTCGATGATCTCAACAATTGGATCTCGGCTACCTGGATTCCTATTATGTAGTAGCAAGCTTTCATTCATCCTTGTGCTAAAGGATTCTTCATTGTTGAGTTCAACATTGAGGAAGATCGTGATCTGATTCTCAACTCAGGTCTGTGGTTTTGGGGCAACTCAGGTTTGTGCATGAAACCCTAGACTCCTTTCAATCCAGCTACTGACATTCTCTCCTCAGCTCCTATTTGGGTGAGGCTTCCCAACCTTCCTTTGCATTTCTGGGGTTTACCTTCGCTTGAAGACATTGATTCGGCGTTGGGAAAGTTCCACTATGAAAATTGTGAAACTTCAAGGCACAGCACCTCCACGTTTGCCCGTATCAAGAACCGAAAAGCTTGAAAATCCACTTGGTCGGTGGGATCAAATGATGACCATCAAGTTATCTCAAAGCCCCCTCAAGCCAGTGAAAAGACGTCTCGGCCAGATCTTCCTCAGCCAACTCTGTTATCGTTAGTCACGAGTTCAGAATCCAATCAGAAGTCGGAGAAAGAGGCATCTTCTCCTTAGGTTTCAGATGAGGGACCTAGAGTCCAGTATTCTCCTCATCCATTAGCTCGCTGGAAAGATCAAACTGATGATGCTGGGGTATTGGATGAAGAAAAAATAGAAGCTTCAGATCAAGACAATCCAGAAAATACACACATCACAAGTACCTCAACATATGCAAATGAAGGTTGGACAGTAGTAAGAAAGAAGAAGACATCACATGTCACCTCTCAACCAATGGTAACACGAAGCCAGGCCCATAAGTTAGCCAAATCGGCGAGCTCCTCCCCAACAGGGTAATTTTGATGCAGTGTGTCTTCACTTTTATCCTCAGAGTTTTTTTCCGAGTATATTCAGTAAGGTTGTTTTATGTGACATTTGCATTTGAGTATTTGAAACAGTCATTAGTAGCTTGTAATAGTGGTTTAATCGAGGCCCTCGATTGGCCTGTATTTTGAAGGACATTGTAACTCCTCAGTGGTTTTGACCGCACCTTTTTGATTTTTTATAATACAAATTTTTCAGTTTTTGTGAAAAAAAAAATAATAGTATTCTTAACAGCTCGCCTGGTGGCACAAAAAGCTTAAAACATCTAGACATTCATGGTATATTTATCTCACTACACAACATTGAAGTTGAGGCAAAGCTGAAGCAAATAAAATCAAGATGCAAATGAAGCATGGAAGGTATTCCATAGAAATAGCATTCTTAGTTACTCTCCACGTGAATTAAAAACCATGCAGTATTGTTATAAAAAGGGTGTAAAGATTGATGTATGATGCCCTCCTCCAAAAAATAGGCAAGCCCCAAAATGAATGGCAGGGAAACTGATTTTGGAATGTGTCAGCCATGTGAGATGCATCAAGGCTTAACAAGTTATGGGGCAGTAAATACAATGCTATCCTTTGGAACCAAAGGCTTTAGAGACGTTGGCATGCTCCCACTGTGTCTAAAACTGTTGTTTTTTCTTTATTTCCTTTGTTTTTCTCGATGGTTGTGTTCCAATATGGCATAGCCATTGGGCTTAGGCTCTACAAGTTTGGAGCAAAACCCTTGAAATGTCTTGTCCCTGGAAAAAGATTGAATTGGCGATGTAAGCTTTTTGGTGGTGCCTCAAAGTGAAAATCTTGTTGGATCAGATCTTCAATGCAGCTGCATTTACAATCAAAGTAGCCATATTTGAAACAGGAAAAGGAAAATGGCATAAAAAAAACTGTTATATTCAGGCCAATCTATGAAAATGAGAAAAAAATGAATTACAGAAAAATGATATGCATGTTCTTTCTTATATTTCAAACATCCAATGTTCTCATTTTCTTCCGCTTTCCTAATTGGAATCACAGCAGCAAAGGACCAGACCATTAATCTGATACTATAGGGACCATTAATCGGATACTGTAGGAAGTAATTTGGATACTGTAGTAAGTCCATATGATACTATAGGAAGCAAATCTGATCATCGATCTTCTGATTTGGTTGAATCACACTTGCACTACAACCTCAGACTTGCTATGTTCTATATCCATCCGGAGAATCGCTATGAGCTTTGCATATTGGATTATGGGTGGAATTGTAAATCTGCTCCTTTATCTTCTAGTTATGTGTTATATCACTTAACCAGTTCAGCTCTATGTTATGTTGGATCAGCATGAACAACCAGCACTAGAATCTACTCAATCATGAAGATAACATAAGTTGAAATTCAAATTTGCAAGTACACAATTTGGAAAGCTGGAATATTTCATATGTGTGTGTGTGTGTTGGACACACGAATTAGAATAAGTGTGAATGTGTGTATTATTCATGAGTATGGTACAAGTATAAATACATTGATGTGACCCTTGGATTCATATTCCAAGAGGTCTCTTGGTGTTAAAATAATGTAACTGCAAAGTGTATTCTTATTATTATTTGATATATTATTCATTGGATCAATCCCCATTGTGGATTGATCATGTCGGCTATTGTATAAGGACCAAATCCCCTTTTGTGGATTGGTCATAATGTAATTGTAAAAGGCAAAAGAAGAAGTCGGCCCCAGAATATATCAAGAGGCCCCGAAATATAATAAAGGTGGTTATAACCACCCAGTTTGAGAAGTCGTCCCTGCCAGTGAAGAGACACTTCACACATGCCAAATTTGTATAAATAAGGAGGCTAACGCCTCACTTAGACACACACCTCACTTGCTCATTGAGAGACAAGTTTCGGAACTGCAGTTGGAGAAGAAGGAGAGAGAGTGGCACATCTTTTGGGAGAGGATCTTCTGCATTAGTTTAAGTTATCTCTTGGCATTGTATTGGCTATCTATAATAAGGAAGTTTTGTTGGGTTTTACTCCCCTAGAGGATTTCCCAGGATAAATGTTGTGTCTCTTGTGATTGTGTATTTCTCAGTGATCTTGTCTTATGTTGTTATCTATTGAAATGCAAAGTGTAATAATGGCTTAAACATTAACATGGTATCAGAGCCAAGCTGAAGAGAGCATCTTTCACAAGAGTGAAAAACGTCACTGTTGTCGTACATGCAAATTAGGGCTTTTTGTTGGTAAGGTATTTCAGCCCTAAAACCATCTAGAAAAGTGTGCCCTCCCCCAAGGATTACTTTGGCACTCTCAGTGCACCTTTTCAATGGCTAGATCTCCCGAAAAGTGAAACCCTAGTTTCACAAAGTACCAGAAAACCAATGTACCAGAAGTACCAGAGGTACCAGAAGCACCAGTCCAGAAATCCACAGATCAAGTTTGGAGGAGCAAAAGTTGGACTTTCTCAGATCCAAACACACCAGCCTACTCGCCCCAGCCAAGCGCACCTCCGGGTAAGTTCAGAATTTGATTTTGAGCATTTTCATTTTTCGGTCATTTTCCTAGCTTCAAGTAAAAGATGTTTGCAAGCACTAAGCTTGTTGACAAGCTGGAAGGTGTGGAAAACCTCCGTGCCTGGAAGTATAGGATTGGACTCGTTCTTGAAGAGAATGACCTAGCAAAATTCGTCAAAGGAGAAATTTCGAAACCCAACGACGCTGCAGAAAAAGCCAAGCATCAAAAGGACACAATCAAGGCCAAAAGAATCATTGCAGATTCAATCAAAGACCACCTGATTCCTTATGTGTCATCTAAGAAGACTCTGAAAGAAATGTTTGATGCCTTGACCAGACTGTATGAAGGAAAGAACATAAACCGAAAGATGAATCTAAGAACTCAACTGAAGAATACAAGAATGCAAAAAGGAGAAACAATTCAGGAATATTTCTCCAGAATCTCAGAATTCAAAGAACAGTTAGAAGCGATTAGAGATACCATAGACGAAGACGAACTCATAATGACGGCCCTAAATGGTCTCACAAGACCTTGGGATGCATTCATCCAAACGATATGCACCAGAACGGAGAAACTAAAGTTTG
>ML790652.1:118099-138762 GCA_009831015.1 Picea engelmannii | reverse complement strand
TTGCTGGGTTTTCTTCCCCTAGAGGGTTTCCCAGGATAAATGATGTGTCTCTTGTGAATGTGTATTTCTCAGTGATCTTGTTCTTATGTTGCTATTATCTATTGAAATGCAAAGAACTATAATAATGGCATAAACATTAACAAAAACTAGGCCACAAGAGAGTACATAGGAGCAAAGAAGGACTTTTGCTCATGTGCTTGAGTCAACCACTTGATGAACAAAGGACATTTTCCCAAGTGCTTGAGTCACAAAGGACTGTGACTCAAGGGGATCTCGGATGGGTGAAGAAGGACCTTCATCTAAATATTAGCTCAAGGGATAACAGATCTATTGGAGTCAGTGACTCATAGATAGAGCAAAGGACTCTTTGCTCAAAGAGATCTTAGCAAGGGGTGAAGAAGGACTTTCACCTAGAAATTTGTTCAGACCAAAGGAGAAGAGAAGCAGGCAGGGGCAACAACAGACATATATGGTAACAAGGACAGATCTGGGAAGATCTGAACCGCAAAAGTTGTAAGAGGCTGCACGAGTTCATTGTATTCCTTCTTTTCTCAATGGACAAAAAATATGACGGGGATACATGATTTTCTCACCAGTTTGTCAAAGACGGACTCGGATCTACATGTGGAGCTTGGCACCAATGCCAAGTGTGGTGTAGAGGGAGTTGGGATAGTCAAGTTCCAACTAGAGTCAGGAGGTTCTCTGGAGATGGCAGATGTGTTGTATGTCCCAGAGCTAAAGATGAATTTGCTCTCAATCTCAGCTCTAGAGGATAAGGGTTTTGTAGTCTTGTTTCATAACGGACAAGTACTCATACATTCAGAGGGAGCTAGCCCTGACACAACAATGAGCATTGTTGTCAGAGAGGGAAAAGTATACACGTTGCAGGGCAAGCCTGTTAGTGAATCCAAGGGAATCTTGAATCATGGATCGATGTCAGTGGCAGGGGACGAGGAGTAGGAGGCTCCGAAGGGAACATAGTGTTTAGAGACTCCCAGTGTGGGAAGTCAACCTTCAAGTGCGAAGGAGTAGTTAGCCCCTTCCAGCTCTGTAAGGAAGCCCAGTTGGTATGAGATGACATTGATGGATGCTCAAGAGCAAGTTGAGGCTCCTAGGAGCACATTGAGGGAGAGCAAGCCTTCAACAAAGTTTCCAAACTTCAGGGCACTGATATGTTACGTCATTGAGGAGGCAGCAGTTCAGCAGGAGCTGCAGGATGCCTTAGTACGAGATGATGTGTGTGACATTGTGCCAGGATCGAAGGGAGAACCAGTTCCAGGGAATAGTTTTAAAAACTAGAACCGACACCAGAACTGGTCGAGGGTCCAACCAAAACCGGAACCAGTCAAACCGGTTTTAATGAACCGATATTTTAAAAAATACATAAAATATTTAAATTTTAACGAAAAAAATATATTTTAACCTGGAATGGAAAAATACCATACGGATATTCCATTATGGTAAGATATCTTGTAATTACAATGACATCACTTAAATAACCACTGCAAGCTAGAGAAGGACCATGAAGCATGACACTAAAACCATCAAAGATGTTATTACCAGAGGGAGGGAGGATGTTATCACATCAACTTAAGGACTTGCCACTCAAAGCTAGGTTCCTAATTAGCAAAGCTTTTGGTGAATGCTCACAAATCACTTTTGTCTCGCCATTATTAACCATGTGGGAATATATACAACACACACATACATGTGGTGAGGAAGAAGAGTATTAATCTGGAACAAAATCCCAGCATAGGGCTATGCCATTGTAAGACAATTTGTAATTGCAAGGACATTACATATATAACAACCAAAATCCCGAGAGATCTCACAAGGCATGACATTGAAACCACTAGCAATGTTAATACTAGAGTGAGGGAGAATGTTATCACATTAACCTAGGGCTTACACCCCTTAGCTATCTTTCAGATCCACAAAGATTTTGGTGTATTTAATGTCTCATAAGCCACCTCCACAATCCTTATTTATCTGGGATCATTCACAGTCGGTCCGAACTGAACCGGTCGGTTTATGACAGAAACAGTCGGTTTGATATCAAACCGGTCGGTTCCGTCATAAACCAGCCAGCCGGCTAGTTCGGTTTATTGACCGGTTCGAACCAGTCGGCCATCAAACCGGTAAAAACGGCCAGTTTCGGTTCGTCGGTTTTTAAAACACTGGAACTTCTAGGTGGCTCTTCGAGAAGTACCTTCCTCGCTAAGAGGGAGAGTTGATGTTTGTAGCATCAGACAGGTACTTCCACATCAGTTTTGTGTCTAACATTTGAAAGTCGTCATTAATACCTCTCAAGACTTAGGAAATTCACTTTATTAAAGTAATTATTAAAGTGAATGCCTTTTTATAATTAATTGAGATTAATTTAAGGAAATGCCTAAGTTTTGGCATTAGTGAATTAAATTAAATACTAGCCATTGATCTCAAGTGTTGGTGAGATTTAATCTCATTCATCGATCACTTTGGAGATTTAGGGTTTTGAATTTAGGGTAAACTCAACATTATAAAAGGTAGCTAGGGAGAGAGGAGACACACATAGAGTGAGATAGTGAGATCTCATTGATTGGGAGAAGAACTTTCATCCAAGTGTGTAGGGGCAGGGTCCGAGAAAGGGAGCAAGGTGCAGCAAAGGAATAGCGGCCAGCAAAATCAAAGGATAGATCTTCAGGTGTGATCAGTTATTTTGTTGTTTTGTATTTTTCCTCAGAGAGGCCATTTTCCTAGGACGGGAACCCTGATTTTATCATAATAAAATTACCATGGTATTGGTTTTCCCTTAAGGGTTTTTCCAGGGGTGTTTACCCAGAAAATATGTGTGCATAATGGTGATTTTTTGTTTATGCTTCCGCTGATTTATTTATTTAAATCGTTAAAACTCAGTCATGTTTTTTATTCAGTCTATCTGCAGTAATAAGCTTATACAGAAAGGTATTTTCTATGAAACAATTTACTGGGTGATGGGTGAGTAAAAATTAACAAAAGTGGTTTGGGGTTCACATCTTGCCCCCTCTTGCAATACTGATTTTTTCATAGAGCAGGCCCAGGGTTTATTTTGTAACTTAACCTTTTGTTGTTATTTTACTCATCTTGCACCACTGGTTAAGCGAAACTCCATGCATTCTAGAGCCATGGATCATTCAAGTGGCCAAAAGGAAGGCTAAACTTGCACATTTTGGCAATTTGATGATTTTTTTCAGTCATGAAACATATTTCCACATTTTCTTGAGCTAGAGCCTATTTCACAGTGTACCGTATATTTGGACCTATATTGTGGTGGAAATGCATCTTTCAAGTTCAATTTGTCAGAAAAAATTTTAACTCAGGCCTCATTGCTTTGGGTTTTCATCTTTGGGGACAAAGCTTCCCAAGGGAGAGGGCATCTTGTGTACCTAAACAAAACATCTTTACTAATATTATGCAAGTAAATTTTATGTATGAATGTTTTAGTCCTACATATTATATTTCAATGATTGTAAAAGGCTACTTTCATGTAATATTAATAAGGGCCTAATTATCCCCATAATGGTAACTTGGGCCTCAAGGTAGGGTTTCTTTCTCTTTTATATAAATAGGGATTTCTCCCCTCTGTTGTAACTTTCATTCAAACAATATAATCATCAAAGTTTTCACTGGAAAGCTCTTCCACCATACATCAGGTTTGCAAGTGCAATCCACTTTGGTGTGCATGTTCCCCCAATACTTTTATGTTTTTGGCTCTTATTTTTACATTTGAGCTTTGCCTCATTCCATATTTCCTACTATTATTTCAATTACTTTTGAAGTTTGATGTAGTGCCATTTTGCTCACAAGTACACTGCAACACAGGTAAACAAGTTGAGGTATAAAGTAATGGCAAACTACTTCATTCATTGGAGAGATCTACCCTTGGAACATGCTACATGGAAGGGCCAAGAATGCTTCAAAATCCAACACTCCAATTGATTTGGGTAAAAACAATGCAAGTAGGGGGTATCGCCATAATGTCTAGAGACTTATGCATTGTTGCCAATGAATAAAATGAAACAAGAAGGCTCAATTTTGTGTTAGAATGGACTAGCATAGGATTTAAGAGGCATATAGTAAGATGACTATGGGATATTAGTAAACTTTCCTAGAATAAGCTTATGATGTAAAATCAATTATCCCTCATATGAAGACAAATAAGCAAAAGTATGAATACTAGCTATAAAAGGTTGTTAAGCCTTCGAGTTGGATGTCTTCGGGAAGTGTTTTTATACAGGTAGTTTGTGATAGACTATATATTTGGCCAAGTGCAACACCTGTATTGCTCTTTGGAGTCACATAGGCTTTTGTTCGTGTCCATGTAGAAATCTAAATTGCTATCATTGCCACATTATCAATCTATTATGTTAGCATATCATTGAACATTGTTGCATGTTATGTTAATCCATATTGCAGTTGCATGATCATCGCATTGCATGTTGCTAGTTAAGTCTTTCTAAACCTTGCCTCATAGAAAATGGCTATTTTCCTACTACCTTGGCTTGTTTTCCTTAAGTCCAAAACAAATTATGTAGTAGCAGAGGTTGCTTGGTCAACAAGCAAGAGAATTGGGATAGGGGGTCTAGAGAAAAAATCACCATAAAATATTAGTTACACTCATAAGTTACATCCCCCCAGTAGTAGCAAGGGCTTATAGTAAGGGAGTATCTAAGGAAAGAATAACCTTCCCTTAGCAAACAGGTTTGAGACAACTAAGTTTTATGTGCACAAAGCAACTACTTGTTCAATGAACTCTTTAGATGTGAAGGAACCTTCACTCTTAGACAAGGATAGTAGGATCAAACAAAGATTAAGATTGATTCCCCCTCTCACATATAGCAAAATTCGATTACTCTCTATGTGACCTAGGTGAATTAAAACAGTGTCCAAACTTTAAGATATAGATCCCACTCAAAGATACATCCTATGTCATAATGATGCACATATCAAGGGATGGCTATCAATGTCTATGAACTAGGTTGCTTATTGTCTAGTATGAACCCCACTATATCATCCATGTCTAGACCACATTTTAAGCACAATAGAGTCTCATTCATCTTAGGCCTATGATAACATGCATGCATAACATAACGTTGCCTTTCATCGTCAATAGGGTTTGGTTAGATGGTAAAGCGGGGGTGTTCCATACCTCCCATCAAGGTTCAAATCCTCTTGAGACATGTTTCACCCATTGTGGTCTGTCTCACCTATGCAAGTCAATCGTTTCAAGTGGTAAGTCTTGGGCAACTTTGGAAGAATAGATACCCCACAATCATGGTTACTCAGCCAAAGGGATCCTCCTCTAGTTTTGTAAGCTAGCTACATTGCATTGTTATATTCCCAAGTTGGGGAAGGTTGTGCTTGCCACACAATCAAAATAGGAAACATCTTGTCAAAAAAAGAAAAAGAAGAAATATTTCCACATCATGCACTAGTGTGTAAAGATAATTGCTAGATCATAAAAAATATATCATGTCATAGCCATCAAAAAGTCATGGAAATTAACTATCATGAATGAACCATGGCATCATATCATGTATAAAATTACAAGGTGGCCACATTATTATTCACATCTACCCTCCAAAAAGAATAATAAGTGCTAAAGTGCATGACTTCTTACAAGTTTATGGTTTTGGTATCATAGTTGTCTAAGTCATAATGTTGTAATAAAAAATATACCAGTAGGCTAATGGAATTTCAATTTTAGCACGCACACAAACCATTAGGTTGAATCTTTCAGTAGAGGTGCCTGAATTAATTTTTTACTATGCAAACATGTAGATATTTTGAGACAGCCCAAAATCAAGTATCGTATAATATGCTATAAACTTTAGATGCAAAAGTTATGATCATTCCAAGTTACAAGTTAAGAACCTTGGCGATTTCCAAAAGTTCTATGTTTAGAGTTAGTGGCCCTAAGGCATTGACATGATATGCAAATCACTATCCCTTCATACCTAAGCATTACTAATAATATGCAGAATTATCCAACAACACTTTACAAGTCTAGATCTCACCTATAAACTAGGTTTTATGTAACAAAATAGTGGGTAGTTTCCTTATGAGGCAAAAAATCATCAACATATGACAAAATCGATAAGGTTACCTCATAAATACAGCATTGTCCTTATTATGTTTAAATATGCAGTTCACCTTTCTCTAATGTCTGAAATTTCAGCCATACAAGAGGTTGCAAAGCTGCAATGGAAGACAATTTCCTTCTATTGGAGAAATTCAAGCATAAATGACCCAAAACAATGCAATATCACCTCTAGACAATAATATCTCACTTCTCCTCAAGATCACCCTACTCTTTGATGCAAGTCCACTTCAATTCAACCCAAAGATTAGAAAAGCATGCAAATGATCAATGATAACAAGGCAATGAACAAGTTAGGAGAGAGACTGGATTATTTATACCATTTTTGCATTAGACTCGTGAGACCCTTTCTATGCTGGCCTAATTTATTCATCATTTCATCCAGTTGGCCTAGTATGGGCATGCTAATATGGCTAGAATACCCCCTGATTTAGGCTGACTACATTATTTCGTGTCTGAGTGGCATTGCCATTTAAAAGAGAGGTGCTTAATTTCTTGCCTAATTTTCTTCTCCTCATAATTTCATTTGATATATTATCCTAGATTCCTAAGTACAGCCATAAGAACCTATGCATCAATTTAATTGCCCTTTAATTTTCCTCTTTGACATCAAAACTGTTAGGTTAATCTTGACTCGGTCAAGGGTGAGTTTACCGCGTGTGGCTTACAGTGGCACACAGTTTTAGACCATGGTATTCATGTGAAGGACACCTATTTAAGTGGTTTATTATCTCCATTGTAAAGTGTGTGGTTTATTGTCTCCATTGTAAAGTGCCTCGAATGGCTAGTCTTGACCAGATTGGCCAAGGATAATAACTATATCTATTGGAAGTTGGTTTTCCTGATTAAAGAGTTTCCAGCATAAATCTTGGTTTTTACGTGTGCTTGTTATTTCTGCTATTTTCTCTTGTGAATTTAGCATGGTATCAAATCCCAAGTAGACCTAGACTCTCTCATGAGAGTGGTCTGAGAATGGAAGCCATGGAGAGAGGGTGTGGAATTCATTAGGTTAAAATTTGATGCAGGAGGAAGGACTTTGTAGAAAGCATGACAGTTTCCCAGTAGGCTGGAATGGTGGATGAAAAAGGCAGCAAATTTGCAGTTGTTGTTGTGCGGTCCATCCTACAGACGGAAAATAAGAAAGTCTTCACTGGAAAAGTTCCCACACAATGGTGACAAAATTCTAGTGGTTGAAGCAAGCGTTGGCAGAAGCACACAGAGGCCAGGTGGAATGGCGTGAAAATATTGCATGTGAAGACCTTGATTCAGGGATTCATCTATGTAAGGTTGAGAATTGATTTTAGGTGATACAGTTAAAGGGGCTATTATAATCCCAGGTTCTCAGATAAACTTAGAGGTGGGATTGTTAGGTTAATCTTATCTCAATCAAGTGTGGGTTTACTGTAAGTGGTCTATGGTGGCACATGGTAAACATGTGAAGGAAACCTATTAAACTAGCTTATTGTCTCCATTGTAAAGAGCCTCAAGTGACTGGTATTCACTGGATTGACCCCGAACCTGGCTGGATTGGCCAAGGGTAATGAATATATCTTTGTGCGGTCTTCCTGGGTATGGGTTCCACTTTAGATCAGGTCTTTGATCTATACGTGCATGCTTGTGTTTATCTCTCTCCTGCAGGTGTAAAATTTAATAAAAACTAGGGCTGTAACAGTAGACATCATCCTGGTGGAGTGGATTGAACCTAATGTTGAGATTTGTGTATATCTTCCTAATGCAGAGCGGATAGAACCTGATATTGGGCTTGTGCCACAGTACAAGCCCACATTTTACTGTGACATGCATGTGAGTTTTCCAAAATAAAGAAAGCATATCATAATTAGAAAATACATACAAACAAACAGACTAGAATAAGTATAGATTTTGTGTGTTGAATGAACAAACATGAATCAGGAAAGAGAGAGAGAGGCGAAAAGAATTCAACTTATTGAAAACGGAATTATATTAACATTAGAAAAACAATCAAAGATACCTTTATTATAGAAAAAAATGACGAGCCTTGCGGTGGAGGCAGCCTTCTTGTAACATTCTTGTTTTTATTTGGTGTCTGTCCTTCATAACCTTCTGGCGCTATCCTGTTCAACTGTGCTAAACGTGAATTTTGTCCTTTCATATACTGAATTGCCTGTCTCATAGAGTCTCTCTCCTCTTCCAATGACTGTATTCTCTGGATAAGTTGTTTAACTTCACCTTGGACAGAATCACATTCAGTCTCAGGCCTCAATTCCACAGGATGACTGTCGACAACATGCCCTGCTCTATACATCTGGCCATCATGATGTACAGACATTACTTCCTTGTTCACTACAGTCATATCTACCCCATTCCTTTTCAGAGAGTTGCATCTGCTTGATCTTGTAGTTCTGTTTTCTTGATCAGAAACATCGCTGATGCTAGATTTTCTGTTGTTTTCATCTTTCGTAGGTTGAATAAAAGAAGCATTTATGGTGATTGATTCCTTTGGCGTCAACATGCCTTCCATGTCCAATTTGTCATTTTCTTCTAACATCTCTTTGACCATCAGATTATCAGACACCACCTCATCCTCTGCAGATAGCCTCTGACAGGACTTAGATCCTTCCCTGGAACAGGGCACTGGTTTGGTTTGAAGCACCTTCTTTGTCAAAATGTGTGATCCATGTCCCTGGGAAGATGAATCTCGTTCTTCAAACAGATAACTCATACCAGAATTTCTGTCACTTTCATTCTCACACTCAGTCACCTTTTCTCCTAAAGATGAGCTGTTGACATTGAGATTTGATAATCCATCACTTCCATCTGAACTTTCTTCACCAGCTTCTCCCTTGCCAGAATGCCTTTGAAAAGATGTGTTCGATCCATCTCTCAAACTAGTTGAATAGGCTGTTAGATTTCTTTGAAGCACCTTCTTTGTTGCAACCCATTCAATATCCAGCTGATCGTTGTGTGTCCTTTTCTCTAGTTGATGCACCCTCTGGAACAACCTCTCAATGCATTCCCATAGAGTTAGGTTATCATCTGCTAGGGACTTTTCAATGGCATCCATTGCCATGCTCTCTGCCTCATCAATATCAGATTTATTGTAACCATGCATCCCATTCAAAGTATGGTAATTTTCTTGACTCAAAGGAGAATAGTCATCTGACTGCAGTAGATTGGAAGGACCAGAGTCTAAGCCATGTCCCAGCAAAATTTCCGGAAAGAATGTCTCTCCCTGCTCATGTTGTGGCCGCGAAGAACTCGCAGCATCACTCCATTTATCCAGACATATCCTTCCACTCTTTGCTTCCTTAGCATGACTCTGAACAGAGTCTCTCGTCTGTCCATCCCAGAAATCCGAGCTATCTACTCTCTCTGCACTAGAATTTATCCTCCTGCGAGAATATTCTGCTGGAGAGGAACAGCCCTCTCTGTCATTCAACCCAGAACTTTCAGGCGACCTAATAATCCCATCATCAAATTCATCAAAACCAAGACTCAACATCCTATGCTTGAAAGATAGATGCTCAAACTCCAGCGCTCTAATCGCCTGATCTTTTCTATAGAGCAAATTTTCAAAGGACATCAATTCTTCTTGATCATGTGCAAATTTTCCCTCGGCAAACCTTTTGAATTGAGAGGCTTCCATCTGCACCTCAGCCTTTTCTTTCTGCAGACGCAAAATCATAGCTAACGTTTCGTCTGCTGCAGATGCCGAAGCATTTCTCTCTTCCTCTAGCTCAGTCTGCAGTTGCTCTATCGCCTGATGTTGGCTCCGAAGGGCCTCTCTCAATGCATTCAACTCATTCCCGGTGTCCGTCTCCGCCTCTTCGGGAGTCGAAGCTTCTTTCCGTTCGAAATCACCTTCAAGCTTTCGCTTCACACGCCGTCGCCATGGATAAGTCTGTACGGACATCGCCGGGCTATTACAATTACACTGCTTGAGTGAATTCCTGCAACCAGAGTTCATTTGCTTCTCCTTTGTAAACAGAGATAAGTATACCAAACCCTAGTTTTGCAAATTATCACATAAAAATAAAGAATGGCACAAAAAGCTCTTACTAGCATTTCGCTGTCAATCTTTTGGCTCCTTCAATTGCCTTTGCCTGCACAGACGGCGTCCTCTAGCCAAGATTAACATAAGAAAGCTTCAGCAGGCTCTGTCCTATCTAATTTATTGTTTATTTCTAAAGATTTTGTTTCTATTTAGATTTGAAGTCCCTCCTGCATGTCAATTTTGACAAAATAAAATCCAATTTTGCCTCTTTTCACAAATTCGGACTCTTCAATCCCAAGTTTTGAATCAATTTTGATAAATGCAGTCTCAAATTGAACAAAATTTCTCTAATTTTTCGATTCCGACAAATGCATCCAAAATCTTCACATACTCTGCGTCGTTCTTTAAAATAAGAAACTAAAAATAAACAAAATTTGTCAGTTTCGTCACTTCCGAAAAAATAGCAGCAAATTTCGCCCTTCCAATTTCTGCCATTGACAAGCCAAACGGCCTAACACATTCACAGATCCGACAGTCAAGAACAGCATACCTGGTCTGTAAATTGCCGAATACTTTGTCGATTTCTGCGCCGCAAAAACCAGAGGTGCACAGTTTGCCAGGAAAGGGGCAGATTGACATGAAATATATTATTAAAAGCCCTCGAGCGTTAAACGGCAGCTTTATACTGCATCCTGTCGCCCGATTCCAACCTTTCGTGTTTTTCTATTTTTACAATCTTAGGTGATTCCAACCTTTCGTGTTTTTCTATTTTTACATCCTTAGGTTATCTCTTAATCCTCGGGTTTAAACAGAATTTGGGATTTCGAGTTCGAATCTTCTAAACTGGCGGCTTCATCTCGGGATCGAGACTACCACCCCGGTCAAAACTAAGACATGTAGTTGTGGGCATTTATAAGCACGTTGCTTGGTCCCAGGGAAATATTTTAGATAATGTGATTGGAAATATGGGACCACGCTTTTTTAAACTTTAACGTGGGGATGGAACTTTGTAATTGAAAAGTGTTTTTAACACTTTGTAGATGAGTATGTTTGGTCAGCCTTAATGAAATAATTTATTAGTGGTGGTCAGCCTAAATGAAACATCAATTTATTAGTGGTGGCCTCATGGGTATAATAATGGGAATATTTCATTATAGTACGATTATAATGATTTTTTAATGGGTCGAATATTCTTTTTAAATCGATTTACAATAGTATTATATTGCAAATAGTAAAATGCATTTTGTGCATTTTATAGTTTAATATTTAAAAAAATGTAACATCTATTTTATGTTGGTAATTTTCAATATATATTAATTCAATATAAAATTAGAAATATAATATTTTTAATTTTAATGTGGATTAGATATTACACATAAAAATATTAATGGTATAAAAATTAAATATTTTGTGAAGGCCGAGAGAATTTGAAGTAATTTTATTTAGTAATATTTTTTTAGTTTTTAATCATAAAAAAATCTTAACTAAATTCCTATTAATTTGAGATTGTTTAAACATTTTGAAATTTGTATTTTATTTGTTTAATTTTAATAAATGTTTAATTAAAATGAATTAATTATTTGTCTCGTTACAATATTATTAAAGATTCAACCCTAAATGGCTCAAGCTCATGCTCCATAATACACCTTTATTATTTTATTTTATTTTAAATTGTACTATGCCTATGATAGACTAGTACTTGTTATGAGAACTTTTTTTTTTTTCTGGAAAAAATTAACGCAAATTTATATTAAGTATAATTTTTTTTACATCAACACAGACACAAGAAAACAGTCCCCAAAAACAGTCCAAAATAAATGGTGACGGGAGGAAGCACCAGAAAAACTGAAATACTAGTAATAGGCAGAAGGGAAAGAGCACAATGCCAGCTGAATTACAAGAAGAATGCTGGAGTGGTAATCTGTCAGGAAAAATATGCTCATTTATGGCTGAAAACGCAAGCTGAGGCTGCACTCGGTGTCATTTACCCTTCACCATCCCTTGGCAATTCAAAGATATTAATGCAAGAGGGCTGACTCTCCAGACCACTGTCCGAGTGGTATACCGATAGTCTTCCTTCAATTTATGTTAGAGCTCTTTTAGAGAGGGCATCGGCTTCTTTATTATGCACTCTATAAATGTGGTGGACGTTGAGATCTTTGAAATTTTTAGCCAATTCCAATGTTTTTTGTTTCCAGCATTCGATATTTACAGTGCTGAGATTGCACTTGTGGTTTATCCAATCAATGATGACCCACGAATCACCAAGGATTTGGAGTTGATTAATTGACCAGAAGGTTGCCAGAGTGAGGGTTGCCCACAAACCCAGTAGCTCCGCTTTTGTATTTGATCTCGCTCCGCAGTTGATGAACCACTTGGTAACTCTCGAAGGATGAGATCTGAAAATGCCTTCGGCCCCATAGCAAAGACCATTGGAGTGAGCAACTCCATCAAAACAAGCTAAGGTGAAACCCTTCTTCTGAGTAAACTCACAGACTTGTAATGGCAGAGTCTTAACAGTGGACGGCTGCCAGGAGAAAGATGACAAGATTCTATGTGTTACTGAGAGAGTGGAGGGAGCGCGGTCTTCAAAAATTGCCTTATTTCTTTCAATCTAGAGCTGTCAGCATGCATGGGCAGCCAAACTGACAGGGGCAGACTTCTCCTTTGATCACAGCAAAAAACAATCTAAGACAGAGGCAGCTTCCCAATGAATGTTGAGAGAAAAATGGGTGAATAGGCACTGTCAGACAGCCCTCGAAAAAAGGCAGTGAATGAGGATATGGTGAATATCTTCTGCAGATTGATTGCATAAATTGCAAATTCCTGGGTCTTCCCGGCCTCTCTTTCGCAGCAAATCCTAGGTAAGTGTCTTCCCTTTTGTAGAGAGCCAAATAAAAATTTTATCTTGAGAGGAATTGGCCATTTCCACAAACTTTGGAACCACCGTAGGTCAGCATGGTAATTCAGCTACTATAGTAGGGCTGTGTAGATATTCTTAACTGTAGTGGCACCCGTAGCATCTCCCCCCGCCCAAATGATTGTATCAGAAGTATTGGAAAGAGAAATTTATGTGCTCCTAAGTGCTTGAGTGAAGGCATCCCAGTCTGAAGCATCGTCACCACCAAGATTAAGCTGACCGTTGTTGTACCATATATCCGGCAGAGGGGTGACAATGGACGCCACACGTGCTTGATCTAAACACACAATATTGCAGGATTCTAGATGAGATCTAAGCGAGGAAGAGAGAAGCGAACAGTTCTCCAAGCCAAGAATCTTGTCTCTTCCAAGAGAGATGTCAGAACCCGAGTTGGGCCTCCATCTAAGCCAGTGCAAGATAACTTTTGAAGATAAGATTAGACCCTTCCAAAATGGGGACGCCCTCTGCTGGAAATGCGAAGGTTTTCTGATCCAATCTAAAAGAGGCAGAATTCCCAGGTATTTATCTATAATGACACGGTGCCAGAGGCTGTTGTGAGTTAGCGCCCGCCAGAATGAGTTCGCTAGGAGAGCTGTGTTAAATATAGCTAAGTTTTTGAGTCCCCATCCCCTTGCTTGAATGGGTCTAGAAATGGTATCCCAGTTGCATAGGTGGAAACGTTGAGTGTCATTTTGTCCATTCCAGAGAAAATTGAAGGACAGCCTACGCAGAAGATTCAAAATCGAAGAGGGAATTTTCTCCAATGACATCCAGAAGACAAAAATACTTTGTAACACTAAGTTGACAAGGATAAAACGCCCTCCTATGGACAGCCACTTGTTGCACCAAAAGCTTATTTTCCTTTCAAACTTCGCCACCAGCCAGCGCCAGTCTTCAGAATTTTTTGCTCCTGGCTTTAAAACATATCCCAGGTATTTGAATCATTGATTTAATTCAATGAAAGTGAAGGGTAAAGACGCTTTTAAGGAGCAAAGCTCTGTTTCTGTTAACCCCCAAAAATGAGTTGTAGATTTTGCATAATTGATGCAAAAGCCCGAAGTAATGCAAAAAATCTGAAGCAGCTCCAGGATCACTATCCATTCCGAAGGAGTGGCCTTTGACATCAAGAGAACATCGTCAACAAACATTAGATGTACCAAATTTATAAATTTTGAAACCTTTATACCTGAGATTGATGATCAGAGACGTTTTTTGTTAGCAGCAGACTGAGGCCTTCCATAATCATGATGAAAAGATACGGTGAGAGTGGACAGCCCTGACGGAGTCCCCTCTCGCTTTTGAAAAACTTGGTCGCCTCTCCATTAATTAAAACAACAAAAGTTGCGCTAATAACACAGGACATAATCCAATCAGTTATCTTTATACCAAAACCAGCTGAGAGTAAAATCAACCTTAAGAAGCCCCAGTCGATGTTGTCAAAGGCTTTTTTGAGGTCGAGCTTCAGTACCAGGGCCTTTTTGTTTTTCCTTTTAATGTTGTGGAGACCTGCATGAGCCGCTCCTATAGCATCCTGGATTCTTCTGCCTTTGAGAAATCCCATCTGTTCGGCAGAAAGACATCTTTCTAAAATTGGCTTGATTCTGTTCGAGAGGACTTTTGATATAATTTTGTAGATAAGATTGCAAAGGGAGATAGGACGGTAGTCATTGAAGGAAACAGAGTTATTTTCCTTGGGGATTAATGCTAGAAATGTAGAATTTATGCTACCAATGACTTTGTCGTTTAATCGCGAATTATCCACCATTTGCAGAAGGTCTTCTCCTACGAGGTCAAATAAATGGATGAAGAACTCAGACGTCCATCCGTCAGGCCCAGGGCTTCTCTCTTTTTTGAAATGGTTCAGGATATCTTTCAGCTCCAATAGTGTGACTGGTTTGTATAGGTCATCTGCTTCCTCCTCGGTAACCATGGTTGGGTAAAGGTTTGCAATGAAGGAGCTTTCAAATAGGTTTGGGCTGTTACAGGCCTTGAAGAAATGAGTGTAATGTGAAACTGCCTCCTCTTTTATAGCTTTCTGCCCACAATGCATGCCACCAAACTCACTAGAAATGGACCAAATAAATTTTTTATTCTTGTTGAAACTAGCTACCTTGTGAAAAAACTTAGTGTTGGCGTCACTGCTTCTTAGCCAGGTGGCTCTGCTCCGCAACCTCCAGCTGTTTTCCTCATCACGAAGAATGATATTCCGGCTAAATTCCAGCGTTGTTAAATGCTCACTGTCCTCCGCAGATAGGGCGCCTCTGCTAGATTTTTTTAGGAGCTGGGATATCTCAAACTCCAGCTTAATTAAATTGTGATTTTCTTTTTCCTTTTTTGCTTTGTACCAAGCTTTTGTATGAGCTTTAATGACCTTTAATTTCCACACCATACGCTGTTGGGGATTGTCTTCCTACAAAAAGCATGGGTTCTTCCAAACGCTATGAGCTATAAGAGAAAAATCTGAATCCTCCAGTCAATGATGGTTGAATTTGAACGGGTATGCTTTGTGCACTGTTGTGGCTTGCAATTGCAAAAAGACGGGAGCATGGTCAGATACAAAGGGTAGTTCCACCCACGATTTTGACAGTCTTTCTTGGGTCAGTAATTGATCTGATACTAAGAATCTATCCAGGCGTCTGGCAATCGAGTCTGAACCTGAGCGTCCATTTCTCTAGGTGGGGATCAAACAGGTCGACAAGACATCTATAAGGTTGTTTGATGCAAATAGATCTCTGTAAAATGCATGGTTCAGCCCTGTGGGAGATGCCNCACAATGTTCATCCATCGAGAGAAGAATGTTCAGATCACCGCCTAGAATGAGGTTAGGAGTGGAGAGAAAACCACTGTTAGCAAGAGACGTCCAGAACTGCTTTTTGTCAACACAGGGCCCATACACATTGAGAAAAGCCACCTCCTGGTTGGTTTCCAGATGATGGCCAACCAACAAAATTCCTCCAGTCGTCAGGAAGGGAGTCAGGTCAAAAACATAGGGGTCCCAAGCGACCATGAGACCACCAGAATTTCCAATAGAATTAACAGCTGAAGAGAACTTGAAAAGCTCAACTACTACGGTTTTTTCTGTTAAAAAAATTCTTACTTTTTTTACACTATTGAATGTGCTTTACGAGTATCGGGCAAAGAAGGTAGTATAGCATTATGCATGATGTAAAACAACCCTCATATTGATATTACCTAGTTCATTTTACAAAATCTTTAAGAAACATTTCATAAGTTTAATCAAATATACAATTATTTTAATATTTTTAAAATCAAAAACTTTTTTCAAGTATTGAAAATTATATTTCTATTTTCTTATTCATTAAGTGATGGGACTAAATAGCAGTGGTGGGGAGTTATTATTTTCACATATTTGTCAGAACAATAAAATTAATTTTAATAAACATATTTGTGATTGGAGAGTTGTGAGGTTCACACTACACATCAATGCGGTCGAAGCAAAGCAGTTCTTTGTAGTAGAGGCAAAGCAGTTGAGGTTTTGCAATCGAGGTTCTGCACCTCCCTTTAGCGTGGCAACTTACATGCAAAATTCTACCATGTGTCATCCTCATTTTCATGTTATTGCCACCACCTAATAGTAAGGATTCATAGTAGGTGAACCTTGAACCTCCTTTGCTTGTTACTGCCACCACCTAATAGTAAGGATTCATAGCAGGTGAATGTTGAACATCCTTTGCTTGTTAGTGCCACCACCTAATAGTAAGGATGTGCATGTTACTGCCACCACCTAATAGTAAGGATTCATAGCATGTTAACGTTAAATTCTAAGCCAATGATGAAGACATGTTTGCCCTGGTATGTTAGTTTTTTGCAAATTCTTATAACTTAGAAAAAGCAATAGTCTACATACTAGACCTGTGTTCATCACCATATCCTCTGTTTCCTTTAGAGTTGAAGCTGGTCAACACTCCTGCGTGCTTTTATCATGTTTTCTTCTTCAAATTCCTTATCTAGTATTATTTCATGTTGCATATAATTTTCAGAAGAATTGTGAATCATTTGGCACAAAAATTGTTAAGCATTTGTCAAACTAAATCTAACTAAATTCATGTTTTTTTCTTCCTTATTGTTGTTCTACTTTAAGAAATTTAAAACTATTTCAAAATTTCAGTGTTATACAAGTAATGGGGTTCAGTATTGTTCTTCATGCACATTGTCTGAAACTAACATGCCTTTGCTAATTTCAAATTAGAACTTGCATGTGATTGATACACATTCCAATGGGCATGGGCACATTCAGATGGGTTCACTGTGATCCATCCATATCGTAGAGGAACATTGAAATGGGCTCATGAATCCATATGTGCATGGACCCATTCGTTCTATGTGGCAAGGGACATGCCTAACATAAGCATTCGAGAGGATGGACAACGTTTTCCTGTTGGAAGACGCTCGCGGGAGAAATGATGAAAGTGAGTGCACGAGCCTGACAGACAGATACAGGCTGATATATGCAGAAGAACCTTGTGAGGGGTGTATAATGCTTAATTTTCTATCCCCACAGTGTCCACATTTCTCCAATAGCTCACTACCCAGAAAATTTGAAAAATCAGATTTTGAAGTATAACCCGCTCATTTACTTGCGATTTTCAATGTTTTCAACTGAAGCTATTGAGTATTCAACCCTAACTGCAAATGAAATAATTTTGAGGTGGTATGTAGATTAATTGAAATTAGTTTTTGTGTGATAACCGGGTTCCTGCTAAGGTCTTAAAGAAACATTTAGTGGCATGGAACAAGGGAAAAATCTTCTGCGAAGAATCTTGAGTTGTTTGAGAAGTGTATTTTTGTCCATTTCAGAAGGATTTTAATGCATTTCTAATAGCCTGGGAAGAGGAGATGGTCTGTGGAGGCCACATGATTTTTTTCTTTACGAGTCGAACATTTGGGGATCCAAGACATCAGGGTTTCATGGATTTCCCTTGGGAACACTACACGTATAGCTTATTGTTTTTTCAAGTTCTTCTTGGTTGCAATGACATAATAGAGTTTGAAAGAATGGGTGGTTAGTGGGTCTTAATCAAGCCCATTATAGCTGAGGTGTGCTACACAAGCATGGATATTATTCTCAGAGTTTCTCTGGACAACAGAGTGAATCATTTCGTCTTAGTAGCTTACAAGAAAATTGTTGCTACAATGTTCTTTGATCCTTCTGCTTATTTCTTGGAGAGGTGCATTATATAATATGCAAGATTGACTCTGAACTCGAACCCATTATGTTCGTTACGATTTCTAATATATGAAAAGCATGAAATTACAATTCCTATGTCTGTTAATGTGATGTAATGCATTTTTCTTTTTTAAATTATATACTTTAAGATGAGTAGATCGACATAAGAGAGTAGTTCCAATGTGAAGCGAATATGTACAACTTGCCTGGTGAATATAGCCTACATCCTAAATATTTATAGGCAAAGAGAGTAGTTCCAATGTGAAGCGAATACGAACAACTTTTATGGTGAACATAGCCTACATCCTAAAAATTTATAGGCAAAGAGCATTTGGGTGGAATCCACCGGAAGCCTCCGCTCTTTCTCCATCATTAGTGTGTATTGCAAGGTTTGCATTGCATCGTACAAGAAGTATTTATTCTGGTCGTATCAAACTCTGCTAAGAACCAAATACTTTCATACATAAATACCACAAAGATTCAGAGAACAATATAGAAAATCACACTTTATTATTACCAAACCCTTGAGGTAGGGCAACACCATATAATGGATCCTATTATGGAAGGGATCCTCTCTTGTTCACTTGCCTCTTCGAGGGGGCATCCTCCTATTGAGCTACCGCTCCAAATACAATATTTCTCTTTATATCTCATTACATTGCTTGAACCCTTTTATATAGTTCTACCATCACCTAAGAACATTCTAGAGGAGGAATCTTCTAGAAGTAGAACATTCTAAGAAGTCCTCTTACATTTATTATATCTAATTACCCATTTATTATATCTAACTATCATAGTGGGTCTTATTTAATAATATAATGGATCTAGTCCACCTTACATTGAATGACCTCCACTATTATCACTATGGGCCCTCTGGGCCCCCCCACTACCTCTCTAGGTACCTTACATTCCATCCCCCTTATGAAAGCGTTGTCCTCAACACTTGATGTACAACCATATACTAGGGTCCCATGGATAATTGTGGACCATAATGTTAAAGAAGACTGGAGAACCAAGGTCCCATGTAGAAAAGAAAGCCACCATGTTGAAGTAGTCCAACCACCACTGTAAGCCCGGGTCCCATGTCCAAGTGCTCATGTGAACTCCCCGTGGAAGATTTTGGAACCCAATAACCAACTCAAAATGATGCTCCAAAAATTGACACCTATCATGTGAATCCAAATAAGAATATCCATCCACATAGTGGAAAAGGGTCGTAGCAAAATCTAGAAGGAATAATACCATTGTATAATATGCAGGATGGAAACTGGTAATAATCATTGGCTCTCGATTTGTCACATTGATGTTGTTTACAGAAGGTGGATTAGAGTCATTGAATAAAATATGAAAGTGGTTGTCATCCCATAAATGACAACTATCCATATACCAATCATCACAATCAGCCTCAAAATCATACCAAGCATATATTTCTTGATTATATTCATCCCTGATGTCTGCCATAAGAAATATTTGTTGCATGTTATCCAATGAATCTCAAATACTACGGAAACTATCATTGAAGTCATTTGCAAGGTCATGCAATCTAGCATCCAATGTGTCATACAATTTGGATTTGAATGCTTCAAGAATTCCCTTGAGGGTTTGAGAGAAAATAGTCATATGAGTACCCTATGAACTCTTCGGTCCCACATTCGTCATGAAAAAACCCCAAAAATAGAACAATAAGTTACTGCAGAAAATCGCAACGTTTTCTGGAAAAACCCTGAAAAATTGTTGAATTTAAAATGCTCGTAACTTCACTTTTCAGACTTCGTTTCGGTTGATTTTTTTTTTGAAATTGGGTGAAATTGTGAGAGGAACTCAGATCTGTAATTTATTTGGGCAAATTCGGCCTCCAGATGCTACAGAAATAAAAATAAAAAATAAAAAATCGCGCCGTCGTTCGCGAAAAAAACCTTGAAAATTTGCAGATTTTAAAACTTCAATATCTTGACTTCCCGGACTTTGTTTCGGACGATTTTTTTTTTCCAACTTGGGTATTTTTCTGAGAGGAACTCAAATCCACAACCTGTTTATGCAAATTCTTCACAAAACTATACTGAAAATTTCTGGAATGTTGCGGCCCTCTTTTTCTTCTCCGAAAAAAAACTATGCAAAAATAAAAAAATATTTGCTCACAATGTCTACCAAGGAAAGTGCTCTGATACCACTTGTTAAGAACTAAATACTTTCATACAGAAATACCCCAAAGATTCAGAGAACAATATAGAAAATCACATTTTATTATTACCAAACCCTTGAGGTAGGGCAACACCATACAATGGATCCTATTATGGAAGGGATTCTCTCTTGTTCACTTACCTCTTCGAGGGGGCATCCTCCTATTGAGCTACCGCTCCAAATACAATATTTCTCTTCATATCTCATTACATTGCTTGAACCCCTTTATATAGTGCTACCATCACCTAAGAACATTCTAGAGGATGAATCTTCTAGAAGTAGA
>ML790652.1:99583-118049 GCA_009831015.1 Picea engelmannii | reverse complement strand
ATTATATCTAATTACCCATTTATTATATCTAACTACCATAGTGGGCCTTATTTAATAATATAGTGGACCTAGTCCACCTTACATTGAATGACCTCCACTATTATCACTATGGGCCCCCCCACTACCTCTCTAGCTACCTTACAAACTCAAGTTTCTTTACCTCTCCGAACTTGAAAAGAATAGAACTGGCCCACGCCAATGGCAATCTTGGTCGTCATAATTTTGTTACACGGGTTCAAGCTTCTCTGAGGAAATGTGCCTTGTGATATCTTTTATCCACCAACAATTTG
Source organism: Picea engelmannii (assembly GCA_009831015.1). Lineage (NCBI taxonomy): Eukaryota > Viridiplantae > Streptophyta > Pinopsida > Pinales > Pinaceae > Picea > Picea engelmannii. Next base: position 117,759 of record ML790652.1, on the reverse strand, counting down.
AGTGTTCTTTGTTTTGAAATTACCTGTATAGGTAAAAGTTATTATATTTTAAAATGCTAAATTCAAACCAATTTTAATTAAAATTTATATTTTGTTTATGTTTAACTTTAATTGTATTTTAAATATATAAAAAATAAATATTAATATAGTGGAACTATCATTGTACAATATGGTTAACCTAGTTTCCTATCATATGTAGAATACATAGGTGATAAACCTGATTATTTATTGTGAAAATCTCGTGCATCCTTTCATCATATGCAAATCCTCGGACTTGATATTTCAATGCTTCCTTTCTTATTTTAGAACAATTCGAAATTTCCATGTTATTCTTTACCAAACATTTTCTGGTAAAAATGATGCTAACATTACTTGTGCAGAACTATCGATCGATCGATCGAGCAAACTGAAATGACAATATCCTGTGAAACTAATGGTTCTTGGTTTCATTATTATCACTTTTGTTATTTTCCTATTCCAATCACATTTTTAAAAATTGACGAACCGAAACTGGTCGGTTTTACTGGTTTGATGGCCGACCCATTCGAACCGATCAATAAACCAAACCGACCAGCCGGTTTATGACAAAACCGGTTGATTTCGTCCCTATAGTCATAAGAAAGGAGCCAATGAGCAAACATTATGGGACATGAGACTGACTTGGATAACAAGCGAAAGCAGGTGAACTAGAAACGTGCTAAACCTCGAAAGCTCAATATCACAATGTTGCAATGACACAGACAATGGAAAATATCATTGTGGTAGAACATTCCCATTCTCCCAAGCATTATATTCCCACAGAGGACACAAGCTTGATAACCAACTTCCTCATTACTAAATGAATGTAAGGTGAAAATAATTCAATAACAACATGAACAAGGATAATGATCTCAAACATACATTCAAGCCATATGATTATGCGTATGGATTATCCCACATACAAGATCAAATGTCAGTCATTCATTTAAGGACCACTCAAAATTCACAGTTAACCTAAGAACTACCCAAATAATATCTATTATTATTAACATATTGATGGAAAAGTAATAAACAATAAGCATGTCCTCTTAAATGTTGGGAGGAGGATTTAATGTTTTTAAGTTAAGAAATTTATAATTTATAATTATATTAAAGATTCAATGTTTTTAAAAGTTAGGATATTTATACAGTTTTTAATTATACCAAAATATTAATTATAATTGGTTAAGTGAATTATTTGTTTAATATTGATGTTCTAGTTTCATGTTTCGCTCTGTCATAAACAATTGGTGCAACTTCATAGTTTATAGTCATAGATGTTCCAAATGATGATGAGTCTGAGGTTGAGTTTGAGTCTGAGTTAGAGACGGATGATGATGTCGAGGGCGAGGATGCTCATGTCATTTCTACTTCTAGCAGTAGTGAAGATTGATCGTTGATCATGTTGATAATGAGATAGTGACATGTACTCTTGCCTCTTGTTAGTATGTTATTTGTTGTTGTAAAGGCCATTTAGAGCCTCCTTGATTATGTATTTATGTTTTGATCTCTAAATATGTATTACACTTTGTACCATTTTAATATATCTATGAACCTACTTTGAATATATTGTCTCTAATTGTTTTTAATGTTTTGGAAACATAATTTAAAATCTTAAAAATATTTTTTTTCCTTAAAATTTAAATATTATATATATATATATATATATATATATATATATATATATATTAAAAATTAGTTCATTGAAACAGATTCTACCAATTCATTACCGGTTCCGATTCTGATTGAACCCTCAACCGATTTTGGTTTCAATGTCGATTCCGATTTTTAAAAGTATGATTCCAATAGGCATTCAAGCCAAACATACAAGACCTAGAATAAAATTTGTTTTGCATCGGCACTTTTTTAGACAAATCCGATTAATTTAAGTACTTATCTATATAAAACTGTTGTTTATGAAATTATGATCCAATTCACATTACTATTATTTAATTCATTGAATTATGTTCCTCATGTGAATTTTGAATTCTTTTCAATGGAATGGTCATGTGGTGAAAACATAAATAATATAATATTTATATGAATTTTGATGATTATCAATTAAGAGTTTTGTTTATGCAATTTAGTTTTGCCTAAAGATGCATTCGAAATCCATTTGGAATATGTTACGGAAATATAACGTGATCATAAGTGTGTGTTTTACTCACTTTTTGGATGGTTAATACGTTATAAACTATTTAAAATTTTCCTTATCTTTTTTTTTTCTACAAAAAATTCCACTTTATATTCATATAAAAAATATAAACTGTTTATTAAAAAAAAAACCTCATCAGAAAAGGCTCGAAAGCATTTGAAGTATAGATAAAACAAGTCTAATAGGAAACATATATCAGCAAGCCCATGCAAAAGTACTTATAAAAAATATTAATACATTTTAAACTGTTTCTTATCTAAAGCATTTAATAACATTTTACGTAATTATAAGCATGTAGACATCGATTTGCAATGGTAGTGTAATTGATAAAATATTTTATATATGTTGAGATATATATAATATAATATTAATAATAAATTAATACAATTAAATAATTTAGAGTGGTTGATATATATTATTAATATTATTTGTTAAAAGATATAGAAAGAGGTAATCACTATATTAATTATTAATTTTTAATGTTTTAATAATTAAGAGTGATGGATATATATTATTAGTATTAATATCGATTCCTTACAGTTTTTTCGGAGATATTTGCTCGAAAATCGGGAGAAATTGTTAGATTCGCATATTTAAGTGATTATTTCTGTATAATCCAAGTGTCCTAGGGGTTTTTCAGCATGTTGAATCCATTTATGCATTCAAAACTAGATTTTAAACAACAAAAAATAGTGATTTCGTATAGATTTATGTCGTCGGATTCCGACGAAAAAAAACTATTTCGCAGAATAGCTAGACAACCTCCTTTATTAATGGAAAGAGGTTATCAACATATTAATTATTATCATATTATTAATCTTAATTATTAATCTGTGTTGATATGGTATGTGACTAATGTATTAATCCTAATTATTATTGGCAAGTACTAAGCCACTATGTAGTTAGCTCACTTGTTTTGGTTTTGCAATTGCAGGGAGGAAGAGTGGACACTAGGATGGCTTCAACTTCAAAATCTATGTTAGTAAAAAATTTTATCATTCTAGATGTTTCAAAGGATTTTATTCTTCCTAGTGCCTATATAGTGGAGCATGTTGATGAAGTGTCGGTGGTGGAGATTAGCATTGGAGGTAACCCATCTACATTCACTATATATAAAAAAAATGCTTATTTGTAGATTTAATGGGTATTGGCCTTCTACATCAGCTTTGTACCAATGGATTCATTCGACTTAGAAAAATAAGTGCAAGCTCTCTGTGTGCTCCAAAAGTTTTATTATTGTTTAGTTTTACGATCATGTTGGTTATCAAAAAGTGTTTGAGGAAGGTCCCTAGTTTTGGGGAAGTGTGTGACGTTTTATAACCCCTTGGTTCCCAAATTTTGATCCTAACTCTATGTCAGCTACTATAATGTTGGTTTGGTTTCACCTTCCTAATTTGCTATTACATGGATGGTATTTATCAATTTTTGAGGATATTGAGATTTCTTTTGGTACTTATATAAAATCAAATCTTGAGAGAGCTATAGTGATTGCGTACATATGCTTACATGTGTGTTGAGGTGGGTTTTAGTGAGGGGCTTTCAGATAAAAAAAAAAAAAAAAAAAAAAAAAAGGATCTTCAAATGGAAAATTTTCAATATATTCAGGTCTTGGATCATGAGAATGGAAAATTTCGAATTGAGATATGTCAACTTTTGAGGCATCTACAAGCTACCTATTCTCATGTTTGAGTATTGTAATATCCCTAAGGCCAAACACAAATGTAATGTAAATGAAAATGTACTTAAGCTGGTTAGTTGTTTGATATCATTTTTGTATGCACATTTCACGGCATAGTGCGTGCATGTACTGCGCAGTGAAATGATGAAGTGTGCACATTCCAAAATACCGCGTGCAACATCTTAAGTGTGCGCGATTGTGAGGCCAACGAGCCTTTGTGTATATGCTATGTTTTATAGGCTGGTGAGCCAGTTATTATAAGCTAGGATGCTTATGTTTGGATTAGGCCAGAGAGCCTAGATGTTAAAGGCTAGTGCACTTATTTTTGTATATGTCTCATAATTAATATAAAATACATCGTTGTGCGCAGACCAACCACGATAAAAGAGATGGGGGACTAAACTCCACTAGGTAGGGAAAGGGAGGGGCCTAAGAGTTAAGGAAAAGGGTTGAGCTAGGGAGCTTAAGCCAAAAAGGAATATTATATTAATATTTCTTAAATCATAAAGTATGGATAATTATTTTATCCTAAGTGCTAAAGTTCGGTACAAGTGGGCCAAAGTAGTTCCCAACATGACAAGTGTCAAGTTGGGGACATCCATACATATTGTTTGGACTTAGATCTTTTCCAACATTCTTTCCATCATTCCTTCCATCATTCCTTCCATCATTCAGTCATCCAGTCAATCATCCATGAGCATGTACACACCCATTGAGCTATCTTTCGTATCTTCGTGATTGTACCCGAACCTGTATCCATAGCCATTTGTGTTCATGTAGCTGCTTAGCTTGGGAGTTAGACTGAAGAAGCAGGTTGACAGGCTCGTGGGATATTGAAGAGGCGAGTTGTCAGGCCCGTGAGCAATTCTCTGGGTGAGAGAATTGTTGGGGATTGATTTCCTGAAGGTGATGAACTGCAGCTACAGTGCTCTAAGACTTCTTGTCCGACCTGTTGCTGAAACCCTAGAAGGGAAGTGGGGCAGCCAAAGGACTATTGAGAAGAGAAGGGGCACACTTCCTGGGGTGGGACAAACAAGTGGGAATGAGGGACTGTAGGTTGTTAGTTTGATTTGGCACCTGAGACAGAGTTTTTCCTGTTGTCTATGAGCCTTTAGCATGGTCAGGAAGCCCTTTACCCGGGTGGAGTTTAGTCCCAACACGGGGGTGACTCATTGTTGAGAGTGATGAACAATGTGGTCTAAGGCTGGGAGGTTCATGGAAGGTCTACACGCAGTTGGTGACATTCTTACCAAGATAAGTGCCAATTGTGTGATAAAATAGATGTTGCATTGTTATTTACATGTGTATTTTCATGGGTTTATCTTATGTGTGGTTATGACTGTCTGTATATTTATGGATATTTCCTATATATGTTTACTATTATTTCTTTGTGAATATGTGTATTTACAGATGTATTTGTATGTTTACGTTTTATATATAATGCTTCTGCAAGAGTTCTGTGTGTGTATGTTTTAATTGCATGCAGTTTGAAAAATTTATGTGGCATAGCTCAGTTGCATACTGGGTATGTTCCAGTATGCTCCGCAGAGGGAGAACAGTAAGAGTTCTCTGGTGTAGCGTGGTCCGACATGGATGGTCAGGGACGCTACAATATGGTATCAGAGCTTCAATTTTCAACACTGAGCTTGAATGGGTCGAGCAAGTTGAGTTGAAGCGAAATTTCACAGAGGATTTATTTTGAAGTGGCCAAATTTCGAGTTGCAGAGCGTCCAGCTACAATATGGTACAAAAATTGGGAAAAAGCCCCAATTTCAGTTGGTAAATTCATGGGGAAATTGAGAAATTCAGCCATGTGGTAAGATATTATTGATTTAAGATCTGTTCTAGCAAATTCAGACCCAGAATTGGTCGAATTTGAAGTTACAGTAAAGCCATGACAGATGGAGCGGAATTCGTAATTAAAATTCTCAATTCGTGAATAGATTTTGGGTGAATTCATTCCAGAAATGTCAACCCACGACGATTTGTTATTGCAAAGGTTGAATTGGTGTTATCGGGGTGAAATTGAACGAATTTCGTGGTTGCAAAATGTCTATGGTAAATTGGGGAAAAAGTTAGGAAAAATCCCCAATTTCTGCAGTGGAATTCATGAGGAAATTGATGAGTATAAAAATGAATGCGCGCAAATGGGAGCACTAAAAATGCAGGACACACAGTAAAAGGCTTATGATATGTGTAAATTTGGGTACCGCACGGACACATGTTGGCGTGCTGGTGTGCGCGCTAAATTTGGGTACCGCGCGGACAAATGTTGGCGTGCGCGCTAAATTTGGGCACCGTGCGGAAAAATGTTGGCGTGCTGGTGTGCACGCTAAATTTGGGCACCGCACGGAAAAATGTTGGCGTGCTGGTGCGCGCGCTAAATTTTGGCGCCGCGCGGAAAAATGTTGGTGTGTGGATGCGCGTGGTAAATTTAGCATTGTGTGGTGTGTGTACACATAAAAGGTGTGCACGGTGTGCACACACAATAATAATGGTGCGTGTGGTGTGCGCAGTATTGGCAGAGCGCAGTAAGAGTATAAGTTGTCACGCGACAGTTTTGCTAAATGTGCATGCAGAGTATTGGTGCACGGTGGGGCGTACTAAACTCTGGCATGGTGAAGCACGCAAAGTAAAATGCACGCGGAATAACAGCGCGCGATACAAAAACTGCGTGCAATATGTAATTGAGAAAGAACCAAAATTGCACGTGGTGGATATTGGTGCGCGGCACAAAAGTACTGCGCGCAAGTTATTGGCGCAACAGAGAAGTGATACACAGTGGTTTTAAAGTGCACGAAGCACGATTTACCTTGTGTTGTTACTGCACATGGTAAATATGGGTGTACAGGTTGAAATTTGTGCGCGTGAAGTCGTTTGGAAGGCGAAAAATAGCAGAAAATCAATGATTTTCTACGACGTTTTATAGCATTTGAACATCATCTTTTTGCAGCGCGTTTTTGAGGGCCTTAAGAGCATTTTTAGCAAGTCAAAAACCATGAGACAGAGGTGTACCGAAGGTACACTCAGTACACTCTGTCTTTGCAACTCAAATGAAAGAGCTCAGATAGATCTTTATAATGGTGTAAATTGTTCGTCAAACAGAGCTTTTATGAGAAAGTTACAACTTAAACAGTGGAGGGTAAATTGTAAGACCCAGTTAGCTTCATAGAGCCATAACTTTCTGCTCCGGAATCGGATTGAGGCGTAGGAGCAGTCAATGGAAAGATATTGAACCATAGAAGACAATCTCAGAGCTGAATTAAATTTATGGGCATGTTAAAGGTGTTTAATATGGAAAATAAGGTACTTGTAGCATTCCAGACCAAAAACACAAATTGGCCTAGAACTTCAGCAGGTTGTAACTAGCAACCCAGAACCCAGAATTAGGTGAAACTTGAACAAAATGTCCATAATATGTTTATGCAGAAACCCAATTGAGATCATACGAAATCTGCAATGGAGTAAGTGCAAGAATGCATAATTACAGCGCATAATTGCGCCAAGTGGAAGTATGAACATAAAAGTTAATGGAAAAATTTCAAATGACCATAACTTTCTGCTCACGACTCGGAATTGAGCATGGGAGCAGGCGTTGGAAAGGTCTTGGATAGTGGAATATAAATATCCACCCAAAAAATTGATCTAGGCATTCAAATTTCCAGGAAATCAGAAGAAAGAATTATGATATGTATTATCGAACCAGAATGGTTTGTATTTTTAAGAAATTGTTGAAACAGTTAGCCTGACAAAGTTTTGTGGGCTGCACATTTTGCAAGTTAACAACAAATAGATCAAATCAAGATCAACACAGAGTCTAGAAGAATGGAAGAGGCACATGGGACTTACAGTCAGGAGGATGAAATCAGAGGAATGGATGTCCATTTGGGCGTTGAAGGAACAAACTCCAATGGACATGGAGAAGAAAGGGATGAAAACATGAATATGGAAGAGACCTTTAAAAATTTACAGAAGGATGTCCAAATCCATAAAGCTAATAATGAAAGGATTATGAGAGCCAAGGAGCAGCAGGATGACTTCAACATGAAGTTATTGGAGAGATTGAACATGATAGAAAAGAAATTGGATAAGGAGAGTGGCTCAAGCAAATCAAGAAGTCACAGGCCTTATGATGAGAAAAGAAAAGCAAGAAGTGTTAGCAGACATCACCATCACTCCCCAAGGCATTCCAATAAGAGAGCAGACAACAACTCAAGTCCATCCCCTGTCAGGAAGCACAAGAGGTCTGGGGTGGATGAGCTACGAGGAGAAATGAACAAAATCAAACCTCCTACATTTGATGGTGAGCACAAGAAGGATGAAGATGTAGAAACATGGTTGTTGGGCATGAGAAAGTATTTTCAATTACATAATATTCTTCTCATGCAAAAGGTAGAATTGTTATCTATCAACTCAAGGGAAAGGCATCCATGTGGTGGGATCAACTTGTGCAGGTGCAACACATTAAAGAGAAAAGTGTTACTTGGAGAGAATTCAAGAAGTATTTTGAGAATAAATACTTGACTAAGAGATATTATGACAAGAAAATGAAGGAGTTCTTTGAACTCGAGCTTGGGAGTATGACAATAGATGAATACGAGAGAAGGTTTTTAGAACTGTTGAAATATGTCTCTTTCATCAAGGATGAAACAGTTAAGATTCAAAGGTATTTGAGTGGATTGCCATCATTCATCAGTGACAAAATATAGTATGATGATCCCAAGACATTGGAGGCGACCATAAGGCGAGCTAAATGCCTATATGATCAACAAAAAACAAGGCCAAATTTCCAAAAAGCTTGGGAAGACAAAAAGAAGTTCAAGATGGATCAGAGGAAGAAGGGAGCTAAGCCACCATTCTTCAGAAATAATCCACTGGGACAACAAACTCCTAGAGAGCCCAGAATGATTGAAATAGGGGGTCAAAGACCAAGGCAACCACCTATTCAATGTTGGGGTTGTAAAGGAGATCACATGTTCAGATATTGTCCTCACAGAGGTGAAAAAGAGAGGACTGTTCACAATGTACAACAAGATGAAACAGTGGGGGACATGGGCATAAATGTGCCAAGGATCTATGCAGCCCTGGACAACAAGCAAACATAGTATCAGTCACATATGATTGAAGTGGAAGGTATGATTAACAACCAAACCATTGATATTTTAATTGATTTAGGAGCTCATCATAGTTATATAGATCCTAAGATGGTGGAAAGTTTGCATTTGCCAAGAAGCAAGCATGGGAAATCTTGGTTGGTGCAGCTGGCTACCGGAGCCAAAAGAAAAGTTAATGAGATGGTTAAGTCATGTCTTATGGACATGAATGGATTGAACACCAGGGCAGATTTGAGCAACTTGCCTTTAGGTTCCTTTGACTATCTAATTGGGATGGATTGGTTGGACCAACATCATGCCATCCTAGACTATCATAACAAAGCATTTACTTGATTGGATGAGGAAGGGAAACTAAAAAAAGTGCAGGGAATTCCCACGGCAATAACCGTCAGAGAAATTTCATCATTGCAGCTGAAAAAATGTTATAGGAAAGGGTGTCAAATATTTGCAGCACATATGGAAGGGACACCTAAAGATAAGGTGTCAAATTTGGAAGATCATGCATTCATGGAAGATTTTGAAGATGTGTTCAAGGAGGTACCAGGACTACCCCTAAAGAGAGATATTGATTTCTCTATAAATTTAATGCCTGGAGCAGCTCCAGTGTCAAAGACCCCTTACCGAATGAGTACAACAGAGCTGAAGGAGTTGTGAATGCAGCTTGAAGAACTTCTGAAGAAGGGGTATATACGCCCAAGTGTGTCACCTTGGGGTGCCCCAATCTTGTTTGTGAAGAAGAAAGATGGGACATTAAGATTGTGCATTGATTTCAAACAGTTGAATAAAGTGACTGTTAAGAACAAGTATCCTCTGCCAACGATTGATGATCTTTTTGATCAATTGAAGGATGCAAAGATATTTTCAAAAATAGATCTTAGATCAGGATACCATCAGGTAAGGATTAAAGAGGAAGATATTAGCAAGACCGCCTTCAGGACAAGGTATGGTCATTATGAGTTCACAGTGGTGCCATTTGGGTTGTCAAATGCACCAGTTATTTTCATGTGCTTAATGAATGGTGTTTTCCAAGAATATTTAGACATGTTTGTCATTGTCTTTTTGGATGACATTCTTATATATTCCAAGTCAGAAGAAGAGCATGAGCATCATTTGAGGTTGGTGTTGCAAGTATTAAGGGAGCATCAATTGTATGCCAAATTGAGCAAGTGCTCATTTTATCAGAAGCAAATTCACTATTTGGGACATATCATTTCAAAGGAGGGGATTGCAGTGGATCCTGAGAAGATAGAAGCCATTAGAGAATGGTCATCGCCAAAGAATGTGATAGAGGTCATATCATTCATGGGCCTTGTAGGCTACTACAGGAGATTTATTGAAGGATTCTCAAAGATTGCACACCCAATCACTTCCTTGCAAAGGAAGGGTGTGGAGTTTCAGTGGACATTGGATTGTGAAAAGTGTTTCCAACACTTGAAACAATTATTGACAAGTGCTCCAATACTAAGGATTGCATACCCAAATGAAGACTTCATTGTTTGCACATATGCATGTAAATAAGGACTTGGTGGAGTCCTCACTCAAAATGGGTTTGTTATATGTTATGAATCAAGGAAGTTGAAGGAGCATGAAAGATACTATGCCACTCATGATTTGGAGTTGGCAGCCATAGTGCATACCTTGAGGAAATGAAGACACTACCTCATGGGAAAAAGGTTTGAGCTAAGAACAGACCATAATGGTCTAAAATATTTATTTGATCATCCAACTCTAAATGCTAGGCAAAGCAGATGGTTAGAATTTCTAAGTGAATATGACTTTGATATAAAGAATATTAAGGGAAAAGAGAACAAAGTGGTTGATGCACTCAGCAGGAGAGTGCATGAATTGCATGCTACAGCCATTAACATGTACCAATCATATTTGAAAGACAAAATTACAAAGGCTGCCAAATTAGATTTGCATTACAAGGAATTAGTGGCAAAATTACAGCAAGGTATTTTGCAGCAGAAAATTGAAGATTACAAGCTAGATAATGATGAAATTCTCATGTACAGGGGCATAATTTATGTACCAAATTCTAATGAATTGAAAAATCTGATATTGAGAGAAATGCATAATGTGCCTTATGCTGGGAACCTAGGATATCAGAAAACTATTGCAGCTATCAAAAGCCAATATTATTGGCCATGCATGAAGAAAGAGGTTGTTGATTTTATTGCTAGATGTTTGGAATGTCAGTAAAGGCTGAGCATAGACACCCAACTAATTTTCTACAGCCATTACCCATTCCTGAGTGGAAGTGGGAAGTTGTAACAATGGATTTCATCACCAAATTGCCCAGAACAAACAAGCAACATGATTCTATCATGGTAGTGGTGGATAAGCTTACTAAAGCTGCCCATTTTGTTCCAATTAAGCTCACTCACAAGGAAGCCAACATTGTTGATGTTTATATGAAGGAAATTGTCAGATTACATGGCATACCAAAGACAATTGTGTCTGACAGAGATCCAAAATTTAACTCAAAATTTTGGAAAGGATTATTTAATAGATTTGGAACAAATTTGAATTTTAGCACAGCTTATCATCTAGAATTAGATGGACAAACAGAGAGGGTGAATCAAGTGATTGAATATATGTTGAGGATGTACGTGATGAATAAACCATCAAAATGGGAAGACTACCTACACTTGGTAGAGTTTTCTTACAACAATGGGTACCAAGCATCTCTAAAGATGAGCCCATTTGAGGCATTGTATGGCAGAAAGTGCAACACACTGGTAAGCTGGGATAACCCAACAGATAGAGTAGTGGTTGGATCAGAATTAATCAGAGAAATGGAGGAGAAAATTATAAAAATAAAGAAAAATTTAAAGGTTGCCCAAGACAGGCAGAAAAACTATGTTGATAAGGGCAGAACTCACAGGGAATTTAAAGTGGGTGATCGTGTATTCTTGAAAGTGAAAGCCAACAGAAGTTCCCTGAAGTTGGGAAATTGTTCAAAGTTGGCAGCTCGCTATTGTGGGTCGTTTGAAATCCTAGAGAGGATTGGTTAGTAGCTTATATGATTGCATTGCCTGCATCTATGTATGTTCATAATGTATTCCATGTATCATTGCTAAAGAAATATATACCTGATGCTAATCATGTTATTGATTGAAATGTGATTAAGGTGGAGCAAGAAGGCGTTTTCCAAGTGCATCCGGTATGCATTATGGACAGGAAAATCAAACAGCTCCAGAACCGAGCCATAGGGCTTGTAAAGGTCCAATGGACCTGGTATGGTCCTGAGGATGCTACTTGGGAGCATGAGGATGCAATGCGGGCAGACTACCCGCATCTTTTTGAGGATTTATGAAGTTTTGTTGTATATGGGTACATGATGCACTGAGGACAATGCATAAATAAGGGGAGGGGATTGTAATATCCCTAAGGCCAAACCCAAATGTAATGTAAATGAAAATGTACTTAAGCTGGTGAGCTATTTGATATCGTTTTTGTATGCACATTTCATGGCATAGTGCGCACATGTACTACGCAGTGAAATGATAAAGTGTGCACATTCCAGGATACCATGTGCAACATCTTAAGTGCGCGCGATTGTGAGGCCAACGAGCCTTTGTGTATATACTATGTTTTATAGGTTGGTGAGCCAGTTATTATAAGCTATGATGCTTATGTTTGGATTAGGCCGAAGAGCCTAGATGTTAAAGGTCAGTGCGCCTATTTTTGTATATGTCTCATAATTAATACAAAATACATCGCTGCGCACAGACCGACCACGATAAAAGAGATGGGGGACCAAAATCCACTGGTTAGGGAAAGGGAGGGGCCTAAAAGTTAAGAAAAAGGGTTGAGCTAGAGAGCTTAAGCCAAAAAGGAATATTATATTAATATTTCTTAAATCATAAAGTATGGATAATTATTTTATCCTAAGTGCTAAAGTTGGGTACAAGTGGGCCAAAGTAGCTCCCAACATGACAAGTGTCAAGTTGGGGACATGCATACATATTGTTTGGACTTAGATATTTTCCATCATTCCTTCCATCATTCAGTCATCCAKTCAATCATCCATGATCATGTACACACCCATTGAGCTATCTTTCGTATCTTCATAACTGTACCTGAACCTGTATCCATAGCCATTTTGTGTTCATGTAGATGGTTAGCTTGGGAGCTAGACTGAAGAAGCGGGTTGACAGGCCCGTGGGATATTGAAGAGGCGGGTTGTTAGGCCCGTGAGAAATTCTCTCGGAGAGAGAATTGTTGGGGATTGATTTTCTGAAGGTGTTGAACTGCAACTACAGTGCTCTGAGACTTCCTATCTGGCCTATTGTTGAAGCCCTGGAAGGGAAGGGGGGCAGCCGAAGGACTGTTGAGAAGAGAAGGGGCACACTTCCTGGGGTGGGACAGGCACATGGGGAATGAGGGACTGTAGGCTGTTAGTTTGAGTTGGCACCTGAGACAGAGTCTTTCCTGCTGTTTATAAGCCTTTAGCCTAGTTAGGAAGCCCTCTACCCGGGTGGAGTTTAGTCCCAGCTCGGGGGTGACTCACTTTGAGAGTTATGAACAGTGTGGTCTAAGGCTGGGAGGTTCGTGGAAGGTTTGCACGCAGTTGGTGACATTCTTACCAAGATAAGTGTCAATTGTGTGATAAATTAGATGTTGCATTGTTATTTACATGCGTATTTTCATGGGTTTATCTTATGTGTGGTTATGTCTGTCTGTATATTTATGGGTATTTCCTGTATATGTTGCATGTATATGCTTACTGTTATTTCCGTGTGAATCCGTGTATTTATAGATGTATTTGTATGTTTACGTTTTATATATAATGCTTCCGCAAGAGTTATGTGTGTGTGTGTTTTAATTGCATGCAGTTTGAAAAATTTATGTGGCATAGTTCAGTTGCATACTGGGTATGTTACAATATGGTCCGCAAAGAGAGAACAGTAAGAGTTCTTCGGCATAGCGTGGTCCGGCATGGATGGTCAGGGACGCTACAAGTATGATCCTCCTAGGAAAAATGTCCAAATCAAAATCAAAATGTTGGAATTTTCTAGATAATGATGATAATAAGAACGAGGTAAACAAGAAACTGCATGTCTCGGGTAATGATGAGGACAAGAATGAAGTAAATCAACAACTACATGTGTCAATTAAGGAATCCAATCGAGAGATATAGTAGAAGGCATGGATACAGGGTTTTCCTCCTCAAGGGAGGTAGTTATACCTAAAGGATCTTTAGGTGGAAAAAATAGAGTACATGAAATCGATATCTTTGATTCAAATAAATAATCAGCACCATCTATAAATTGTGATCTCTCGTCTTCTAACTTACCGTTAGTTACTGTAGTTGTTAGGCACCTAACCCCTCGCGCAGGTAGAATAACATATTTCCATGTAATAAAGGTCAATATTAATAAGGCCTAGCAATAAGGAAGAATAAGTCAAATGTAAGAAGACCTAATAGAAGCTTCCGCTTCTAGAAGGATCTTCCTCTAGATTGTTCTTTTGGATAGACATATTTAGTATAAATAGGAGTAGAGGGTATGGAAAGTTTTGTCTTGGATATTATTGTAATAGAGCTTTGTTTTGCTGGAGGTTTCCCCCTCGAAGAGGCAAGTGAACATTGCTCTCAGTAATCAAAGTGCTCTTTCTGGTGTTATTCCAATATCATTATGGTATTATTGTGGTATTGTTCTAGTTATATCATTGTTTATCTGCCATTTCTAGCTAATTATTTATGTTCTGCATACTATTTTATATTTGGAATATTACAGTAGCTCCTTTTTCAAGGGGGTGGCAACCAGAGCACTACGATGGAAAATGTAAAGAGTCATTGGTTTGCAAATTAAAAATGTCTTTATATGGTCTCGAACAATCTCCTAGAATGTGGTACCAAAAGTTTGATTCTTTTATGTTGGGATTGGGATTTCTGAGATCCAAATAAGATCATTGTGTCTATTACAAACAAGTTGGTGGCCATTTCCTTGTTATCACTATATATGTAGATAATGTGTTATTCTTTGGTAACAATAAGGATGTGATTCGTGATTTGAAGTCTCATCTTTCAACACAATTTGATATAGAAAAATATATCTTAGGAATGGAGATCAGAAGATATAGATAAAATAGAAAGCTTTGATTAAGCAAGAGTAAGTATGTAAACTCTGTGCTACAACATTTTTGTGTGGCATATTGCATACCATTGAGTGTTCTAATTTGTGTGGGAACTAAACTTTCAGTTGAGTAATGCCCTACAACACCCATAGAGATGGAGGATATGGATTATGTTTATTATGTTAGTGCAACCAATAGTTTGACGTATGCTATGGTCTATACTAGACCTAACATTGCCCAAGCAATAGGAGTTTTGAGTCGATTTATGGCTAATTATAGGTGTGAACATTGGGCTGCGATGAGGAGGGTCTTTAGGTATTTGTGAGGTACTTCTAAATATTCCATCGGTTATCATAGTGATGTTTCGGGGGACCCACACTCAGTGGATATAGGGTTATGTGAATTCTAATTAGGCAGGAGATGTAGATATAAGGAGATATACAATCATATACGTGTTTCAATTGTTTGGTGGAGTAGTAAGTTGGATGAGAAAGTGACAATATGTGGTCGCTTTGTCCACTGTAGAGACACAATATATGGTAGTTACTCATGCTCATAAGGAGGCCACTTGGCTTATGAAACTATGTTCAAAAGTAGGGCCAAGTCAGAGAGTTATTACAGTTCAATGTGATAGTAGTAATGTCATTTGTCTAGCTAAGAACTCAACCTTTCATGTGAAGATAAAGCATATAGATATGTGTTAGGGACATGGTAGAGGATGGAAAGGCAATACTAGAGAAAGTTGGCACTTTGCAGAATGTTGCAAATACGTTGACGAAACTAGTGAGCATAAGGAAATTCAAGTGGTGCTATGAGTCTATGGGCCTTATGGCCCCTAGCAATTAGCTCACAATTTGATGCATTACCCCTTATAATATTCCCTTATACTCCTATAAGGTACATGGCAAGAGGGAGAATGTTGAGATAGGTCTGTCATATACCTTGCAGTCCTATAGGTAATGATTGTTGAGTAGTAGTAGGGAATAAATGTTGAGCAACAACAATGAATAACTATTGAGTAGTGATAGGGAATGAAGGCACATCACTACTAAGCAATGAATGCCAAGTAACAATAGTTGGCTAATTAATTGTTGGTGGTTTCCCAACATGTAGAATTGGAAAATCATAAATGATTTATGGTTTTGTTATGCCTATTTATTTAGTGCTAGGGTTGGAGAAAAACAATGTGTATAAGTTTTATCTTACTATTATGTAGCGGAAATTCCTTTGAAATCTTTATGCTACTACTGAACACTTGTTGAGAGCACAAAGAATCTGCAATGTATTGTAACCATTTCATTTTGAATTATACATTAAATGTGCTTTAGAGTGTGGGGTTTTATCTCGAAATGATTTTCCCCATGAAAACATTCTCTAAAGGTTATATGTTTTTGTGTTATTATACCTGCCGATAGGCATGGTATATAGCTTTGAGTTAGGCTTGACTTTCTATTAGTTCATGGTTGACCATAAAATATACACCCCTTTATCCAAAGTTTTAAAAAATAATTATTTATTTTAAATTTTAAATCTCATTTATGTGATATTTTATTGGCCAAAAACTTTGAAGTCTTATTGCTACCTTCACTTCCCCCAATGTTTTTTTTGTAAGTAAGTATTTTATATATAAAAGACCTTCTTGGAGCCAAAATCAAGAGTACATAGACTGAGCCAACCGGTTGTAATTACTGAACTGATCCAGAAGGAGAAACCAATTCAGCCAACCGTATAATTCAAGTATCAAAATTTCTAACAGTCCTAGAAAAAACCAGACAATTTAACTACCATGAGAGCCACTAGAGCTAAAGTATGGAACAAGTTTTGTATGATCTGGCACATACTCTGGCAAGAGGCCTGGCCAGGGCTCCTCGACGACAGGTGTCCCACTGGTCGTCCACTGCATGTCCGTGGCTTCGGTGCCCTTGTCTTCGTAAGCTGCCATCCTGACACTTGTCGTCGAGGTGTGCGCCTTCAGACTGGTGCCTATCACCTCCGCTACTACCACCTGAACGGCTCCTTTGACAATATCTTCTTTGCTTGCCAGGGTCTGCTCCCGCTCGAGAGTGTCCATGGGCGCTGGCTCGAATGCCTTCCGGTCAGACTGCGGGCTCCCCTCTGTAGTGTCCTGTTGATGACTGCTCGCGTGATCGCTGGCAGTGAGAGGTGCGTCACTGGAATCCTCAGGGGAGGCTTTAGGGGGATTGGCGAGAAGCTGAAGAAGGACTGACAACCTTCCCTCCATCTGTTGAACATGGAACTGAAGGTCGTCCACTCCTTCCCAGAGCTCAAAGACTAAATCATGTAGAATGGTGGAGCTTTCACGCGGTAAATTGGGGAAGGGCGTCTTCATTTTGCTGCGGGGTCGACCATGGCCGGTCCTTCCGTAGGGCGAATTCGTTGAGGCCCCGCTCGGCGCAGGGGGAGGAGAGGAATGCCTGAAGGAGGGATGTCGCCATGAGGGGGTCAAGGTAGTGTCAATGACGGCCAGACAGTCAAAGGCATGGGTAGATGAACCAGAGGGCGAAGTGGAAGTGTGGGGTCGCCGAGGGTGCCAGGGAGAGCCCCTGCGAGGGCACATTCTTTGTCGTGGCATGGTGAGGCCCGACGGCTGTAGGAAGTCTGCAGAGCCAAGGTTGAGGGTGGGGAGCGGCCGAAGGACCATGAACAGAACCACATAACCAGAATCAAACGACCGAGCGATAACGCAAATGGAACACGGCATTGCACTTTGCGTTAAGGTGGTCGAGGGAGCTCGGTTTAATGCCCCTCCCATCGACGTTTAATTCAAATTAATGCCCAGGGGTGATGGTTGCAGTGGGCACGAGCCAAGCACATGGCTCCGTGCTCCGCTGGCCTCCCCTTGCCGCCTCTACGCGCCAGGTGTCGGGCTCTATCACCCCATTCGGGTGTTCACTTCCCCCAATGTTATTGTAATAAATATTTCTTGTTTTTTTATATATATTGTCAAAAATTGGGGGCCCATCTTGTTAAATAAATAACCCTTTCTTTTTTGGCATGGATATGCATTTTTTATTTTTTTGGTTGTTCTCATTTAATGGGTACCTTTTTCCTAGGCACATTTAAATAAAATAAAATAATATTTTGTAGGTAGGATTCAAATGGATGA
>ML790652.1:88894-99488 GCA_009831015.1 Picea engelmannii | reverse complement strand
TTTTTTTTTCACAATTTTTTTAAGGGTTAAACTTAAATATAAGTTTTATTTTTATATTACAAATTTTGAGTGTTAACCTTAAATATAAGTTTGAGCGTTTTACAATGTATAATCTAAATGTTTTATGAAATTGAGTTTTTTTTAGATCATTCAAAATAATGTGAAGGGATATTGGTTATTATACCTGCTACTTGTCGTGGTATATAGTATTGGATATGGATTGTCTATTAGCTGGGGTTTGACCAAAATAATTTTGAGCATTTTTAAAGGTATAACATTACAATTTTAATTATTTTAAAACATTTTTCTAAATTGTGATTCGTTGTTCAAATGCATCTCTTATTGTCGCGATTGCGTAAGGATCTTCAACAGTTGCAGAATGATCTTCAACATCCTTTCATTCTTTAATGAGATGACACTTGACTACCATATTCAACAAATGAATTTGTTATTCATCTCGACGCATGCGGTGGATTCAATACAGCTATTGTTTTATTTTATTATACCTGCATAGCGGCAGGTATATGCTACCATGCAGCCTTGCTTATTATTATAACTATACTTATTTAATTTTTGCACATTCTTCTCTCAATTAGTTAATTGTATTCTACACCTCTACTTGTTTTCACATCTTATGTTAAACTTTTTTATTTAAAAATATTAATTTGTAATTAACACTTTATAAATTTATAATGATATAAATTAAATTTTATAAGAAATATTTGTTATTATGAATTTGTATTTAATTAAGAAAAATAGACTCCTATTTTAATATGTTTCTAAATAATATATTCTACACCTCTACTTAATAATATATTCTACACCTCTACTTTCTTTCACATTTCATGTTAGATTATTTATTTTAAAATATTAATATAATTCTACCCTTGTTAATAATATATTCTACACTTCTACTTTCTTTCACATTTCATGTTAGACTATTTATTTTAAAATATTAATATAATTAACACCCTTGTTAATAATATATTCTACACTTCTACTTTCTTTCACATTTCATGTTAGACTATTTATTTTAAAATATTAATATAATTAACAAATTTATAAAGTTAAATTATAGTAGAAATATTCATTAAAATGAATTTGTATTTAATTAAGAAAAGTGGACTTTCTATTTTAAAACATGTTTCTGAATAATATATAAGTATCTTATATTAGTATACATGTATTCATATGTATTTAAAGGTGATTTTAGAACTTCCATAATGATTTTAAATTAAATCAATTTAAAATTATTTTAAACTTATTTTATTAAATATTTAAAAATATTTTTAAGTTTAATTATAATCAAATTCTTTGAAACCGGACGTTTTAGAAACATTTCATAAATCTAAACTAATTTTATTATAATTTTTTATTATTTAAACTATTTTTTTTAATAAAAATTATAATTTTACTTATATACATTTATTAATGTATAAATAAATTTTATTATAATTTTTTATTATTTAAACTAATTTTTTTAACAAAAATTATAATTTTACTTATATACATTTATTAATGTATAAATAAAGATATACATTTATTAGTGTATAAATAAAAAAATGACATAAAACATTTATTTTCAATTATAATTATAATATTGGAACAATAACTAATTAATAATAATAATAACATGAGGCATTGGGTGGTTGAATCAAGACTTTGTCCATTTTCAGAGAATATTGAACCATGACATCCAACAAATTATTAGTACAAAGCTATTTTCAAGGATTTCTCCAAAGATGATTACAATGATGATGCGTTCGGTTGCGATTCCACGAGACACTTGTTCCAACACGTTTTGAGTGTGACCTCCATTTATCGCTCGGTCATCTAGAAGTTCCACGGGATGCTCGCTGGTACTCAATTGGGCCCAGCGCCAGGATAGTTGGAGATGAACCTTCCAAACTTTTACGCTGGTTGGCGAATCTCGGGAGTCGCAACAGATCGTCTTGTTCTCGTGAATTCTATAATATTATCGTCTTCGATGAATCTGACTTCATTCAAATTCAATACAAATTGAAAAAAATAATTATTTAAAAAAAAATAATCTTTTTAAATTTAACTTCGGTCAAGAATCTATATAATTTTTTTTTGAAATAGCTAATAGCTATATAGAAACAAGAAGATATAACTGAAATAATAATTGATAATTGATAAAAGAATATATATAGATAGATAAAATAATAATTAATAATTGATAAAAGAATATATATAAATTTTTTTTTTTGAAATAGTTAATAGTTTTATAGTGGATTTAATGGTTAAAAATATATGTTTCTTCTTAAAAAATCACAAGTTCAAATTCAGAAAAAATTAAGATATATATATCACCATAAACTTTATCATGAAATTAAGATAAATTTATATTAATAAAAATACATTTTTGTTCTTTTAAAACTTGCTATCACAAACTTGGAATCACAAACTGATTTCACAATCTCACCCTCAACTAAATAGTTCAGATTAGCTTTTGATTTAAAGGAAACTTTATGTTTGAGTATTGTGTTGGCAAACTAGAAAAGTGTTAACCAATGTTTTATGGGGTGTGAAGAATGATACTATTAGCTTTTGATTTAAAGGAAGCTCTATGTTTGAGTAATGTGTTGGCAAACTTGAAAAGTGTGAACCAATGTTTTCTCATTGCGAAGAATGATAGATTATCAATGATTTGATGCTCTAAAGTATGCTTTGTGTTTTTAGTTTTAGGTTAAAATTATGATTTATAAAATTTAATATAATATAAAATTTTAGTTCTTTTAAATTATAAATAAATGGAGGATATTTATATTAAGAAAAACACCGTAGTTAGATTTACAATAATAGTATAATAAAAGATTGATTTAAAAGTCTTAAATAAAAGTTGAAAAGAAGATTATCTAGACTCATGACAATAGTATAATAAAAATTTGATTTAGAAGTTTTAAACAAAATTTGAAAAGAAGATTATCTACTGATCTATATCTACAACGATAAAAAGGTTAAAAACAATTGCTTTGAGTGGATCTTGTTGGTATATATTTTATAATATTAATTTAGAAATCTGGCTATTTTAAAAAGCATACAATCCCAACAAAATGCATGTCCACTAGAGGAGCTGCAATGGTTGAGTAAGTCTACTTTGACAATTTTTGCATTCTTCGGGAGTTGATGAATAATTTCATCTTCCTTGAGAACCTCATAGTTTGAATTGATGGATTACACTTGGTTGATCCCCTTTGGATAGATTTATAACCATATTGTAGAGCATATTGCAATCCACTTCCAAAATAGAGATTTGACATTTGAATTGAACCAAAGTACCCATTATTGAAGTAATTTGTGAGGTTACCTGATGGCTTCTTCATGACTTCTCAATGCCCTCCTAATCTCCTGCACTTCTTTGTAATCCATTTGATAACCAAAACTACACAATACAGAGCTCAAAATTAGGGCTCCCGTGACTTTGACCCAAAATTTTGCAAAGGTGACTGAGAAAAAAATTTCAGTTCGAGATCGTTTTGAGATTAAAAGCAAGAAACCCTTCAAGGAAAGCCACTGAGAAATAGGGGAAAAAGAAACCATTCCCACAAGGAAACCAAAGAGAGTACATTGCACTCGTGAAGAAGGAGACAATTTGAATTGGAGTCGAGAGGGCTCAACCCAACCGAGACCAAAACTGACCACTATGAGAAGAAAGCTCATGAAAGAGAGCAAGCTCTGTATAGTTCCAGGAAAAAATGAAAACCAAGAGAAATCCCTTATAGAGACGAGAGCCCAAAAGAAAACCTCTATACCCCAAACCACTGCACCGGAAACTCTAAATTTGAATTTATAAGTGGACCCCAAATAGCCCTCAATCCCTACCATTATCCCACAATGATACCAAATAAATCCTATCATGGGTTCAATCGCATTCAAGATTGAATGCAGTTTCGTGCGAGCTAAGGGAGGCAGTCCCTTCACAATAAATACTTCGCTAGACAATGACTTTACTTTGTACTCTGCCATGTGGATTATTAATTTAACACGACGTGCCTTGTCCTACATTAATAACTAAGGAATTGTTTGGTGGTTAAATTTGTCATGGACAACGATATCCCCTATTTTCAAAAGAGTGGCTTTGTTCGCATAGGTATCCACAAGCACATTGTGCTCTCGTAAAACATGATAATATTTGACTTCTGATCTTTTTTTCCAACTTGATTTATCCTTTCCAGAGGTGATGCTAGAAGTAAGTCACCTGGACTAATGTTTAAAACCAAATACCTAGTGATATTTTTTGAATCACTTATCAAACTTAAACTTTGGATGCCAATAGCCGAAGCGATGTTTAAACCTTGCAACAAAACATAAACTTCAACCTAATCATTTGATGACGTACCTAGACCATGCATATTTAATTTCACGATTTCCTTTAAGTCTCACAATAACTCACACCTATTACCTTCAATATTTAATACAACATTATTAAATATAATAAACTTTAAATATAATATAATACATAATATTTTTTTTCATTTTGCTTTATATATTTACGAGAGACCTATCTTCCTCTATCATGGTCTCTCAATGGTTACATAGTTTTCTCATTTATTTCAAATGTCAATGGAGATCGTATGTCTCGTGATAAAATTGATTGTCTCTCAATGGTTACATTTCTCTTTTATTTCAATGTCAATGGAGATCATATGTCTCGTGATAAAATTGAAATTGAGATCCAATGCATAAAATACTTAATAATGATGTTATATCTACCATTTGTTCTCAACTACTTTAGAGTTTTACTATTGTACTTTACACTTTCCAAACTTTGTTTGGACATCTAAGAATTTTGGAGGCTTATTTTGGGATTTGTTTGGACATTTCGGAATTTTGGAGGTTTTACTATTGTATTTTACATTTTTCAAACTTTGTTTGGAAATTTAAGAATTTTGGAGGCTTATTTTGGGATTTGTTTGAATATTTAGGAATTTTGGAGGTTTATTTTGGAAATTTTTATGGTTTTTTTTATTGGTTAATTTGTTTTTCATAATCTTATTCCTCTTTTCTTTTTTGGTAATGGTTCTCTTTCCTTTTTTGGTAATGATTTTTCTTGATTTAAACATCTATTTAATCGAGTCAAACCTTACATATCATATAGAACCTCCTAAGAGTGTGTTTTTCCACATAATCACAATGTTGTTACGTGATATAAAGAGTTATTACCTATGGGATTGTGAATTCTTGAGAATATTGAGCAATCATGCTATTTTTCTCTATTGACTTTGTTAGGAGATATTTTGACACATGTGGAGTCTAATATTTCTTCCTCAAAGTACCATAGTTTAGAAGATGTTTGTGCTCTCCATCCATTATCAAGAGATTGCAAAGTTCATCACAAAGGTCATCATGGTATCATTCTTGTCACCAATCTAGTCCTCCTTCCTCCTTAAGATTTCAAAACAAGGGCTTCTCATGACAAATCAATTATCATTGTCAAACATTCATTAAGGGTAGAGATATGTGACCTTTGTTTAGAGCCCTTACTCCCTTTCCATATATATTTGAGGCATTTTCTATTGGCATTTCACTAATCCTTATAGTGTTAAACTTGATGTGATATCCTATTTTGCTACTCTTAGTTGTACATAATTGTTATTTAGATATATTTCACTTGGCTTGTAATTTTGGGCTTGGCCTATGGACTTCATGTGAATGCCTCATCAAGATGTATGCATTTTACATAGGTGGATGTTGTTAAGTCCCAATGAGGAGCCCAAAGGCAAGACCTTAGATATTGGTGGTAACTTTTGATGGGTAACTTTTATTTTCTTGATGACTGAGGATATGCCACCTTTTCTTAAGTGAAGTTAAAAGATGAATCACACATAATGTAACATGAGAAATATAAAATTAATACAAGATGGAACATACAACTGGATTGCTTAAGGAGTAAGATGAGGCCTATGTTGTGATAAGGAGTGAAGGGGGAAAAGGGTAAAGTCAACCCATAAGACATGTGTCCTCTCCCTAAGCTTTCATTCATGGTTGAGATAGGTAGAACATTCGACACGACCATGTGTCAAGTTCTAATCTTATTTCTCATGCAAGTGCAAGGTAGTTCCTTCAACATACCTCGTGTACTTCAAATTTGGATACCTCTCCTCTCCATGGAAATGTCTTTGCCATGCAGATATACTATTTTTTATGATCTTGAAAGGTTCTCTTCTCCACACATATCTTTGTTATTGCACCCATATGATATAGATATTTTATGTTGGCCATGGGTTGGAAAGTGGAGAAGCCACACTAGTTGTAATGGAGCTTGAGGTTATGGGAAGGAAATATTGCTACAAGGAGGTTGAACCCTTGTGTAGATTTAACCAACGTGGAGTACTATTTTGTTGGTAGGGACTACATTTTGAATTAGAATAGATATCAAGAGCTTTGAAACCTTACCAAAATGATAACATAGCTTGAGGATCTCATGCTAGAGTTGTAATCTAGCCATGAATGGTTCCTCATGTAGCCATTACAATGAAGGTGGAATGGTTGACCCAATGTAAGTGTTAGTTGTGTGGGATATATCATGTTCTTATGTGAGTGCTAGTAGTAGGAATTTGTAGAATTTCACTACTAGGAAAACACTAATCAACAAAGATTTTAGCAAAAGTTTTAGCTAAGGTTTTTAGTGTTACAAAAATGGGAAAATTTGCCCAAAAAATCTCTACAAAAAACTGTGCTAACGAAACCAAACCTTTATTATAACTAGAAAAAGTGGGCAGCCAGAGGTTTTAGAAAAGGTTTTTTAAGATATATGCACTTATCACAATATGATGCACTAGTGCACCACTATGTATGATGCATAGGTGCACCACTATGGACAATGCAATGGTGCGTATTATATAATATAAAGTGCCAGTGCTCTATATATTGTTAAGAACCAATGCAGTATATCTCCTTGTGCACCATGACATCCTAGTAACAATAATGGTAATGCCAATGGGAATGATATCATTGAAGGTAACAATACTTTTTGTTGTAAAAATGAGCAACAAGGTGCTTGGTATAGTTACAAGCATTGGTGCTTCATGATTGAAACTGCATCAATGCTCTAATACATACAAAAAGAATCAGTGCAAACATACATGTAAGGAGCATCTATTCAATTATCAATGCTTACATTAAAATAAGGTTGTAAGGTGTTGAGATGATCCTTCTAAAAAAACTACTAACTCCAAAAATGAATGGGAAAATAAGAGGCTTCATTCTCTTGCAACAATCTCATGCATATCAATGTTTATTTATTGAACATGCATCGATGCATACAAATGTTAACAACACACCGATGCATATGAATGTTAACAACACACAAGTGTGTATAAATGAATAAAAAGACATTGATATGTTCAATGCCAAAATTCCATGCATTTGATTTAATAGTTTTGCAGGTATGCAATTGAAGCTTCTTGTTTTTAATTTTTTAAATAAAATTTCAATTACTAATTAGAAAATCAAATAAATTTTATAATAACACTGATTTTTATATTTTAATTAGTGCATTTGGAAATAATCACTGCATTAATGTATTGTACAATTTAAATAAACATATCAATTGATTACACATTTGTTTCTTGTAATAATGTAAATCATCCATATATTTAATTCACAACGTAACATTTTACAACATATTACATTGCAAAAGAATAAGAATCACATTTTATTATACAAGAATAAGGAACCCTTTGTCATACAAAAGGGGACAACATAAAGGTCCACGATAAACAATATATCAAATAATGATCGTTACAATTATTAGTAACTTGTAGTCATACCAAATCGGTCAATACAAAGATCCCCATTCAATAAAATGTTTGATTTTTATAGACAAACATTTCAAAATATAAAACTTGTAACATTCAATTATATTGATCTTCATTCATTACTCAAGTTGTCGTCAATGCTTAAGCTGCTTCCATT
Source organism: Picea engelmannii (assembly GCA_009831015.1). NCBI lineage: Eukaryota > Viridiplantae > Streptophyta > Pinopsida > Pinales > Pinaceae > Picea > Picea engelmannii. The sequence goes on along the minus strand of ML790652.1, from coordinate 91,547 downwards.
CCACATTTCTTCATCACTTGAAAGGGATGTTGTAATTTTTTTTATTTGTAATATTTGTTGCAAATTATCTTGATTTTGTTAGGACACCTCTCCATCTTTCATCTACAAATATTGAAATAAAATGTGTTGAATATATCTACATATAGTATAATATACGTGATAGTGGGAATTGATAAAATTACAATAGCAGTGAGTGCTTCATGAGTAATACACATTCATTCAAAACCTTGCATCATCTTGTCTTGTAACATATCTTCCATTGGATTCACTCCATACTTTGTTTCCTACAAGTTTTATATGCCAAGACAACATTTATTATTAATTAAAAGTATATAGTTGTTCCAATATTAAAAAATAGGGGTTGTAAACAACATATCTGCTTACAAATAATTCAATAATCACAACCCATACTTAATCCAATGTTAATCAAATGTTAGGATGGCTCTTCTTTGTATGTGAGAACCTTGTAGAAAACATCTATGTATGATTGCAAATTAATTAAAATTTAAAAATCACAACAAATATGAAATGTTAAGTAAGAAAAAGGTAAGTTCCCCTGACAAATTTTGTGATCAACCCTTCTCTGCCTTCTTGTCTCATTTTATGTGATGATTGGGTTCCATTTTGTTTTGTTTTCTACAACAAGAAAACAATTGAAAATCGATATTTCATGTGATCACACATATCAAAAAATCAATGATTACGTAAATTTGATGCATGTTGTTGTTGGGATAGCTCTGCCCATAATTCAATTGTTCTTATTTCTTCAATCATACTCTTATACACTTTTTTGGACATTCCTATCGACATGTTTTGAATATCATGTAAAAACATGAAAATGGGTAACACTTTTGCTTGTTTTTTACACCGAAAATGGTAAAATGTTATCTTGTTCAACTTCAAGTGATCAAAACTCAAGTTTGATTCGAAAATCTCACTTTTAAGTAAAAACAATATTTGTAGAGAATTGTGTTGCCTCCATACTCATTTTTTTTTTAATGTTATGGATATATAGTGAGATAAATTTAATGTTTATGAATTGGATATACTTTAAAATTTTAAGGATAATGACTGACCTATGTGGGTGTGTAGTTTTTTAGAGATGGATATTTGTTTTATGAAAAACAAATATATGCCCACAATCTACACATATTTCACTAAGGCATCCACTATTTTTTTTTTTATGTTTTTTAAGATTTCAGTGATGTTTTTTAATTATTCATAAAAAATAGTTAAAAAAAAAAGTCACATCAACACAATTATGTGGGCACAAAATTTATATTTCATGTGATCACTACCAAGAAAAAAAAATACCCTTTTGAAGAGGACAATCTGACTCAAGTGCAACGTGATTTTTGCTATTTTTTTGGTTTTATAGTTTTCAAGATATTGAATTTTCATTGTAGTCAATTTTGATAACAATAAAATTCTTAAGCGACAATGTTCAAAACAAAACTATTAAAAAATAGCAATTCTTAATGAAATCTAAAATTCATATATTGTTAAAAACTTGATTCAAAAACGAATCTAGCAGGTTTGATAGACAATCTTAAAAAATTGCAGGTATTTACCATTGTTGAAATTGAAAGTTTATGACATTAGGAAGTACTTTGCGGCTCTAGAGAAAAATTCAAGCTAGGGTTTAATAGTCGCGGTCTTAGCAACAGATAGCATGGTCACCATAGGGGGAGGGAATGCAACCCCCTCATACAAGAAGGTAGTGGTGGACAGAGGGAAAGGTCCACGAGGCAGTGGTTTCAAAGAACCTCTGACAAGCACCTCGGGATCAGGATCGAAAAAGAATCAAGAGGGAAACCAAGAAAAAAGTGATCACGTGGGGGAAGGAGCCATAGAAGCCTAGAACGATACGCAAGAAACGATGAACCCCGGTGGGGTAGATGGGCGCAACCTGTGTAAACCTAAAACAACATTGATACCCAAGGTTATACTGGAAGACCCCCAAACACAACTATTTCGGGATTAGATGAAGACACATGCACTGATCTTCAAGTTCATGGGCCTGTGGCCCATAGAAAAAACATTGTGCAACTAGATAAAATACCATTGGAAGTCAAGTGGAGAAGTGGAACTCCACCTGGGCTCAAAAGGATTCTTCACAGTGGTCTTTATGAACCTGGAGGACAAATATAAAGTCTTTGAGGGGGGGAATATTTCCATGCCTTAGCGGGGCTATACAATTGTCCATGGAAGGAAAACTTCTCCCCAGAGAAAGAAACCTTTAAAAATGTCCCAGCTTGGCTAAGGCTTTACTCCTTACCGCTAGACTACTGACTACCATCCACTTTCGAAGCCATAGGGAACAAGCTCAAAAAATATGTCAAGACATTAAAACCTACTCTAAAAGGTAGATATACATTGATCTAAAAATGAAGAAGACTTGAAAAACTTGAATAATTATAGCAAGTGAAATGTTATGTGTTTAAAGCAACATGATCAATTTGCAACACATAAATTAAGGATTACTTATGCAAAATACTCATAGACAACAACATAAAACATTGAACATCAGCACATAAACACAACAACTTGATAAAGGAGTTCACCCCACTCTGGGCTACATCTCCTGGTCCAGCTTCCAATGGATCATTATTATTAAATTGCTCAAAGTGCTCAAAAACATGCCTTACAATGC
>ML790652.1:64091-84197 GCA_009831015.1 Picea engelmannii | reverse complement strand
GTCTCTTCAGAAATAAGATTTGCTTGTGACCCCAAATCAAACAACGTATCTATCTTAGTATGTTTTGATACAACCCTTATATGAAAAAGTTCAATTCTCGTTTTCTCCTGTTGAGTTACATTGACATTTGCATTACTTGAAGATCTAGTACTTGCAACAAAATTATTACCTTGGTAACCCATGGCTGCGATCTTCGTCTCATCACTAGAATCTGAACCCAAATCTTGTACAACAGTCGCAACAGTCTTCGACTTCCCTTTGTTGTTGTTGCCAAACTTCTTGGGTCTGCATTCAGGATGAAGCTTCCAACAGTGGTCTTCATCATGGCCATCCTTTGAACAATGTTTACATGTGAACTTTTCTCCCTCCTTCTTCACTGTAGCATTCTTCCTGCCTTTGCCTTTGAATTGCTTCTTCCCTTTGTCTCCCTGGCTGTATGTCTTCTTGAAACCGTCATGTATATCCTTATTTCCCCTTGCTTCCAAATGAGTAGCCTGTACACAAACTTCATCTAGATTCGTGGGATTAAACATAAGTATAGTATGCCTCAAATAACTATGCAAAGCACCAATATATTTGAGCAATGTTTCTTGTGAAGACAAATCGACTCCCAAAACCAAAGCTCTTCTCCTAAATTCCTGAGTAAAACTTTGTACATTCTGTCCTTTTGCTTGTCTAAAATTTTTCCATTCCATGGTTGCCTTTTGTTTATATGCCAATGGATACAATTGTTTTTTAATTGCTATTATAAAATCATTCCAAGAAAGCAAAATTTTTCCATTCTTTTTAATTTCTTCTTGTGTCTTAGATTCCCACCAAATAAGTGCTGAACCATCTAATCTTAAAGAAGCTAACTGAATTTTGGTTTCATCATCTTGAATCTTTTGTATTCTAGAATAGACTTCAATTTGACGTATCCAATTATCTAACTTTTCAGCGTTAACTTCTCCATTATAAATTGGAAACTCAAATTTTATATCAAGCTTTAATGAAGGAATTTGCGAAGGAGTTTTACCATGCCCCTTTGGAGAATGGGGAAGATTCTTCGAACTTGAAGAAGAAGAAGAAGAAGAAGAAGATGATGGAGGAGGAGAGGGTGGTGGAGAAGCACCATTCCCTCCATTTCCGCCTGGAGTCTTGTCACCACCGCCTCCCTTATGCATTGAAGGGTTAGAGCCTTCACCCTGCGACATCATGGTCCGTTCCATTATGACCTTCATCATATCTCTCAAATGTATGATAGTCTGCTTGAATTCTTCTTCTTCATTCGGAACACGTTCATGATCTTCTACATGTGCCATGCTTGGTGAATGTCTCTCTGCAACTTGCGGTGAACGAAACTGCTTCCTCCTTGTCGGATGAGAACTTGGCTCCACAAGTTGACCTTCTCCTCGTGTGAGTTTCAACCTTGTGAGCATCAGAAACAAACTTGCAAACAATCAAGTCTTCAAAACCAGTGCTCTGATACCAACTTGATCTAAAAATGAAGAAGACTTGAAACACTTGAATAATTATAGCAAGTGAAATGTTATGTGTTTAAAGCAACATGATCAATTTGCAACACATAAATTAAGGATTACTTATGAAAAATACTCATAGACAACAGCATAAAACATTGAACATCAGCACATAAACACAACAACTTGATAAAGGAGTTCACCCCACTCCGGGCTACATCTCCTGGTCCAGCTTCCAATGGATCATTATTATTAAATTGCTCAAAGTGCTAAAAAACATGCCTTACAATGCTCAAAATGACAAATTGACTGCTCCAATGGCTTCCCAGCGTCCCAAAACCCCTGTCTGGGCTCTTTCGGCACCTGAAACGGTCAAAAAATGAGAAAGATATGCCTCCTTGAAGCTTCCTTCTTCAACTTGCTGTCTCTGGTTCTACAAAACGTACTCCTCCTTGAGAAAACCTGGCTCACACGCTCTTTAAAGCGGAAAAACCAAGTCCCGTATGCAACCGCGCACCGGTACAAACCCTAGGACGGTTAAGGCGCCTCCAGCCCCTAACCGCCTCGGCACTGGGGCACATGGCGCATGCGACCATAGGCTGGGCATAAAAATGGTTTAACCGTTTGAAAACCGTGAACACGGATTGTGTAACTCCCGCGCAAGGTACAACCGCGCGTACACATGGCAATATGGTTATACAATATAATATAACCGTGGGTTATCAATCTGCGTGCAAAGTTTTAACCGTGCGCCATATTACATATGTTTTAAACATAAAACTTTGTTTTAAAAACAATCCCGCGCTGCATATATATATGTGGTCGTATGTTTGGTAATGAAACCACGGGCCGGGGCTAAGCCCCGGCCCAACCCCCCGCCCATAGCACAATTACACAACTTTAAACATATGCAAATACATATAGTTAACAAGAACTAATGTGTGGCCCAATGGCCGGGCGGTAGAGTGAAGTCGTTTAGGTGTTGGGCATGTCCCGGGGTCGAACCCCGCGGACTCCCACTATATATTTTAAACAACAATCATTAACCAATCATATAGGGACACGTGGCGCCAATGGGTTGGGCCACGTGTCCACACATTATTGACTACCATTAACACGTGTCAACACCCGATTGGACAACCACAACCAATACAAATGCACCACGTCTTCCCTCTGCCACGTTATCATGATGGTACGACCCTGCCACGTGGCCGTATGAACTATACGGACAGGTACAGTCAGCATCCCAAATTTTTGCCTGTTTGGCTTGGTAGACAGATCGCGATATCTCCTCCATACGGACTCCGTTTGCGAAAGTAAATATACCGCCGGAATCAGGAAAACGAGACGGACACAATGGCACTATTTTCATCGCATTTCGAGCACTTTGAAAATTGAGCAAAATTTGATCCCCTGATCATACATCCTACATAAGGATCTGCATAGAGATGGATGTTTCAGGGGTGCTCGCGGAAGCCATAAGCCTGGAGTTTAGGGGTGAGGAATGGATACAAAGCATAGAATACAAGAAAATCCCATTTTGATGCAGAAGATGTCATGAACATGGACACCTACTAAGAGATTGCCCTCTTAATAAAAAACAAGAAGCAGAAAACACCATGCTACAATAGGATGAGGACGGTTTTGTGAAGCCAAATCCAAAAGCAGAGGAAACAAAAGACAAGGCAAGGCCCCAATAGGAAGCAACCTGAAAGCCATGATTAGAATAGAAGGAAGGGGCAGGCCCAACCAAGGGGTAGAAGGAGGGAAGGAAAAGACGAAAGATAAGGAAGTGAGTGAACACACAACTCATGAGAACACATAAACTCCAAGCAACAAAGGAGAACATGGAGGTAACGCAAGTCCTAGGGAAGGAAGAAATGAAGATGCCAACATCCCAATGTAGGAAAGAGACAGAGATTCAGAGATGACACTAAGAGAGGTAGGAACAGAAGACCCAGATCTCAGAGACATTGTGGAAAGGGAAGGAATAGATCTACTGAACATACCAGAGTATCGAAAAAGGTAGGGAGTAGACAATGTGCTAGCAGAGCAACTCGATCACATTCAATATCTCTTCCTCCTAAGGGAGGAAGTGAAATCCAGAGGGATCAAGTGCATGCATGTCAAGATAGGACATTTGGGAATCAAAACAAGCGATGGACAATCACAACACTCACCCAAGTAAGCAAGGAGGAAGAAAGGCAGAAAATCAAATAGCGTAGCCCTACAAGAACTAGGAGCCCTGCTGATAAACTCAGGTAAGATTAAAAATATCTTCCCCAACTCCCCCCCACATGTTTAAATGAAGATTATAACGTAGAATATAAGAGGCCTAAACAGCCCAAGAAAGCAACGAATCCTTAAAAATAGATTGAGTAAGGAACAACCTGACCCATGTTTCATTCAAGAGACAAAATGCACTATAGACAGAATGGAAACAATTAGTAGAAAGCACTGGAGTAAGTATAAGATGTTGGTTGTCTAAAGCCAACATATGGCGGGAGGTATCCTCATCTTGTGGAACCCACAATCAGTGAACCTACTTGCAGCAGAAGCCATGAGACACACACTTTCTGTTAACATGAAAATTATAGGGAACACGGTGGAAATTCTATGCACTAATGTCTATGGCCCCCAGGGGATGGAGGAAAAAAGGAGATTGCTCCTCGACCTAAAGAATCTAAAGGATCTTACCTGCAACCTCCATTGGATCATGGCAGGGGATTTCAACATCATCACTACACTCGCTGAGAAAAAAGGGGGCACCGGGAGAATGGACAGAGATGCAGAAGAATTCTCCGCTTTCATTGACACAATGAAGCTTGTGGACATCAGGACCAACAATAGTCAGTTCACCTAGAACAACAAACGACTAAGTCACCACCAAGTAGCTACAAGGTTAGAAATATTCTTGGTGTCGGTATCAATCATTTTGCACGGACTAACTTTGGACTGCAACATCCTCCATTGGGGGGGATCAGACCACTGGCTAGTTCAACTAGAAGCTAATTTTCAAACCACACCGAAGAACAGACCATTTAGATTTGAGAAATTTTGGATCGACCACCCCACCTTCAAGGAGAACATCCACCAATGGTGGCAGGAGGAACTACCAAACCAAGGGACAAGGATGTTCAAACTTTACAAAAAGCTCAAGTACATCAAACAAAAACTCAAGGAGTGGAACAAGAAAGTCTTTGGAAACATAAACCAGGGGAAAAAGAGTATCGAGGACATAATGAGGAAACTACAGGAATAATGCATCGAAGAGGGATACACAGAGGATCGGAAAAAATAAGAGATCCAAATGACCCAGGAATGGGAAGCAAGATGTCAGCAGGAAGAAACCCCGTGGCTCCAAAAATCCAGAATAAGGTGGCTAAAGGAAGGGGAGAGGAATACCAAGTTTTTTCATAGAACAACTATTGCAAGAAGATCCCATAACAAAATCTTGAGGATTAGGGATCAGGACGAGATCAAAAGAGAATCCCACCAGGAAATTGAGAATACACTGGTCAACCACTTCTAGGGGATAGCCCAGGAACCCAACCAAGACAGATCCGAGGCCATACAGAGAATAATTCAACACATCCCCAAGTTGGTCACAGAGGATCAAAATGTTGGCCTAAGCAAACCCATCACAAAGGAATAAATTGACCAAGTGGTCCAGGAGATGCCCAACGGAAAGGCCCTTGGCTTGGATGGCTTCACAGTGGAATTCTTCAAAGCCTACTGGGAAGTGGTTAAGCATGATATTAAAGGGGTGGTGTAGGACTTGAGGCGATCGACATCCATCCTAAAAGCTTTAAATGCCATAATGATCACCCTAATCCCGAAAGAAAATGATGCTAGGACCCAAGACTGCTATAGGCATATAGCTTTATGCAATGTAGTTTACAAGATAGTCTCCAAAGTCATAGCCAATAGATTGAAGCCACTCCTTCCCACACTGATTTCACAAGAACAAGCGAGTTTTGTGGAAGGAAGACAAATCTTGGACAATATCATCCAAGCCCATGAGATTATTCACACGCTGAAAAGCCAAAGGAGAGGGGGGATGATAATCCAACTTGATTTGGCAAAGGCTTACGAAAAAATAAGCTGGCACTACATGGCTAAGACATTGGAAGCTTTTGGGTTCAAACACCACTGGATCAACTAGATAGTCACTCTAGTCTCAACGACAAGCTACTCACTACTAATCAATGGAGCCCCTGCCAAACCTTTCTGTCCATCCAGAGGCATAAGACAAGGGGACCCACTATCCCCCTTCCTATTCATTCTAATGATGGAAGGGCTAAGTAGAAGCATAAAAAGCACAACTGCAACTGGTGAAATAAAAGGCATCAAACCTTTTGAAAACTGTCCAACCTCCACACACCAACAATTTGTTGATGATACCCTACTCCATGGCACACCCATGGTAAAGGAATCAAAGGCTTTTAAAAGAATCTTAGAAGACTTCGGGGAATCCTCGGGGGCGGAAATTAACCACTCCAAATCCATGATATATTTCTTCAACACTAATCCAAAAATTCGGCGAAACTTGGCCAACATTTTGAGGTTTGAATGTAAAACGCTCCCAACGAAATACTTGGGAATCCCCTTGACGGATAGAGCCTGCAAAAATGCTACGTGGGAAGGAGTTATCAACAAACTACAGGAGAGGGTAAAAAATTGGACATACAGAGCCCTAAACCTAGTCAGAAGGCTTATCCTCACCAAAACGGTGCTACAAGCAATTTCGACGTCTATGATGTCAGTGTTCCTAGACCCTAAAGGAATCCTACAAAATATAAGAGCCATTCAACGAGACTTCCTATGGCATGGCAGAGGAAATGGGCCCTGGTGGCCTGGGATAATGTATGCAGACCAAAAAGCAAAGGCGACATGGGGTTACAAGACCCACAGGTAACCAACGAAGACTATGGGGCAAAGCTTTGGTGGAGATGGGTAAAAGACAAATCAGTGTCGTGGGAAAACCTCTGGAAGGCCAAGTATGCCTTGAACATAAGTGACCAAGAGTGAATTCGGTTCATGGGAACAAGGGAGGGATCAACCATTTGGAATCTTTCCTAGCGAAATAAGAACTGGATCCAGAAACACAGCTTCTAGGAAGTCAAAAATGGTAGAACAATAAGTTTTTGGGAGGACGCATGGCAACAGGAACCCAAAATGGAAAATCCGAACAAGGAGGAGCTTCAACAAGAAATGATTGGGCAAGGCAAAAAAAAATTCCATCATTACTGGAAGCAAAGGGATGGTAGCGCTAGATGGAGGATTTGGGACAAACTTAATCCACAAAATAGAGCCCGAATCGAAACAATAACGAAAGAGGTGGAGGAGGAATTAGGATAAAGGAAAATTGGGGTCTCGGAAGAAGAAGATCAATTGAGGTGGGGCAGGAAAAATGGTGGTGAATTCAACTTAAAAGAAGTGCGGTATTACATTGCGGGCCAGGACCAAGAAAATCTGGAGCAACAATGGGAAAAGATTTGGAAAAGCCCCCAGTGGAAAAAAATCAAAATGTTCAAATGGCTAGTTCTACATAACCGAATTCTAACTTGGGACAACCTCATTAAAAGGGGTTTCATAGGTCCCTCTCGCTGCCATCTCTGTCTAGTCAAGGAGGAAACAAGTAACCACCTCCTTAACGAATGCAGTTACACAACAAAGATTTGGGATTGGGCGGAAGGCATCTTCCGCCAATCCAATAAGATTCGGGGGAACATCAACGCAACCATCAACAACTGGAATGATGGTTACAGTGAAAATGAAATGGTGAACCTTTGTTGGAATCTAACGCCGAGAATGATCATATGGGAAATATGGAAATAACGGAACCGACACATCTTTAGGAATGAAAGCATACCGGTAGAAAGGATAAAGAAGACAATAGTCTCTCAAATAAGAGAAACGGTGTAGAGTCGCACCTACAATACGAAGAAAGCACAACTCATAGATCAAGACTCCCGTATCCTGGATTTTTTCCATCTGAAAGAATGGCACAACAACATACCTACAGGTGGATGGCGGGAAGGAGCACCCCCAGGTGCAGAAACAATTCATAGTTCTGGATCAAAGATTTGGTAGTCTATAGGCAATAATGCCAGGCTTTGTCAGGCTAGCTCAGATATCCTTCATGCTTTGGTTTAGGAGGATGTTTTACTCTCTTCTTTTATGTATATGTTTTTTTCTCAAACTAAACATGGAAGGTCTGGTCAGGTTTCCCTTGGTGGCAGACCATAACCATCCCTCGGTTCCTTCAACTTGCGCAACTAGGGACCCCCTGGTCTGGTTTCCTTCTAGGAAGACTAGGAGGCCCACCTTTTGTATCATGATCTTTTTAGTAATATAGATTCCTACACTCACTTACAAAAAATAAGAAATTGCAAGTTTATGGAAATTGTAGTAGACTATGTAATTTTGGTTGACCAAACACTCTTGGATGAGAGATTTTTCCACCAAATCTCTACTCATGAGTTAAAATTAACTCTCATCCAAGGTTAAATAAACTCTTTGATGAGAGTTAATTTTTAACTCTCTGAAACTCTCAACCAAGAGTTCAAATTCCTGTCTTAGAGTTTGAACAAAATCTTGTATGGGATTTTGATGTCAATTATTGCAAAAATACTTCATCTTGACTCTTGGCCGAGAGGTTCTCTTACTCCATCCATCTCTCCATGATAATAATTTAATCTCTGGTTCAAATCTTGGTAAATAAAATTTTAACTCAAGGTAAAACCACTTAAAGTCTCAGTGGAGACTTTTTGAGATGTTTCGACTGATACATTTAAGCTCTTGGCTGAGATGTTACGTTGCCCATACTCTCTCGACTGAAACAACAAAATCACATCACCTTATTCCAAAAATATTTACCCATCTTTGCATTTTCACCAAGATGACATTTTTAATTGTCTTAATCTTAGAAACAAGAAGAACAATAAAAAACCGATTAATATTTCTATCATGTAAAAATAGTAAGAATATTAATTTGGTAATTTGGACTAATATACACAAGCATAAATTTTATTTCTAGTATACACATATTATAGAAAAACATGTTTAGCAATAGTACTTTCTAAATGATTCTTTTTTGTTGTTGTACAATTTTTCTATTGCAAGTCTCATAGGTCTCAATGCACATTGCGTCAGAAACAACTTCTTGTAGTTTAAACATAATCTGATTCTTGGATTCATCGAATTGATTTGGTATTGTAAGTGAAAATAACATATGTACATTCTTTCCACTACACCCCTCATGAACTGAGAACCAATTCATCATCATTTACATCCTATGTAATAATTTATTTTCTTAGGAGAGCCTTTTGTTCCCTTGTTGGGATTCTTGCACAACAATCAACATATGCAAAGCTAATATTTGAAACTTATTTGTTGTTATTGTTAAGAAGTACATTATTAGTAAAAATTCAAAGAAAAACTTTACATTGATCACCTTTTGATCTGCCTTCCCATGTTTGCAACACTTTCATAAAATGTTTACATTCCTTTCCACTCAAATTGTGAGCAATCTTCTCAAGTTTTTTAATTTTTGCTCTACATGAGACATATTAACCAATACACATCATTTAAACCCATGGATAATTCAAAACATATTACTTATATATTCAAAATTCAAGTAACTTCCTTGTTCTCTTCTTGGAATGTGTTTCCCTTGACGCATACACTCGTTGTAGTAAGTTTTCCACTAATCTTCTACCATCCATCTTCTATCAACAAAAGACCTTCATAACGAAATATGCAAATTATGAAATATGTTTTACAAAATAAATAATCTCAGCCTAAAATTGTAACAAACTTCTAAAACATTTCCAGGTTTAGCAGTGTGTTTTTTTATAGTAACACACACCAATGCACATATTACATTAGTACATACCAATGAATTTATGTCTTTATGGAGTTCCATGTAGTTGATGCAAAACTATTCAAAAAAACTACAATGAGTTTATTGCAAGTTTTTGTGCCAAGTGGTACATTATACAATTATAAACACATTAGTGTGTCTATATTGTATCATGTGCACCGTGTAACTTGAAAACTTTTTGAAATTGATAAGAACGGGTTTTGGAATCGAAGGCAATGAGAGCCCCAATCCATTACTATATTTTTTACATCAAAACCATAGTTGAGGCTAACAAAAACCCTATCAACAATTACCCTAAGACCTAAAAAAGAAAATATCATTATGAAAAGGTAAAGAGACTAAACACCTACAACTAAGGTTTGCAATATAAAAAAAACTAGAGACAAGTAACAACAAAGCTAGGGTTTGCAACATTGAATGAGTCTTAAACGCTTCTATTTTATTGAAATGCATTGTAAATATGAATATGAGTAAATCAAAATTTCACGGAATTTATGAATCGATAAAGGGAAAATTTGTTTAGATGAAAAGAATGAAGTTATGTACCTAAAATTTCATCTCTATAGATTTGTATTGGACCCACAATGACCCCTTACAAATTATGCACTTCAAAAAATCTACCTACTCAAATCTCTTTCTTGGTACATGTCTCTTGCACAAGTTTTCCCTCTAACTTTTGGCACAACAATGGAGTCGAGTTTCATTTAAGTCACTTTACAAAATGAATTTTCTGCTCTTTTTTGGTTTCCTTTTTAGGTGCATTGATGAAAAGCATGCTATCTTTTAAAAGAAAAATGCCACATGGTGCATAATTTAATACTAGCTGCACTATAATATGTTAGGCACACTAGAGTAATACATTTGATCTAAAATGGAAGTGTAAACCTCCATAAATTGTACCTTGTGGAGGTTTTAGCGTAGGTTTTTGGTTGGTGCATGATAAAAATAAGTGCGCATGTGCATATTCTATCAATGACCACACTTGTGCATCTTGTGTTAATGACTGCACTTGTGCTCCTAATATAACTAGGTGCATCGATTACTTAAAAATATGTCTTCTAAAGTCTGTTCGAAGTTACAATGTTACATTCTCCCTACACTCTAGTTGAAGAATGCAAACACATATTAATTGTGGTTTTGGCTCAAATGTAGGGAAAAAAAGTGGTCATATCAAATGGGCGATTCTTCATATTCCTCATTCAATATCATTCCATGTGCACCAAATTCTCTTTTTCCCTTTGTAGTAGGTACATATTTTATTTATAATTTGATTATTTGATTGAATACCCATTACCTTTGCACATTTGAATAATTGTGCATTGACTTTTGTGGGATCTTGATTTAAGATTGAGATTAGATGTACATGATATTCCACCAATCCAACATATACAAAAATGTCATAAGATCTTGTCCAAAGGAAGATACCCGAGGCAAATGGTAGATGAAAATGGAGAGCCACTTTACCATGCCATCTTCTAGTAATCATCTTTGGCTAGTAGTGCTTCACCATGAACCGAGTCTCTTTATAACACCCTAGTGGCATGCCAATGTTCAAAATGTAAAGGGTTGAAGATGAACCCTCAACGTGTCAATATCCCATTATGTTAATGACCAACCACCCCAACTTGATGGTTTGATACCTCCCTTTGTTGTCAAGGATCCAATAAGAAATATAGAAAAAATATGCGTGAACATGTAACATAGCTCATAACTAACACATCAAAATATGGTTATTTTGTATTTAAGGAGTGGGCAAAATAATCAATTTGCATAACAAATGCATAGTTGTCAAAGCCAAGTGTAGTACGAGCTAACAAGCATTATAATCAAACAATATTACTACAACTAGAATGCTTGTATTTTTATTCACATTCCATACTCATCTTCTTATCAAAACTATTCTTTAATTGAAAGTGATGCTCAAACATAGGTTAAACACAAGAACGAGTTATCGTTGCAATTACAACTCAAGCAACAACAAGCAAACTTGAACATAACTAATTCAATAATTCAGCTTAATACATTGCATGTAGTGGTTTACTTTTGAGCCTTGAATGGATTAGGATTTACAAAACTACTTCTCATGTGCATAATGTTTATGATGTCTATGTTGTGGTGCATAATGTTTATGGTGTCTATGTTGCGGTGGAGTTCCTTACCAAAAAAAAACCTCTTCTATGTTTCTCAATATGATGTCATTGCTCATTTCTTATTTCTGGTAACATAGGTTATATTTATAGCTTATATAGATAAAATTTAATTGAGCTCATTTTACTCAAAAGGATCTTTCTAAAATTCGTAGTTAATGCAATTTCTAAAACAAAATCTGTTGTCATTATGATCCAATCAATCGACACTACAGACTTGAGGACTTTACCTAAAAATATTATATTGTATTAAGTTCAAGTTTCTATTGTAGCTTATAAATGCAATTACACTTGACACGTCAATATGATTTGGTTTTTACATGCAAATCGAAACCACAAGTATGACTCAGGGGCAAGTTAGATTCGAAAGACGAGACTTGATTCAATATCCCCAAAGAGTAGAATTAAACTAAAGAGTCCACTTAGTCTACAAAGGGTCTGGTAACTATGTTGCTTTATATAATGCTAGTGGTATGTGACCAAAAACTTTAAAAAATTACATAGTTACAAAAATAGGGTGGGATCATTATGTTATAGTTAACCTTACAAACACACCTACAAATGCCACTTATTGATGATTACAACAAACACGATTTGACTAGCTTCCCTTTCAAGCATTATTCTATCAGTGTAAATTAAAACTAAAAGCAACATAAATCAAGTGTGAGGTCAATTACATGGAAAAATTCACCTTGATATATTAGTGTGCTCGAAGTGGCCCTTTGGGAGTAAAGTTCTACTTCATTGTAATAATTATACAAAGATCATTGAAATTTTCAAACTTTGAATTCACAATATTGAAGAATCTAGAACAATTAAAAATGGTTTTATCATGAATGGGCGGGGCAAACAAGTCATAATCCAACCCTAGTGAATAAATTATGAATATACTTTTTTTAATATGGGCATTGCACATAATTTTTTTTATATAGGCATTGCAAATCCCATGAAAAGTTAAAAGATCCTTTGGTCACTTGTAAGATAAAATAGACTTATATAATACAATAGACATAAATCATTTGGAATATAAAATTCAGATCCATTCCAAACAAAATACTTAGGCTCTCCAATTATTATAATCTAATGAAATAAATGCAAAAAAATCACTAATTACAACCTCATAATTTTCTCAGTAATAATAACTAGTTGGCGATACATATATATATATATATATATATATAATTTAAAAAATAGAGAATCTAGAAATTCCATCAAATTCTAGTTGGATCAAATTCTAGTTCTTCCTAGTGAAAAGATTATTTATGGGATATTCTTTAGCAAAGCTAGAGAGAATAAGACCTAAGCTTTCACAGTTCTAAAAATGTAATCTCTCAAGTATGTTGTTTAATTAATCTTTATGACAAAAAGAAGCTATGAACATTGAAATAGACTGTTAAGAAATAAAACAATAAGATAGGACAAGAGATAAGCATTTGACAGAAAATGCTTCAATTCATATTCTACTCTCATTGTATTCATTTCAATGATACAAATATATAATACACGAATGAAACCATCTCAATTGCTCTCACATCGACACCTTGTCGAGAGATAAGGTAGGAGGAGGAAAAACATGATCTAGAAACACTTTTAGGATAAAAGCTATATTCTATAATGTGAAATATACAAATGTGGTGTACTAAGACTTTATGATTGTATAGGAGTCACAAGCTAACATTCCCCCCCTCAATCATAAGTCAGAACAATAATACCAACAAGGTAGTAAGTACTGGTATCATCTCCAAGTATTCATGTTGAGACTCCTAAGTTGAGCCTCAATGAAGAACCGTATAAAAAATTGCCAAATCTAGATGTTGAAAACTCTGGAAAATCCCATTGTGTAATCAAGTGATCCATAATCTCTATAATTTGTTCACTGATGTGAACTCCAATATGATGAGAGTGAACCAAGAGAAGTGAATCAATTGCAAGTCTGACACATCCTTAATAAAATGCTTGACAACTCAATCAAATGTCAATCTGCAATGCAAAAGGATCCAACTGTCCTCTGCTAGGTTGAATGACCATCCAGATGAAAAAAAGTGTCCACAATATTGCTCCCAAAATTAGCATCCCAATCCTATATCTTGTGTATGATTCAACTAAAAGACATTGAACCATAATTCTACCAAATTCTTCCGTCTACATACTATTGATTCTCATCTAGCGATTTGTTTTCCCATTTGGAAATTTTGTTTTGTTGCCCATCCAACAATTTGTTTATTGAAGTCAAAAATTTAAGTCCGACAACCATCAATTCCCCCCTTTGTCAGCTGAAAGGATAGACCACAAGTGGTTTAGATTGACCATGAACCATCTTCACTGGNCCCCTTAAAGTGCAGGAAAGTGAAGACCTTATACTGCAAGATGTGTCTTTACTCGAGATTGAATTCTTCAATAAGACTAAAATATTTGATTGGTTATTGATGTCCATTGCCAAGGATCAATCCACCCATAGTGAATCTTTAATCTTGCAGGTTTTTTTCATTTGGAGCATTTGTCTATTGAATGATTCTTCTTTCCATAATGTTGACAAGGATGGAGGTCAAAACATTGATCATCCATATGACAAACTCATTTGCATTGTTGGCATTTATCATTCTAATGTTGAACTCGAACAGGTGAAGTTGAAACTTGTTGAAGGAATCCTTCACTAATGAAGTGGACTCATCTGGAATAATCTAGAGTATGAAAAGTTACTTCTTTATCATATATGATACATGTTATGTGATTATTGTTCTTGATTTCTTCCCAAGGTCTGATGATTGGATTAGAAAGAGAAAGATGAACTTGTTCATGCACAACTTCATCCTCATTTGCACTTGTATATGAAGTTGGCTTACTTAGTTACTCTTTCACTAACTGTTGAACATGATCATCATTATCATTATCAAACAAAGGGTTGTTCTGAACAAGCACTACTTTAGAATGGTTCACTGATTCTTGATTTTTGAGATTCCCGATTTCATCATTCAATAGTTGGGATTGAGATTGTAGCAAATGGACCTTTGTTTGCATCACTTGCAAACATGTAAAAACATTTTCCAATGTTCTATTGTTCAATATAACTGAATTGCTCACTGTTGTTTCCAACAAAGTTTCTAATAAGGAAACCAATTCCATGATCTTAGCCATCATTGTAACGGTAACTTGTACTTGTGCACTTGAACTCACTTGCTTGATTTTTGTTTCCAACAAACCGAGGGTGTCAAATACTACCAAAAATGCACCCAAACTCATGATTTTTACAATGGTTTGAGTTTCAACCACTCAACCTTGTTAATTTTGACTCAACTAGTTCAATGTAGACTCAAAAATACAAATAAATTGTCGGGTTCAACCGAGAATGCACCCAAAAATTACAATGCAATTTAACTAGATTTTGATTTCACACTTATAAATGAACTATTGTAAGTATATTTCTCAAAATTGAATTTGAAGTTGAACTATAATTAATGTTGATGTAGATTTATCATATAAATGTTTTTTTTTTTATAAAAGAAATCGAAGACGATTTTATATATAATGGTGGTTGTGCCAAAGCAAAACAACAGAGCAACTAGATAAAAAAGAAATAGCTCTGAAAGGGATGAGTCCAATGTTATGGAACTGATAACAAAAAAATTAATTATATCCTCATACATTCTAGCAGTCTTGCTACTGTAAACTTTGATAAATTTTCCTAACAACAAAATGAAATGAAAATACATAATTAAACTGCAGATTCATTATCGGGTGTTTCTTGGAATTCACCATGTCTGAGGTCTTAGTCTTCAATATCCATCGGTGCTAGATCTTTGTCTCTTGGTATCTTGTCTTGGTCCTTCAGTCGTGGCTCTGCTGCTAGCTGAACATTGGATCCTGAATTTTATTGCTGCAAGATGACAACAACACTAAGATGTTGACATTCGCACTCCAAAGCATCCTCACACTATATAAGTGTCCTCACAGCTTGCTCTAAATCAACTATCTTTTTTTTTTCTTGTTATAAGGTTTCCACACGATGGAGTAATGCCAAAATTATTTGCTCATGGCCATTTACCTTGATGTCAACTTGGCTATATCTTAATCTATTTCTCTCTACCATATCATCATGCCTTTGTAAGATTCTCTTTATATCATACCAAGATGGGTCCATTATGCGCGAAATGCCCACGAATATGAAAAAACAACCCCGGATTTTAAAGCTCGACAAATATCTATCAAGATTTTTCCACCTAGATATTTCTTTGTAGTGAATGGAGTTCCACTGATATGTCCATGAAATTAACGCCGTTGGATGGGGGAAATAGATTTTCTTAGGGTTCCCATGCTATCCTCTAGCGCAAACATAGATTGAGTGCACAATTATCTTATAGTCATGAATGGACAAAGGAATGAGTTGGGTTGCCCAAATCATCCAGAAGGAGGAGAGGGGAAAGGTCGATGAACCTGAAACTGTTACAAGGATACCCACAACCAAACCGATTCCTAGTTACAAGAGAAATACAATGACCCATAATTTTTGGGGTGAGGCAGGGGAACTCACAATCTAGAATGGAGGACAATGAAAATAGAACCGAAATAGAGGAGGCTTGAGGCTGGATGAGAGGTAAAAAATGGTCCATGGGTTTACTAATTGGAGGAATAAAATGCCCATAAAGGTTCTTGAGGTGACCAAAAGCTTGTTCCCATAGGCCAAGAGGAGGAAGAATCCCAATCCTACTTGTGACAAAACTTTCCTTAAATGAAAAACAAGAGAAGCTGAGAGAAAATAAATTGCTTCAATGCAAGGAACGGGGGCCTACCAGAGGAAGGAGGAGAACCTAGAGCTTGCCCCCAGAGATAATTTGACGCCTTATCAAGGTCTGGTCAGAATTGTAGAGCTAAGAGAAAACATAAATCTTACCCATCGCGCCAAAGTCTGAAGAACCTTGCCCACATGTGTAGTAATGAATAGAAGGATCACATCAACGTCCTTGGATTTTGGTGAATTTACTA
This sequence comes from Picea engelmannii, assembly GCA_009831015.1. Taxonomy (NCBI): domain Eukaryota; kingdom Viridiplantae; phylum Streptophyta; class Pinopsida; order Pinales; family Pinaceae; genus Picea; species Picea engelmannii. The sequence goes on along the minus strand of ML790652.1, from coordinate 67,725 downwards.
ACCCAAGGCCACCAAATCTCAATTATAAATGCAACCGTCGTTATATCATTTAAGGGATTGGGAGGGGCAATAAATCCTCATTAATCTTAATTTCACCTTTTCTAAGGCAAGCTCCTTCTTTTGCTTGTCGATCAACAATGGTGTTGAGATCCCGCTTAATGTGTGTTGGCACAGGGGCAGACCCAGGGTTCAACGCTACAATAGCGCACCAACAAAACCCTAACTACTGGCCCTTTCGACGACACCTGCGAAGCAGATGAAGTCTCACCTGAGGTAGAGGCAGGGTTGGTTGTAGGACTCCAGTGTCTGCAACCTTAGTTGGGACACAGATCTGTGACTGTAACACTTTAACAGGGCACTTAGCAGTTATAGTTCATCAATATCCAATCTCAGTTTACAACGCAGTTAAACCCTAATTACAGAGCATTACAGTATTTAACTATATTCAAGAACTAAGCACATCCACATAGGCCAGATCTAGTATTCATCCATACTATTAAGCACAAAGCAACAACATATCTACCTATCATTCATCTATATCAAAGCACTACGAAAATTGACATATAAACACATCAATACATCACACAAAGCAGAGCAACAGAACATGTACGTGGTTTACCCCCACCCTGGGGCTACGTCCACCAACTCTTCGTCTTCTTTATTCGCTTCTTCAATCAGTTACATGCACAGAGCCAAAAAACCCTACTCTGCAGAGGACAGGATATCTGCGCACCTCACTAGATCCTCCTTCCCCGGGCTAGGTTACAACACTAAGCCTCTTCTCAATCTCTTACACTCGCTTGCACTGAGCTTTGCAAGCCTCATATAGTATGCACAAAATCAATCTCTACTCATCACTTAACACTTTCGATCACACAGATCGAACTTTATCACTTAGCATACTGACCTCTTCTTACATTGCCTGGCTACTTATTTATACATTACAAAATAGGCCTAAGCATGGGTAAACCCATGGACTGACATTCCCATACCCGTTACATAATCCCAGATCCCAAAAAGGGGCCCTAAAAGGGGCCGAGATCCCGCGATCTCTGCTTCGACTTGCGCTCTGCTTTCGACAGCCTGTCGAAGTCCCAAAAATGGGTCAAACCTAACCAAGGATACTCAAAACTTGGTCAAGGGCCAACATGCCCCCAACACTCACCTGTGACTTGTCCCGAGTCACTATGATCTGGATAATTCTGCCTCAAAAACCTCGAGCTTGGCTCAAGCTGCTTCGACTTGTTGCTGTGCCATGACCTCCTATTCAACGAACTCCTGGACAACAACTTTGTTGACAGGTCCCTCTAGGCGTTGTTCTGCTGCAGTGACGACTTGCTCCAGTTCTGCTCCTTGGCCTTCGATCTTTGTGAATAGCTAACAAGCCTTGTCCTGTATAGGTTGGAGCCTCTGAGTCATTTCCATGACTCTGTTCTGAATGGCGTGGATATACTATTGAGCACTGCGTTGTTCTTGGGATTGCTTCATTCTTTCAACAACTGACAGGGGCTTCAACTGTGCCTGTATTATTTCTTCTTGATACTTCGCCTATTGGAGTTGTGATTCCAGTGTCTTTAGTTCTAGATTCTTAGTGAGTCGCTCATATGTCTAGGCACTGTGATCACTCAATCTCTTGCATTCCATGGTGAGGCCCTTGATTCCTTCAATTGTGCTTCGGGAAGTTGCATCTCTTTGATCCCTCACATCCTGCGGAGTGTCGGGCACTGCACGGAGCTCTAAGTTTGCTATTCATTGTTGTAGCTACTGGATAGCTTCTGTGAGCTACTCTACTTGATGCATGACTCGGTATTCTGCCTTTGGCTCTAAGCTTGCCATAGAGTGAAGTGATCTGTTGACTGCTTCTTTCACTTCAAGTTGCTCTGCGAGCAACTGTTCCTTTTCTTGCTGAATTTGTACTTTCTCTTTTTCAAACTTCATCTGGAGAGTAGCCTTCTCCTGCTCTGCAAGTTGGTGTTGTTCTACAAGTACTTCTTGCACTTGCTTCAAGGCTTGGGTGGCTTGTTCTATTTCTTCTTGTGCTCGACAAAGGCGAGCTTCGGTTGCATCTACTAGTTGGCGGGGTTGGGCTAGCTCATCTCCCAACTTTGGTTCTTCCAATGGCAGGGGCGCAGTGGACATGACACAAATGGATTGAAGGGCTTGTTATACCCCTTGGAGTTTGACCTCAATTCTGTCGTACATTTCCTCCTACTTGGCTTCTTGTTTCTCCATGATTTCCTATGAGGTGTCGTTTAGGGCTGCTACGATGAAGTCAAAATCATCGGTAGTGAGTACAGTATGCATCTTGGTCACAGTGGCTCTGGATTTATTTCGGGAAGAAGGTTTCAGGGGAGAAACCTTCCTCTTCTTCAGGGGATCGGTCTCATCTCGAGGCGGTGTTACTTTGCCTTGTTTCTGTTTAGCTTCTTTGCCATTTATCTCTTCTACTTCGTCATCACCCCCTCGGTCAGGTGATATTGAAGCAGTCTTGCCTAAGGCACTGCTTAAGTCTTGGACCTCTTTGATTTTCTTCCTTCTGCTGTGTCTGAGTGTATCATGTTCTTTGTGCATGGTCTCTGGGCTGTTAGGTTCAGACATCTCTACAGGTTCTGCGTGAATAAGGAGGTCCGACGACTAGTCCTTGGTGATCTATTCAAGGTCCTCTTCTGTGAGCTTGTAGTATGACTGAAGCTCCTCTTTATGCTCGTCTGCTCGCGCTGTAATGTAGATGAAGTGTCGATATAAGTGGAACTTCATCAGGGGTCGAAACCTCTGTAGGGTGTTCAGAGTCATGCGAGGTTCAACTTCGATGGCTCTCTTCAGTTGGAGGTAACACGTGTGAAAAACAACGTTCGACTGCCACTGTTTTCTCATATCACTTGAGTACCAGAGCGTGGTGAACTTCGCAGCAAATGACTCGAATGGCTTGATGTCCGGGAAGGTCTCTCCTTTCGGCATTTCCCAAGAAAGAAACATGATGAGGATCAAGAGCCAGCTAAAATGGAATTCATAGCCCTGATCCCGTGCTTCGCGGCAGTCTAGTTCAAGCTAATTAACAAGGTACTTCACCCAGTTCATCTGTAGACCTTCCATGCACTTCCTTGCAAGGTCAACAACAAAGCATGTGGCCTGCGTGGGTCGGTTATTTCGTACTAGCTTCCCCACAATTAACTGACATGCTAGGCATACTGTGCCATTCTGGATGGAAGCTACCTTGTAGCCTCATGTCCCCTTCTCAACATCGCTGTATGTATCCTTGATATTCTGTGCTAGTGCGTGATCTATGGCTGTTATTGGATAAATCCATAAGTGCAGACACAAACCGATCTCCCTAGATCCACCTGGATCTAGAACAAAGCAAGACAAAATGATACTCTTTCCCTAGATTTTAACTATTGAATGTACTAGGAGGTACGATTAAAGAACATACCTTACAATCACTTCCTTTGATCTTTGTTGCTCCTGCTTCGCTTCAGTTCTCTCGTACAGTGAAGATCAAAACAATACAAACCAACCGAAGTGAAGAAAGTACAATCTATTCAACAGTTCATCTATGTATATGATCAAGGAGTTATACAATAAAGTAAAACTAACTTTATGGGAAAGGGACACATTACTGTATCATATTGATGGA
>ML790652.1:50719-64041 GCA_009831015.1 Picea engelmannii | reverse complement strand
TGTGGCTTCAATCCTTCACACAATCTTTCACTAATTCTCCAATTAATCTCTTTCTTGTTTTCTTGCTAACCTCTTCCATGAGAATCCCCTCAAGATATAAGAGAGAATGAATTATTTACTTGGATAGGAATGATCCCAAAATATCAGGAAAGCCAGTACTTAGATAATCATTCGAATGCCATATCATCCTTCTAGAAGATTCCCTTCTAGAAGCTTCGAGAATTCATCCTTTTCCCTTCTTTAGAAAGGGTTCGCACCCTAGTAGTTAGACACAATGCGAACTTCTCGCACCCTGGCTTAAAGCAGCCTGCGAGAATCATACATTCTCGCAGGCAAATGTATTGGTAGCCTGCGAACCTTCCTCAAAACTGTGATTTCTGAAAAGAGATGAAGGTAACTTTTCTCTGGAGAAAGTTCTAATGAAGAGCCTGAGTAAACCATAATCAATACATCATCATCACGACCAAAATCATGGGTAACAATGGCTTTTCCTAGATAGAAGTCTTGCAGATCAGGTCCTTACATACTCAATCCTATGATCCTATGGATCAACGTCAGATCGACTGTGATACGGTGGTCGAGCCATAAGTAGCCGCTATGCTAACATGAAAGTAGTAACTTGACACAGGTGTTAACTTCTTGGTTCCTTCCGAAGTGTGGGATTTTCATTACATTCAGCAGGGTGGACTGTGTGAGGTTCATCATCCACGACTGGGGGATTATCTTCGAATTCTTCCCCTTCATCCTGGTTAAGTATTTGTACAGGGCGAGCATGCTCTGGTTCTTGCAATCTCTGAGGTTGAAGTCGCTGAACTTCAATGTTGTGATCTTGTCCTGCTGTGCTCTTACTGCACGTATCCCCTTCGAGAGGTACGCAGTAACCATGGTGTACTCAAAATCTCTTGGCACACTATCTCAACTCACCACGTCAGCCAGAGGTGGTATGTAATCGGGCAATATGATCGAGATCAACTTTTCATTTTCTAGGTCATCTCTGTGCTTGGTTCTCTTTTCTTTGATGACTCGGGATGGTCTGGATCCGCGAGCGGTCGACAGAGAGGCTTTCACTCCTCTCATCGAGGATGCTTGAATACTTACAGACATTACCCTCTTAGCCATGAGATCGATGATAACTTCTTCGATGATTTTCTCCACGACGCTGAGCTCATCCGACATGCACGCTTAGATCAAATGGATGAATGATTGCACAAAACAATAGAACTGGTGTCGATCTTACTAATCACAGAGCGGTAGCAATGAGTTCTCTCTGATACAATTCACAAAAGTGTTCTCGGTGCAACAATCGACGGAATAAGTAGACAACAATGTAACAGATCTTTCCAACGGACAAGAGACCTTCATTAATTCAGTTATTGCCGTTATGGCATGGTCCCAACGGTCTAGTGGCGATATTTTTGACCATAAATGCCTTTCTACTCATTCGAGGTATCGGTCTAATGGTTATACTATTCCCAATGGCTATATTGCTTCGCCATGGTGAAGTGCCATGTGACGCTGTTCTGATATCCCGATGAAGTTCCTGTATTGTAAATTTTCCCTTGCGAAGTTCCCTCTGGACCCTTCTGTAACTTTTTGATCTTTGCTCTCTTTTTGCTAAGCTTTCGAGCCTTCTTTCCGGTGAGCTTCATCTTGTTATTCCTCTTTCCATTCTGATTCTTGTCTTCTTTTGGCATAGTAACTTCGCGTTGTTGAGATTATTTCGTAGGGTGCACGAGTAATACTTCTTCTCTAGCTGGGGTAGATGCTCTACTCTCTTGTACCTTGTGTGTCCTTCCAACTTCGACATCCAAGTCTCTGGTCCTAAGTAGCTTCGATCTATTCTTCTATTCTTCAATCAATTATGCGATCCTCCTAGTCATGAAATATTTCAACTCTTGTTCCTTCTGCTCTAAGACTTCTTCTTCCTTTCTTCTAGTCTGGTCCTTCTCGATCCAAGGTTTTCCTAGTAACATAGCAAATGGGGTGTTGTTCTCAATAAATTTAACGACCTCAAAATCTTCCTCTGTCGAAGCTCCATGAACACTCATAGATATCTGGGTAAGTCTTCCACATAGGGTTATCAGTTTTCCTCTAAATAATCCTATTCCTCCCAATGAAGGAATCATAACAGGCTCCCCTAAAAGTTCCCAAGTTCTTTTTGTGATGATATTCACCTGTGTTTCCTCATCCAGAACACAGTCAATGTCGAAGTCTCATATTCTTGCTTCAATGCACTCTTTTTCTTTGAAGATCTCTGATAAGCTGATATGTTGGTGGTCATTCAGGGTTTCTTTCATCTGTAGCAATACTTTCTCTGATTCTTTCCGGGGTTTTTCCATAATCTCAGTTTCTGGATCTGCCTTAGGGTTTTCTTTGTTCATATTCATTCTTTCAACCTTAGCAATCATTCTAGGGCAATCCAATACTTCATGGTCCATAGCTCTACAACAAATAAACGAGATCTTCTACCAGGGCATTCCTTAGCCAGATGTCTCGGTCTTCTGCAACTGTAACAAAGGGTTAATCCTCGTTTTCTTTTAAATGATCTCGAACCTTTCCTGTACTGTGCTCTAGGATCATAGTAGCTAACCTGCAAAAAATTCTTTCTAGGATCTCGCATCCATCTGTTAGTCCAAACATTCTCTCTATGCATAGGTATAACATATCTTTCACTATTCTTATCAGATCTACTCATATCAAATCTTCTTTCATCTATCAGTGCCCTAGTTTTCAAGCTAGGACAAATCTTATCAAACATACCTAGATCCATACTTTAGAAACAAAAATTTCCACTAATCTTATCTTTAGCAGAGCACAAAGCTTCCAGATCTAAAAAWTTTCACTATTCTTACCTTTATCAGAGCATAGAGCTTGTAGATCTTACCTCTTTTAAGAAAAATTTCTCGCTTTTACCTTTCTTAGCGCACAAAGCGTTCAGATCTTACCTCTTTTCTTTAGATCAGACTTCTTTTCTTAGCACAGAGCTTCACAGATCAAGTAGGATATTGCGCACTAGAGAGACATATCTACGCACAAAGATTTCACAATTTTAGGTCGGATCTTCGCACAAAGCTTCTCTTTCCTTAGTTTCCAACAATCACAGTTTCAATCCCGACAACATAACCATTTGTTGGCATAGGGGCAGACCCATGGTTCAATGCTACAACAATGCACCAACAAAATTCTAACTACCGACCCTTTCGAAAACACCTACGAAGTAGATGAAGTCTCACCCGAGGTATAGGCAGGGGTGGTTATAGGACTCCAGTGTCTGCAACCTTAGCCGGGACACAGATCCGTGACTGTAACACCTTAACATGGCAGTTAGTAGTTATAGTTCATCAATATCTAGTCTCAGTTTACAACACAGTTAAACCCTAATTATAGAGCATTGCAGTATTTAACCAGATCTACTATATTCAAGCACTAAGCACATCCACATAGGCTATATCTAGTATTCATCCATACTATTAAGCAAAAAGCAACAACAAATCTACCTATCATTCATCTATATCAAAGCATTAATCAAATTGACATATAAACACATCAATACGTCGCACAAAGTAGAGCAACACATCATGTACATGGTTCACCCCCACCCCCGGGCTACGTCCACCAACTCTTTGTCTTCTTTATTCGCTTCTTCAATCAGTTACATGCACATAGGCACAAAAACCCTACTCCGTAGAGGACATGAGATCTGCGCACCTCGCTAGATCCTCCTTCCCCGGGCTAGGTTACAACACTAAGCCTCTTCTCAATCTCTTACACTCGCTTGCACTGAGCTATGCAAGCCTCATACAATATGCACAAAAGCAATCTCTACTCAGCACTTAGCACTTTTGATCACAGAGATCAAACTTTAACACTTAGCATACCAACCTCTTCTTACATCGCCTAGCTACTTATTTATACATTACAAAATAGGCCTAAGCATGGGTAAACCCATGGACCGACATTCCCATACCCATTACATAATCCCAAATCCCAAAAAGGGGCCCTAAAAGGGGTCGAGATCCCGCGATCTTCGCTTCGTCTTGCGCTCCGCCTTCGACAGCCTGTTGAAGTCCCCAAAATAGGTCAAACCTGACCAAGGATCCTCAAAACTTGGTTAAGGGCCAACAATGTGGAACATAACAAAGCTTTCAAATTTGTGAAGAAGAGCTAGGATCTGAGTTAGAACACCCATATAAATGTTGCCCCTTGTGATGTTTTGATTGGTGATAACCCTTATTAGAATCATTGAGTCTACGCATATGATAATTCTTTGAATTCCTTTCAAAATAGCCAACCTAGTGCCTTCAAAAAGAGAGAAAGCTTCTGCCTCGTTATTGGTCATGGTACCAAGACCCCATGCGTAATTGATAATGATATGACCTCCAGGATGTCCGATTGTCTCCCCCACGCCTACCACCCCTAATTTATCATGTAATGTTGATGACAACTAGAATGCTTGAATGTTCTTCATAGCTACTTGATTGTAGGTCTCTGATACCAAATTTGACATTTTGAGGAGAGAGAGAGAGAGAGAGAGAGAGAACACAAAATATAGAATGTATTGTGCTTAAATTTCATTAAATGGCAAGTGATTATGTCAAAACAAGACATAAAAGATCATAATACAACTTAGAAAACAAACACAATCACACACTACTCGAGGTGTACCTAAAATCCCCTTATTCAATTTCAGGTAGATCTAAAACACCAAAAAAATATTTAATGTTATTATGAGATATCTCACTTGCTATGACAATAGTCAAAGAAGTACAATTGAGAAGTTTTCAATGTTCTTTCTCCTTCATAATACTTTTACTGGATTTCAACTAATTTTGAAACAAAAAATTCTTCAATTTTTGCTTACTTAAGCTTAAATATAAACCATTTTAATAGTTGCAAAAACTTTTGAAATATGCACTTGCCACTTAAAAATAAAAAAAAATTATATTTTCAAAAAGTGTGCACATATCTCTCTTTATATACCATCAAATGAATATTCGAAACTTTTTCATATACTTTTGTTGGATTTCAACGTGATGTATCACTCTTTTTTTTTTAAAAGAAAAGCTTTACCCATGATTGCACTACTTTTCAATATACGTCTCACACCACCTATCCATTTCTTTTTTATTTTAATAAAAGCTTCACCCATGATTGCCCTACTTTTCAATATAAGTCACTCACATCACCTATCCATTTTGGATTAAAAAAGTCCATATAAACTTTATACCTTTTCTATTGGTGGCAAGTCGCCCGTTTGACTTGTGATACTACCATGAGCACACTACGCAAATTGCCTCGTCACTATATCAAAATGATTTAGGTCTATCCGTGATGGATATTTGGCCAATGAATTTTTTTTTACGGATATTTGGCCAATGAATTTTTTTTTACGGATATTTGGCCAATGATTTTTTTTTTTTGGCAGATCACAAAAGTGGTGGTGTAGAGGAAGATTGTTGTCACTTTACAAGGGGGAGCGGTACCCCACCACGAGAGTGAACCCTTACTTACATCAACAAGATTGCAGGGAGCATGTTCAATGTTGGTACGCTGATTCATGGGTTGAATTGATGGCTTTGTTTTGTGGCAGAACACAAGTCAACACAAGCACCAATGGCAAAGGAAATCGTTGTTCTAGATCCGTCCTTCATGTCGTGCATTGAAGTTTGTTCTTCACATCATCATTAGACTGATTTATGCAATCATTTGATCTAGGCACCTTTGTTGATCAATGGGGGATGATTTTCTTGCAGATTGGTAAGTTATCGTGGGTGGATAAGCCAATTTTTAGAGGTCACGGATCGATCCTTTCTCTGCCCCTTCTCATAGATTATCCGCGTCTCTCGTTCTACAATCAGATCAGTGAGCACATTCTTTCATTGGATGCGCAACTTCCTTTAATCAAGCGCTACATGCTCGCAGATCTGAGTGGTCGTTTGCTTTTCAATAGGTGTGTGCACGTGGGCTTTGTTTGTTTGTCTTCCTGCCCAAATCCATTCATACTGATATGAATTGGAGTATGTAGATTTTCACAGTTCCTCATAATGTTGTTTTAGATTTTTGGATGTAAATTGTGTATGGAGTTTTTGAAACATCCAATGTTTCAAATGGACACTCCACCCATCATCCGAGACTATAGAAGCAATGAGGGGTGTCCACTCTAAACGTTGGACACTTCAAAACCTCCATACATAGTTTACATCCAAAAATCTAAAACAACATAGTGATATGAAGTTGATGCTAAGGCGAATCCGATTTGCTCTACAACGAGAATTAGTTAGGAAATGGAGGGATAAGATCTAAATAGTGAAGCAAATTGGAATCAATTTTTGGGTGCAACTTGGATTGTTGGGCGACGATGTAGATTGTTGGGCGATGGGTGTTGGTTTGGATCTAGTCAATGAGGCCACTGGCGGGAAGGTAAAACAACAACAACCGCTTATTATTTATTAAACAATCGCTAAGGAGATTTAGATCACATATCTAAACTCTGGGGTGTAGATCGATGAGGAAAAATGATTCCATAGGTTGTCATAAATTGATGTATTTGTAAGAAATGGAACAATTCCCATTCCTAGAGTAAAGACTCTACAACAAGCAAAGTAAAATCTCGATGTCTAGATTTTTTCAATTGAAAAGTGTAGAATGCAAGTTACCTTGAAAAATGATCCAAAATATTTTTCAAACCATATGAATATGGGAGAAAGCGTAGAGAAGATATTTGTCAAGATTAATTTGTGGAGGGTGTGTGTTAACATTGAGGATTTGAAATTGCTTTGGTGGTGGTGACGATTTCATGAAAATGTAATTTGTAGTGTTGGTATCCATTTGCTCTGGTATTTTCTAATTGATCCTCTTGTCGATCAATACTAATCAATTCATATTTGAATGATTCATGAATCACTACCATGAAATTATCATGCCCTTAAGACTAAACGTGCTCTAATACCATGTTAAGAAATATAACAAGACACGACAAGAGACAAGAATCTGGTGGAAAAAGGCCTCAAGCCATATTCTACTCTCGTTGTATTCTTTCAATGGTACAAATATATAATACATGAATGAAACCACCTCAATTGCTCTCACATCGACACCTCATCGGAAGATAAGGTAGGAGGAGGCAAAATAAGATCTAGAAACACACTTAGAATAAAAACTATATCCTATAATGTGAAATATACAAATATGGTGTACTCGGACTTTATGATTCATTGCATAGGAGTCACATGCTAACATAGCCAATATTGGACAATACAAAAAATCAAACACAAATATTTGTACACAAAGGATATAGAGCAGTTCCAAACTTTTTCACAGTTAATTTGTAAACAACGATTTTTAGGTCTACAAAATCTCAAATTATTCAGACAATAAATTTATAATTCAAAATGCCTAGTACAAAACTCTAAAGCAATGAAGAAGGTACTTATCTTTTCCAAATGTTGATTTCCAAGCAACTAACTGGAATAGAGAAATTTTCCACCTAGCCATAGGTAGTCCTTTGTGGGCACCCCCCCCTAGTCAAGATCTAAGACCACTAGGGTGAAGAAGTCAAATTCATGATTCTCTCAAGTTGTTATTCCAATCCCCAAAATCATGAAAGACCAACTAGGTAACCCACTTCCAAGTTCTTTAATGAGACCAACTTTGGCACTCACAATACGTACCCCACACAACATAGGGAGGACTCTTCCTTCTCTGATCAACAGTCCCTCATAAGTTCTTATGAGCATTATACCTAAAGAGACTATGCCCAAGAACCAAAAAAAATACGGTATCGATGTCTCTTTAGGTGCTTATTCTTAGTTACTCTTAGTTCTTTTATTAATTACAAAAAATCAATGTTTACAAGTATTCAAAATCACCATAGCATGTGTACCCCATGGCATGAATACGACACAATAATAAATAATCTATGCAAAATCATTTAAACATGGTTAAATTCAAATTATTCAAAAGGGTTGAAATTGGGACATTACATCCCCTCCTCCTTGCAATAACACATTGCTTTGTGTTATTTTATTACAATAATTTTTAAGACTAAAATAGAAATGGATATGCCTCTCTCATTGCATCCTTCATCTCCCAAGTAGCCTCATATGGTCCAAAGTGCTTTCATTACAAATTTACTTGAATGATGGCTTGGTTCCAGAACAATGTTGCTTTCTTGTTTATGATGCACAAGGGTTTTTGCTAGAAATCTCCCTCTCGTTCCACTTGAATCATAGCCTAATCAATAACATGGTTATTGTCATATCACCATAGGATGCTTGCCCAGATCTTGCGATCGTGCACCTCTTGAGGGCATGGGGAAATACGACGGTTCTCACTTGGCTGCTTGGAAACATCAAGGATACTTCGTTTGGACTATGCCTCTTCACCTAGAACATACCCATACTCCGTTCTAGGCTACAGGTGAGTCATATCCCTACTCCAATGCAACTCTCTTGTATACTTAGACGATTGTTAATAACTTTAACACTTATTCATTTAAGCATACATCCATTAAATGAAGAGAACACATGTGAAACAAACAAGAGACACACAATTATAGTGCGGACAACACAAGACTTGCCTAACACCTGACTAAGTCTTATTATTGTGAAACAATTACAATATGATCATTACTGGCTCGGGTTACAATTTGGGCCGAGTCGTATGACTCACCTCACCTCACCAAGACACTCATGCACAGATTCATCACAGCAAGACTCATCCTACAGAACAACTTTCACAACTCCTGCAATGCACCCCAAATGTGCGTGCACCTTAGACTCACTGCCTCTTCACTATCACAAGACTTCACACAGACCTGTGATTCTGTCTCATAGCATGCCTCACCAAGATCTACGATTTTGTCTCATAGCACGCCTCACCTAGATCTGTGACAAGAATTCCCCAACTCCAAAATCAACCCGCCTATAGATAGACTCAACCCAAAGAAGGTTGCTCCAACTCTGTCCACAACATCACCCCAAGGTAGCACAAGTCCTCCCATGTGAAGCGACTTGGCTCCTTGAGGGAGCTCGCCCCTCTTTGCCCAAATCTATCGCAGAACCTCATAGCTAATATTTCCCTCTTTCTTGTTGTGTCTTCTTGTTTATCCACCTTGTGCTTTTATATGGACTCCAAACATCACCCTCACGAATCGTCTCATCCTTCGAGTGTGTCACTGTCAGATCCCCACTACGACAACCTAGATTTTTCGTCTTTTCTTCGAGGGACATAATCCCCAAATTTCTATGGGGCCTAGCGCAGACCATCCCTTCCCTTATCCTCCTCCATGTGATCGTTGTCCATGACCACAGGCCTTACCAAAAAGGCGCTTTCGGCTTTCACGTTTCGGGATTTCGTAATTCACAATTTCAGCTGTAAATGATTCTAGTTCCTTCGAACTTCCGGGTCCCGAAATGCCGAAAAGGGCTTAACGGGCTTTGGCTTCTCCCTTAGCCTCCACCCATGTGACCACCACTCTGTGACCATGCACTTAACGTCAAAGCGCTACCGACTTTCGCAATTCGAGGAACCGCGATGCAGGCTCTCCCCTGTTCTCTGTCTTTCAAAATGCCGAAACCCAAAAGGGTCTAACAGATCCTTAGCTCCTCCCTTAAGTTGCTTTTCATACGACCGGTCCTATGACCTAGTGCTACTCCTCCGAATGCTTTCGGGGTTTCGCGATTTGGGGAATCGTGATGTAAGGGTTCCTCCTTTCCCTTTCGAATCCCCGGTCCATGAAATGCCGAAATATTTCTGCTGAGAGATCAACGGTCCATATCCCTCTTGAACCAATGGTTACGATCCCACTGGATCGACGACCCACCTCCTTTCGTAGATTTCTCCGAAACCTTGACTGCTCGCCACGTGTCCTCATTGATGGACAGTACCGGTCCTTTCGGTGATTTCTATGAGTCCTCTCTTCTTTGTTCCTACGAGGTTTAAACCTCCTGCACCTTTTTCTGGATCCGACGACTCATGGTAAATCGACACTTCTCCCTCGAAGTTTCTGCCATTCATTCTACCCTTCTATGCGGCTTCCCCGGGATTAAACCCCGTGCACCCTCTTTCGGATCCGACGACTATCGATCCTCTGCGTTAGATTTGATGGCCCAGATCTAATCTCCTGCACGCTCTTCTATGTGTCTGGACATAGACTCCAATGGTCCAGATATTTCCTCCTAGTGCTGATCCAATGACAGCTATGCTCCTCCTCTTGAGCTTGCGCCTCTTCCTCTAGATCCATCGGTCTTGACAAATCTGGGGTATTTTCAAAAGGATTCCGACCGTTCATCTACCAAACAATGGGGTATTCTCTTTCGATAATTGGACTTGTTGTCCTTTCTAAGCTTGATTCATGAGATTCAACCTCTCGGGGCTTCGAACTCCCACGACTTCGAAACCTAAGAGAACTACTCTCTCTTGTACAAGGTTTCCAGACCCAGGTCAACTGCACCTTCAGATGATTCTTGGGTAATTATCCCTAGGCTTGGTGACTTGACTGAGATGCCTTCCTAATTCGCTGAGCTATGAACTCTGTGACCGGGGTAAAGTAAACTCGTGGGTTTACTATATCGGTAGTCTTTTCAAGGAACTCACTCCGACTCTGAAATGTGAGGAAACTCCCTGGAAAAAGGTGCATTCAGGAAATTAAACTAGGATAGAGCGCGAGTCAAGTAGATGGGACAATTCTCAAGGGAACAAACTCGTATTCTGAACTTATTCATTCTATACATAAATCGATTATGGTCATATAAGTATAAGCATGCATCCATTATTCCCAATCAAAACACAAGGCAATTACTTCTATACAGAAACCATTTATGAGCGTATAAACATGAGCATGCATCCAAGATATTCAATTCAAAATACAAGACAGAAACACTTATTAGAAACACCGGGTGTGACGCAACTGCTGAGAGGGGTGCTCGTTTCCACCCAACTGTAGGCCCAGTGACTCCAAATGGATTTACCACTAGCCACCCCAGAGCTAGACCACGATGCTTGAGATTCGGTCTCCTACTTCTAGCTCAATGGAAGTCAAGGACGAAGGTTACTCTCCTTCTCCTCTGTTTAGAACTCCTTGTATTTCCAGATTTCCTCCGGTTCTCTTCCACGATCCCTATCGCGCATGTTCTCTCCGCCCCCTCCCCCACCTCCCCCACACTTCCTTTCTTGCCTTTTTTCTGCAAGATTGCGTGTGGTGCGAATTCCCCCATCCATGGTCAAGTCTGAGAGATTCTACGGATGGGTAGTTCGCCCTCATCCCCTAATTAACTCTTGAGGAGCCTCCCCACCTACCATCCTGACAGGTAATTCATTCTAGGGTCAGAGAGTTGCTTTGGTCTTTGAGCAAGTAAAAACCAGTATGGTACTGGTTTGGTGGAAGTTAACACAACCATTCCAGGTCCCTTCCACCACCTCTCATTATCCATCGTGGTCTCTTTTATCACTCCCCCCTTCCCAGTAGTCGCACAACACATATTCATAACATAATTTACATTCATCGACCTTTTATACAAAGGTCCATCAAATCAAACATTCACATCTTTGAGTTTGCCATAGTTCTTGGCCAATATAGTTATTTTTACAGACTGGGGTAAACAGGGTGTTACATTTCCCTCCCCCTTAAAGGAACATCATCCTCAATGTTCTATCTATCAATATGACGTGTATGTACAGGAGTAAAAAAAATTGGATATGCTTGTTTCATGGCATCTTCCATTTCCCACATAGCCTCATTTGGGCCAAAATGTTTCCACTGCACCTTGACCTGTGCAATGGTTCGGTTCTTGAGTGGGGTTTCCTTTCTGTCCAATATGCATTGAGGTTCTGGCAGGAATTCTTCCTCCGATTCCACCTGGATCACAGACCAGTCAATTATATGATTAGAATCGTGTACATATTTCTTCAATAATGAAACATGGAAAGCATTATGTGATTTTACTGTGGGAGGAAGTGCTAGCCTATAGGCTACAAGTCCCACTCTATCTAGAACTTTAAAGGGTCCACAATACCGAGGTGCCAACTTTTCACAAGCTCCCATCCTTAGGGAACTCTTCCTGGGCCTAAATCTGAGATATACGTGGTCTCCTGTCTTGAATTCTCTTGGAGTTCTCTTTCGGTCGGCGTAACTTTTCTGTCTGTTTTGAGCGACCTTTAGATTTTGTTTTATCTGAATCACTTGTTGTTCCATTTCTTTCAACATGTCGGGTCCAATAGTAATTCTGTTTACTGGGTTACTCCAACTGACTGGAGTGTTGCATGGCCTACCATAGAGGACTTTGAAAGGACTCATCTTCAGGGATTCTTGGTAGTCGTTATTGAAGGCAAATTCCACCAGTGGCAGGTAATCTTTCCACTTTTTAGGTTGATGCATTACATGCATTCTTAGCATGTATTCTAATATTTGGTTCACTCTTTCCGTCTGTCCATCGGTTTGAGGATGATAGGCTGTGGTAAGCAATAATTTGGTCTCTAGACTAGCCATCAAGGATTTCCAAAAGTTGGAAGTAAATTTCGTGTCTTTGTCAGACACGATCTCTTTAGGCATACCATGTAGTCTGAATATCTCCTTCATGAATATGATGACGATATCTATTGCCTTGCAAGTTGATTTGACGGGGATAAGATGGGCGGACTTTCTCAATTTATCCACCACCACCGTGATGGCGTCATTCTGCCTGGACGATGTTGGTAGTCCGGTGATGAAATCCATGGAGATGGTCTCCCATTTCCATTCCGGGATTGGTAGAGGTTGTAATAATCCTGCTGGGTGCTGGTGTTCTACTTTAACCTGTTGGCATTCTAGGCACTTAGATAAATAGTTAGCTATGTCTTTCTTTAACCCATGCCAATAGAATTGTTTCCTAGTGGCCGTGATCATCTTCTGATATCCCGAGTGACCAGTATATGGTCTTTTTTGTAGTTCATCCATTATGAACCTCTTCAAGTCGTTACAATCTGGAATATACAATTTGTTTTTGTAAGTTAGAAGACCTCCATCTATCATCTGGTAGCCTTCATACTTTATCCCTGTGGGTTCTTTCTCCAGGTACGAGGTCACGGTTTGGAAGAATGTGTCTGTTTCTTGTGCATTCCTGACTCTTTCCTTGACATTCGTCTCGCAGGTGCTCATTGCTACCAAGTGAATTGTTTTCATACTTCTGCTAAGGGCATCCGCCACCTTATTTTCCTTTCCTTTAATATGTTTGATTTCAAAATCAAACTCGCTAAGGAGGGCCATCCACCTAGCTTGTCTGGCATTGAGTTTTGGTTGGTCAAACAGATGTCGCAATCCACAGTGGTCTATCATAAGTACAAAT
>ML790652.1:39057-50669 GCA_009831015.1 Picea engelmannii | reverse complement strand
TTTTCCTTTCCTTTAATATGTTTGATTTCAAAATCAAACTCGCTAAGGAGGGCCATCCACCTAGCTTGTCTGGCATTGAGTTTTGGTTGGTCAAACAGATGTCGCAATCCACAGTGGTCTATCATAAGTACAAATTTCCTTCCCAGGAGGTAATGCCTCCACATTTTTAAGGCGTGCACTATGGCATCCAGCTCTAGATCATGGGTCACATAGTTGACTTCGTGCTCATTCAATTTTTAGGATTCATAACAGACTACACTTCCTCCTTGCATAAGGACTCCTCCGAGCCCTTCCTTGCAAGCATCTATGCACACTAGGAAGTCATCTTCGGGATCGGCAATCTTCAACGCGGGTGCGTGGGTCAGTAGATGTTTTATGGACTGAAACCTTTCTTCACATTTTGGGGTCCAAAGGAATTTAACTCCCTTCTTCTGGAGGGAAGTGATTGGACAACCAATCTTGGAGAATCCTTTTATAAACCTCCTATAGTATCCTGCTAAGCCCATAAAGGATCTGATATCTGAAACGTCCTTTGGGGTAGGCCATTCCATGATAGACCTGATCTTGTCAGGGTCTACTGCTACTCCTTCTTCAGATATGACATGGCCCAAGTAATGTATTTGCTTCTGGAAAAAGTCACACTTGCTAAATTTGGCATAGAGATGATGTTCTCTTAGCACTTGAAGCACAAGTATAAGATGTTCCTCATGTTCCTCTCTATTCTTGGAGTAAATTAATATATCGTCAATAAAAACCAGTACAAATTTGTCTAGGAATTTGCTGAGCACATTGTTCATCAAGCACATAAAAGTGGAAGGGGCATTGGTTAATCCAAATGGTACTACCACAAACTCGTAGTGACCATATCTCGTCCTGAAGGCCGTTTTGTGGATGTCTTCACTCTTGATTCGGACTTGATGGTATCCAGATCTCAAGTCAATCTTTGAGAAGATGGAAGCACCTCCCAATTGATCAAACAAGTCATCAATATGGGGTAAGGGGTACTTGTTATTTATGGTTACCTTATTGAGTTGTCTATAATCTATGCACAGTCGGAGGGTACCATCTTTCTTCTTCACAAACATAACTGGTGCTCCCCATGGGGACACGCTGGGTCGTATATAGCCTTTGTCCATCATTTCTTTTAGTTGTAGTTTAAGCTCAACTAGCTCGGGTGTGCTCATTCTACAGGGTGTCCTAGACACTGACACTGCTCATGGTGCAAGTTCTATCGAGAAGTCAATGTCCCTTCTTGGAGGTAGACCCGGTACCTCTTCCAGAAACACATCTCTATAGTCTCTTAGTGTGGGGTGGTCTTCGAGGCTTGGTTTGTCATCTTCAACTGATTCCAACACATGTATCGCATATAGTGGACATCCCTTTCTACAATACTTTCTCATTTGAAGGGCTGATATTCACCTCACCGAGACAGGTTTTTGGATCCCTTGAAGGGTTATCCTTCTTCCTTCTTCACTTACACATTCTAAGGTTTTACGGTAACAATCCAATTTGGATTTATATGTGGCTAGCCAGTCCATACCCATCAACAAGTCATACGATCCTAGGGGTAGTATGTTAAGGATTGCTTGGGTGGGGAATTCACCCATAGTGAATTGGCAAGCTGGTATGACCTCCACTACGTTTCTTTTGGTGCTAGTGGCTAACTGTACCAACCATGGCTTGACATGTTTATGTGGCTATAATTCACACTTATCAACAGTCTTAGGAGCTATATAACTCAAATTTGAACCAGGGTCAATTAGAATAGACACTAGATGGTTGGTGATCATACCTTCCATCTCCACCATTGAAGCTTGGTGGTAAGCTTGTTTATTATCCATGGTTGCATAAATTTGTGGCATACTCTTGGCCACGTCATTGACGGTGGTAGCTTCTTGAACGTTGTAAATTCTTCGACTGTTCTGTTGTCGGTGCGGGCAGTCCCTCCTTAGATGTTCTTCTCCACAACCCCAACATTTCAAAGGTTCTCTCTTCGGGTTATCAATATTTCTTGGGGTAGATCCAAAAGGTTTATTTCTGCTCTGGGAGGGGAAATTCTACTGGTGTACACTTCGTGTTGGGAAGCTCATCCTTGAGTCCTTTTTATTTTTTTTAAATCTTGGGGATTTAAACCCCTTTTTCTGGAATCCCGAACTATTCTTCTGCTTCTAGCCTTCGCGAGGTTCTGTCTGATGCCCAAGCTGTTCATAACAATATCTTTCCTTTCAAATAGTGTCTTCTAGGGTCTTTGGATCGTCAAACTCAATCCTATTCTGATAGTCCTTAGGTAGTCCACTGATGAATCGTTGCACCTTTTCCTTTTCTTCTTTTATATAGGGTACGTACCTCAAAAACTCGAGGAATCTGCTGACATATTCCTCTATGGTGAGTTGCCCCAGCTTGAGTTCATAGAATTCTTTAGTCTTTTCGTTGAAATACTTTTCTGACAGATACTTCTTCCTGAAGTATTTCTCAAACCGTTCCCAATATAGGTCTTCTTCGTGAATCCTTTTTACATTCTTAAGGTCTTCCCACCAAATGGATGCCTTCCCATTCAGGTTGAAAGTGGCTACTTGGGCCTTCAAATTTTTCGAGAAGTCATGGACTCTGAAATACTTCTTTAGTCCAAGCAGCCAGGCCTCCGCTTCCTCTCCCTTCTTTATTTCACCGTCGAAAGAGGGTGGTTTGGCCTTCTTGAATTCTTCGAGATTATGATTTTTGGAATGATTTCGCTTCTTCTGTTTTCTTCAGGAATAAGAACTAGTTCTGCTACTAGAAGATCCCTCCGAGTCGCCAGTTTCCTTTCCAAAGGAATTGTCTGATGCTTGTCCCTTATCTCTGGGGTGGATCTTTCTCGAGGTGTTGTTCACAGTGTGGCCACTTAAAATACCACGTTTTCATATCTCAGGTGGACTTCAACTTCTCTTTGTCTGTAGTTGGTCTGCGTGACTGGTGTCAGGTCCATGTTGCAATTGTCTTTGTATGTCAGATAAGCGTTGCAGCAAGACTGCATTAATTTCCGTTTGCTTCTCTTGCTCTTTTATCAACCTCTCATTGTCGGCCTTGTAGCTCTGTAGTTTGACCATGAGGCTCCTCACAGTCTCAGCTAGATCTGGAGGGCTCTCTATTGCTCTCCTTTTGTTAGACTCTTCGTCTCTATTGTGGGAGCCATCCCCCACTTCGTGGTGCGTCACCATTTTATGCGTCCACAGTTTCCCGTGGTTGATCGTCCGCTTGTGTGCAGAAAAAAAAAAAAAAAAAACACTTGTTGTTAGTCAACATTATATTCATTTACAACCAACGCATAATTCATATTTTTCAAATGCATACACACAATAGGAATTTTCATTCTTAACTTCGACTTTTGATAAAAGGGGGTTAAGATAGAGGGTTACTCCTCTTAAGAGTACTTCAAATGGAGTTTCTGCGCAACTCGTTCATGAGCCCAATAAGACCAAGTGTTGTAACCAAGCTCTGATACCAATTTGACAGACCCTCACTACGACAACCTAGATTTTTTGTCTTTTCTTCGAGGGATAGAATCCCTGAATTTTTATGGGGCCTAGCACAGACCATCCCTTCCCTTATCCTCCTCCATATGATTGTTGGCCACGACCACAGGCCTTACCAAAAAGGCGCTTCCAGCTTTCGCGTTTCAGGATTTCGTAATTTGCGATTTCGACTGCAAATGATTCTAGGTCCTTCGAACTCCCAGGTCCCGAAATGCCGAAAAGGGCTTAACGGGCTTTGGCTTCTCCCTTAGCCTCCACCCACGTGACCACCACTCTGTGACCATGCACTTAACGTCAAAGCGCTACCGGCTTTCACGATTCAGGGAACCGCGATGCAGGCTCTCCCCTGTTCTCTGTCTTTCGAAATGCCAAAACCCGAAAGGGTCTAACGGATCCTTAGCTCCTCCTTTAAGTCGCTTTTCATACGATCGGTCCTATGACCTGGTGCTATTCCTACGAATGATTTTGAGGTTTCGCGATTTGGGGAATCACGATGCAAGCGTTCCTCCTTTCCCTTTCGAATTGTTGGTCCACGAAATGCCAAAATATCTCTGCTGAGAGATCAACGGTCCATATCCCTCTTGAACCAATGGTTACGATCCCACTGGATCGACGACCCACCTCCTTTTGGAGATTTCTCTGAAACCTTGACTGCTTGCCACGTGTCCTCCTTGATGGACGGTCTTGGTCCTTTCGAAGATTTCTAAGAGTCCTCTCTTCTCTGTTCCTACGAGGTTTAAACCTTGTGCACATTTTTCTAGATCTGACGACTCACGACAAATCGACACTTCTCCCTCGAAGTTCTACCCTTCTGTGCAGCTTCCCAGGGATTAAACCCCGCGCACCCTCTTTCGGATCCGATGGCTATTGGTCCTCTACGTTAGATTTGATGGCCTAGACCTAATCTCTTGCACACTCTTCTATGTTCCTGGACGTAGACTCCAACGGTCCAGCTCTTTCCTCCTAGTGCCGATCCAACGACAGTTGTGCTCCTCCTCCTGAGCTTGTGCCTCTTCCTCTAGATCCATCGATCTTGACAAATCTGGAGTATTTTCGAAAGGATTCCGACCGTTCGTCTACCAAACGATGGTGTATTCTCTTTCGATAATTGGATTCGCTATCCTTTCTGAGCTTAATTCACGAGATTCAACCTCTTGGGGCTTCGAAATCCCATGACTTCAAAACCTGAGAGAACTACTCTTTCTTGTACAAGGTTTCCAGACCCAGGTCATCTAGACCTTTAGATGATTCTTGGGTAATTATCCCTAGGCTTGGTGACCTGACTAAGATGCCTTCCTAATTCATTGAGCTATGAACTCTGTGACCGGGGTAAAGTAAACTCATGGGTTTACTATATCAGTAGTCTTTTCAAGGAACTCACTCTGACTCTGAAATGTGAAGAAACTGCTCGGAAAAAGGTGCCTTCGGGAAATTAAACCAAGACAGAGCACGAGTCAAGTAGATGGGACAATTCTCAAGGGAAAAAACTCGTATTTTGAACTTATTCATTCTATACATAAATCGATTATGGTCATATAAGTATAAGCATGCATCCATTATTCCCAATCAAAACACAAGGCAATTACTTCTATACAGAAACCATTTATGAGCGTATAAACATGAGCATGCATTCAGGATATTCAATTCAAAATGCAAGACATAAACACTTATCAGAAACACCAGGTGTGATGCGACTGCTGAGAGGGGTGCTCATTTCCACCCAACTGTAGGCTCAGTGATTCCAAACGGATTTACCACTAGCCACCACCAAGCTAGACCACGATGCTTAAGATTCAGTCTCCTACTTCCAGCTCAATGTAAGTCAAGGACGAAGGTTACTCTCCTTCTCCTCTGTTTAGAACTCCTTTTATTTCTAGAGTTCCTACAGTTATCTTCCATGATCCCTATCGCGCATGTTCTCTCCCCCCCCTCCCCCACACTTCCTTTCTTTCCTTTTTCTGCAAGATTGCATGTGGCGCGAATTCCCTCATACGTGGTTAGGTTTGAGAGATTCTATGGATGGGCAGTTCGCCCCCATCCCCTAATTAACTTTTGAGGAGCCTCCCCACCTACCATCCCGACGAGTAATTCATTCCAGGGTCAGAGAGTTTCTTTGGTCTTTGAGAAAGTAAAAACCAGTATGGTACTGGTTCGGTGGAAGTTAACACAACCATTCCAGGTCCCTTCCACTACCTCTCATTAGCCATCGTGGTCTCTTTTAGCACTTCCCTCTTCCCAGCAATCATGCAACACATATTCATAACATAATTTACATTCATCGACCTTTTATACAAAGGTACAACAAATCAAACATTCACATCTTTGAGTTTTCCATAGTTCTTGGCCAATATAGTTATTTTTACAGACTGGGGGAAACAGGGTGTTACAGTCACACCCCTTCACGAACCATTGCACCCAAGCAATCCTTTGTTCCCCTTCGTGGACCAACGTGCCCAAATGAATCCATGTTCTCATCAACCTTCACATCCCTTGGGACCAAAGCACCCCAACCTCTTTGGTGCACCCCTTCTCTTGGTTTCTTTCGCTCCATGATTCGTCTCATGCTTGGGGAAGCCCCTTGATGTGTTTGCATGCCCAAGGTGCCTAGTTGCCCAACTAGTGCGACCCTTGGATGCCAGAGAAACCCCAAATTTTATCTCCTTGAGGGCTTGGGCGACTCCCTTCTATCCAAATACCTTACTTCCTCCCCCACCTCCGTTGCTATCCTTGACAACATCTACAACATCTACAAAATCTATGACTTCCAAGTCTTTGTCTAAACTCATGGCCCCATCACAACTAAGTTTGGTGGAAATCCCATTGCCAACTAGAAACCCCAAATTCTAGCAAAGTGGAATCCTCAAGTTTCCTTGCAAAGTGGAATCCGCAACTCGCACTGTAATCATCTGCAACCTAGTGCAACCAACTACACTGCTTTCTTGCCAAAATTTGCATGTGACCAATATGTCTGCTACTATGGAAAGACATATTTTCCCTAACTCTATCAGCAATGTCCAAGCTGCCATTGTCCTACTGCAACGATCACACTCTTTTCTATTGCTACTATTGCCTCAACAATTGCTTCAACCTCAATCAAAACTTAGAAAATGTCTAATTGTTGAACTCTCATGAACTTGTTGCTGTGCCCATACATCAACCAACTTAGCCATGTATCTACACACTGTATGCCTCAAGTCCTGTCATGGTTGGGTGATCAACCCAACTGTCACGTCTAGTTCTTAAAAAATGCATCTCCATGCCCAAACTTAGTCTTTTCCATTAACATCTCCATCACTCCATCCAACTCCAAAGACTAAGGCAAGTGTCCATCCTCTTCTTACTACTACTTCCATCATCCAATATTCATCAAGGAGATCCTCCACAATGTTCAAGTGTTTGTGCCTCCAAACTTACTAGCGCACCTGTACTCTCGACCTCTTTGTCACGTTGTTGTACTTGCCCAAGTTGTGAACTAGTTGAATGGCCAATCCAATCGTCACACTCCTTGAGTATACACACCCTCATGCAAAAACAAGTCACTCCCTTTCTCAATTTAGTTCATCCTCACACATCCTCAAATAAAGTCAAGATCGCCCCTCACTTTACTACACTATGAAGTTACCCTACAATAAATTCATTTGCGACAACTTGACTCCACGATCCACCTCATGACATAATTAGCCAATCTTCTACACATAGTTTGCATTGCATTCAAGTCTGTGAAGAGTCAAGGTAAATCACCGTGCAACTGCACATCCAACCAACTCTGCTCTTGTGACTCAAGCTACGATCAAGTCCAAAAGTATGTTTTCCTTGGCCAAATTCTTCCCATCTTCATCCGCGTCTTTGGATATGAAACGTCCCATCTGCACCAAGAAGCATACGTTCAGACTACCTTTGCCCCACTATTTCATCACCCGACCATGATGTTGTGTCTACCTCTCTATGCCTTGGAATGGTTAGGCTTCACCCTCAACCATGCTACCCAAATCAAGAGAAGCACCCATTCCCAAGTAATTTCTTCATGTTGCAATTTGCATATTCGCACAATCCTCCAAACCAAGGCAATTCCTCAACTCACCTCCTTCCGTTGAGTCACCTCTCCAAAACTCAATATTTGCAATGAGTGTGGCCGACATGATCACACTCCTC
The DNA here is from genome assembly GCA_009831015.1 of Picea engelmannii. Taxonomy (NCBI): domain Eukaryota; kingdom Viridiplantae; phylum Streptophyta; class Pinopsida; order Pinales; family Pinaceae; genus Picea; species Picea engelmannii. Next base: position 43,005 of record ML790652.1, on the reverse strand, counting down.
AAAATGTCCAATGAACTATCCAAAGTTCTCCAAGAAGAATAAGTCACCTCAAAGAACTTCCATGCCTTAGGCACATTCAAACCAATACTTTTGCCAACCTCAACCAATGACTCACTGATTTGAATCTCTGAGTCATCACACATTCTTCTGCAAGTCACCAAGGTACGCTCTACCTCATCCAATGTCCCATACCAAAGGCGAGTGAAAAAAACCCAAGTCACTTGGTCTGCATTTTTCCCATTCAAGTTGATTGCCAACAATTCTTGGTTGACTTCTTTTCTAACTCCATCCATCTCCTAGAACAAAATTGCTTTGCATTCTTGCTAGCATCCAAACTCCGGTAGTGTTGTCACAACTTTTCAAGTCACCGCATGACTCAATAAATCTGGCTAAGGCACCAATGCACCATGGTACATCATCCAAGAGTTAGGAAACTCCTCAAGTCACCTCCACAACTGCTCCTAAATCTACCTAAGTACACCATAGGACTCGTCCAAGACGGTCACCCTAAGCTCTTCGCACACTTTCCCAAGGCATCCCAACTACTACATTACTTCTTCAAATCTCCACCACTTGAGTCACCCTAAAGTTTTTTGGTTTTCACCATAGGAACCGAGTACACTTGAACCACCAAGTCATCCGACTTCCCTTCAAATAACTCACCAAAACACTTTAGGAAGTGCAAGAACTCAAAACCAACCATAACTTTCCAACGACATTCTTGGCTGCACTCATGGTTCAATTTTGTTATCATCGACCTTCACTTGGCAAATCCAACAACTCTCCACATGAACTCCCCTGAATCATCATCTGCATCTACACAAACTTGCATAACACCTTTGATGTGATGCAAGGCTGAGTCCATCCCTCCACTTCATAAATATGTGTAAGTCCCAAAATTCTCATGCAACCAATCAAATTCATCTCCAATGTTCTGCCACCTCTGCACCTTGATTGCTTCTACTTCAAGGCACCATGCACACACTGCCCGACTGCTAATCCATACTACTGCTAACTTACTATCATAAATCTGTGAAGAGCTACCTCATCTGAAGGCCGCGTTCGACCCACTCATCCAACAAACCAACTTGACCCAACTGCTATTCTCGGTGATGCACAACACGAGGATATCATGATGAAAATGTTCCCAACCATTTGCCTTGCTGCAAAGCTGCTCTAGGTTGCATCAAGTTTTCCAAATCACCCAAGTGCTTCAACTTGTTGTAACCTAGAACTTCTCCCCTTCATGATCACTTCTGCGATCACCCTTTGTGATCACTTCTATGATCACTTCTACAGTTATATTTGTAACAAATCCCATGACAAGTCCTGTGTTTGCCTGCCTTTCCCAAGTGCTTGATTCACTCCATGAAATCGACACCTTATCCTCTCAAGGTGTGCACACAGGTCTGTCACTTACTTCCATCGCAAATTAAACCAACCAAGTTTGTGCCCCTGTTGTCTCTACGAAAGGCCAATCCACCTTACTGAACCTTAACCAAGTTTTCACCCAAACTTTCTTTGCGATCAACTGTCCGACAAGTCATGCGATGAGTTTTGTGATCACCCACCCTATCCAAGTGCTTTGTTTCATCAAAAAATCCACTCTTGGTATATATAAGGTGTGTGCCTAGATCAAACTTCCACCACATTTTCAACTGAAACCTTTGTCATAAGTCTAATGCAAAGTATCTATGATGGACCAGTTCGCTCCATCGAACTATTTACCAAGTCTACGAATGTTCCCACTGAATTATGTCCACAACAAATTATCTTCTTGCTACGCTCTATCACCACTGTCACCACGATAGTATTAGAGCATGCTTCAATCTCTAATACCATCAATCGTCGAGATAGTGGTGAAGAGCAACAAACTATTCACCAAACGAGCTTTGATACCATCTGTCATGTCCCCATAGGATGCCTATTTGGATCTTGTGATCATGAACATTTTGAGGGTGTGCGATACCGCTACAGTTCTCATTTGGTTGCTTGGAAACACCAATGATACTTTGTCTAGATTACGCCTCTTCACCTAGGGCATGCCCATACTCCATTCTAGGCTATGAGCGAGTCACACTCCTACTCTAGTGAAACTCTCTTGTATACTTAGACAATTGTTAACAACTTTAACACTTAGTCATTTAAGCATACATCCATTAAATGAAGAGAACACTTGTGAAACAAAAAAGAGACACACAGATATAGTGCGAGTGACACAAGATGTGCTTAATACCCATCTAAGTCTTATTAATATGAAACAATTACAATATGAACACCACCATCTCAGTTTACAACTTGGGCATAGTCGTACGACTCGCCTCACCTCACTGAGACACTCATACACATATTTGTCACACCAAGACTCATCCATCACAACAACTTTCACAACTCTTGTGGTGCACCTCAAATGTGTGTCCACCTTAGAATCATCGTCTCTTATATGTCACAAGACTTCACACAGACCTGCGGTTCCATCTCATAACATGCCTCACCCAAACCTGTAACAAGACTTCCCCAACTCCAAAGTCACCCTGCTTATTGCTAGAATCAACCCAAAGAAGGCCACCCCAACTCTATCCACAAAATCACCTTAAGGAAACAAAAGTCCTCCCATATGGAGTGACTTGGATCCTTGAGGGAGCTTTCCCCTCTTTTCCCAAATCTTTCTTAGAACTTCAGATCTGATCTTGCTCTCTTTCTTATTGTTCCTTCTTGGTTGTGCACCTTGTGCTCTTATATGGACTCCAAATGTCACCTTCCTGAATCTTTGTATCATTCAAGTGTGTTGTGCCCCTTTGTGAACCATCATACCCAAATGAATCGACACACCCCTTTGCGAACCAACACGCCCAAACAAACCTATGTTCTCGTCAATCTTCATGTCCCTTGGGGCCAACCTCATGTCGACGCACCCCAACCTCTTTGGTTAACCCCTTCTCTTGGTTGCTTTTGACTCATGCTTTTCCCCATGCTTGGGCAAGCCCCTTAGCATGTTCACACACTCAAGGTTCCTATTTTCCCAACTAGTGCGACTCTTGGGTGTCGAAGCAACCCCAAATTCAGTCTCCTTAAAGACTTGGGCAAGGGTGTTTGTGCCCTTCTAGCCGAAGACCTTACAGTTATGATCATGTACATATTTCTTAAGCAATGAAACATGGAGAACATTTGTGTTTTAATGTTAGCAGAGCATGTTTATATGCTATTGGTCCCATCCTTTCTAGGATCTCAAATGGCCCATAATATCTAGGTGCAAACTTGGCACAATTTCCCAGTTTCAGGGAAATCCTTTGTGATTTAACTCTGATATAAACACGTTCTCTAGCTTTCAACTCTTTATGCATTCTGTTCTTGTCTGCATAAATTTTATGCTTGTCTTGAGTTGTCTTCAATTTTTGTTTAATATCGATAACTTGTTCCATCTCCTAAAGCATATTCTATCCAAGCATGGTTATGTTCACTGTATTATCCCAACTTACTAGAGTATTACATCTTTTGCCATAAAAAGCTCCAAATGGACTCACTTTAAATGATGTTTGAAAACCATTATTATAAGCAAACTCCACCAGGTGCGAGTAGTCTTCCCACTTATTTGGTTTGTTCATAACGTACATGCAAATAATGTCTTCAATTATATGATTCACTACAAGAACACCTCACGACGAAGGTTTTTATGGAGCTTCCCCGAAAGATCACCCCTTATATGTTTACAACAAAGGTTTTTATAGGAGGTGGGTGACCAATGGTTTTTGTGGAGGTTTTTGCACTGATGTGCTCACAAACATAATTCCCTAGTTATTACCAAATAAAGCGCACCAATAACCATTATTAATATAAAATGCTAAAATATATATTTTTTATTTACAAAAATTAAAATGCTTAACGGTGCTCCCAGATAAACAACGTGTACTGGGGCGTCCACAATATAGGCGCACCCAAAAACAATTA
>ML790652.1:17887-38993 GCA_009831015.1 Picea engelmannii | reverse complement strand
AGAGAGAGAGAGAGAGAGAGAGAGAGAGAGCCCGCAGGGGTGTGGTCTAGTGGCCAATAGACGTGCTATGAGAGAGAGAGAGCCCGCAGGGGTGTGGTCTAGTGGCCAATAGATGTGCTATTAAGGTGTTCGTGCTACTAAGCAGGTCACAAGTTCAAACCTCGTCTTATTCAGAGGCCATGCTTGCGAGTGGTGTGGCTCTCCCTGGGGGTTATAAGGCAACCGACAAGATTCGACCCCATGTCACAAGAGTCAGATACCGCCACCATTACCGATTCCCCTAGAATAAAATATATATATATATATATATATAAAAGGAAATGTAATAATGAAATTCCCAGTGCTTGTGTGAGAGTTTGAAAGCATAGAAGGTAATGTAATAATGAAATTCAATTTAGTATTTTTTTTTACCCTATCATGGTGCGCTTGATAGTAAGACGCACTGGTGCGTTCGAGTATGCACAATGAATCTTTTGGATTTTTGTTTATATATTTAAAAACTCCACTATTAATATAATAGTGGAGTTTTTAAATATATACCCGAAAATCCAAGAGATGTAAAAATAGTGGAGTTTTTAAATATATACCCGAAAATCCAAGAGATGCATTATGCATACTCGAACACAGTGGTGCGTCCAATTATATGGTGCACTGCAATAGGGTAAAATAAACAAAAAATCATACCGATACTATAGAATGCACCGGTGTGTCTTACTGTCAGGCACACCGTGATAGGGTAAAATAATACTAAATTGAATTTCATTATTACATTTCCTTCTATGCTTTTGACCTCTCACACAAGCAATGGTGCTCACCCTCCTTCAACAACCACCTTGTTTGAAGTGCTCTACAATTTTGGTTCCTTAGTGCACTTGTAGATTTCATACATTTTCCAATTTTGGAAAAAAATTGAAAATTTTATTTTCCTCTATGAACCAACCATGCCTCATTGGGTGAGAAGAGACCAACTAAATTGTTTGTTACCTTCTTATTTTAATTTTCATCATTTTAAAATTTAAAATTGGACCTAAATTTGACATTTTTTTCTATTTAAAAAAAATAATGTACAGTGCGCTTCACGTGTTTGACTCGCCTTGGACGCGATGTGTCCGGTGAATTGACAGGAAGCACCACACACTATGTGTCTTGTGAATTTACAAGAAGCACTGCAGGTAGTGCATAACATATTACCAAATGCACCATGTAACACTAAGCACCACACACCAGAATGCTGCATTATCGGTGCCTCAGTCTAAGAAGAAACATTGTTTTAACATAAAAACCTACTAGTGAGTTCTAACAAATTGAACACACTAATGCCCCTTACCTAATTGAATGACTTGTGCTAGGTGCATTATAAAATTCATCGTAAACCAATGCGCTATATGGAATGGCATGCATCAGTGCACTGCATCGCACTACACGTATCATAATTCTCATACCGGTGTGCTTAGTTATTAATGTAGCACTAGTGCACCATACAACATGGAGCATCGTGAAAATTGTGAACATGGATCATTGAACTTATCGGTGTCCTTTAATGGTGCATATTGATGCATTTAATGACAAATGTAGCACTGATGAATCAAATAACATAGATCACTGATATAGTGCTTGTGTTCTGACGAACATGAACAAGCCATCGAGACATGCTCAAGCCCTAAAGCACTTTAGCTAGCCATAAGAGAGACTGACACGACCACTCTAGCTGATGGAGAGCAGAGAGAGGTGTGTAACTAGCAATGTATACAAGGCCCTTCTTTCACTAACAAGAAACCATGGGAAATAATCTATGTCTACAGGGATATCACCATAGGTTGGCCCAACCCAGTCCTTCCTCTCGTATTATATGGATGGTGGATGGGGTTGGTCTGCAAAAATGTGATGGATGAAGGAGGGGAGAATGACTCATCGACCAACTTCTTCCAATGAGAATTACCATTGCATGCAACAATATACAAGTCGATGAGATCGGTCAAGTGGTCCCAGTTGGAGATGGGTGTATGTCTATGGATTGAACAAGATTCCCCATTTGGTTGGAACACTATTGATTCGTTTCTAATCGTGGTGGTCGATACACAAAATCCAACGTCCCTCCCAACTTACTCGATCTTATATTTCATCTTTCCTCGATCTTATATTTCCTTACTCGATCTTATCTTTCATATTTACTCAATCTTATCTTTCCTTACTCGATCTTATCTTTCATTTTTCCTCGACTTACTCCTGTATCAATAAGTTACGCCACTCTCGTAGGTAGAACTAATATCAGATAGCTTATGATCTTGCCCAAGCCCCCTTTATCCTCTCCTTGTCCCAAAGCTTTCTCCTAGGCATATCCCCCGCAAGCAACCCAACCCAACTTCGATCCTGATCTCCATTCATCTTGTCTCATTCATCAACCCCCGATCGACACCTACCTTATGGATGGATGCCTCTTGTTGCCAACCTTAATGATTCGATCAAACCTTTAGTTGATTTGACCAACCTTTAAAATAACGTTAGCTTAGAGGTAGGCTATACCTAAAAATCGAAGATAAAAATAAAAGCTTAAAACCGTAGGGAAAGGGTATAAAGGTTTATTGAAAGCACTTAAAAGGTATGAATGTGACCTTAACACCACTTAAGGGATAAGAGTACATGGGAAATTATAACCTGAAAACCGGTAGTTGAAACGTTATATATTTTCTAGGGGGTAAGAATGACACAAACATTTAGAAGTTCAGGTTTAAAGAACTTAAAATCGTAGGGGAAGAAAGGGAAAGATCAAACCTTAAAACTGTATAAAAGGGCAAGGCTGTATAATCATTTTTCTTTCTTAAAAGGATAGAACTAAAGAAGGGTTACATTCAAACAACCCACCCTTAAGAAGGGAATCTCTTTGAGGGAAATCAATATAAGTGGATACTCTGACCTTCGCTATGCGAGATATCCTTCTCGCTATGCTCAAGGGATAACACAAATTCACACACAAATTAAGGAGCACTATAGAGCAAGTCTGATAATATGTCCGCACAAGGACCTAAATTCTCATTAGGAGGTTGAACCAAGGACCTGTAGAAGTCAGGGATACCCCGTCCCCGTGGAAACCAATTTCATGAGGGAGGAGTTCAGAGGTCTTCTAGTAGCATGGACCTATTTCCTCTCCAAGTTATGTGAAGGAGGCAAGTCCAGATCGTATTGTTCCTCTACAGATAGAGAAAACAAACACACAGATCTGTACCTCTACGTGCAACACAAGCTAGACAATCTCATTAGAGAGAAGCATAGCTCAAGTTATAACTTACTTGAGATAGATTGAGATAGTGACGACTAGCCCGATCAACCCTTCACATTTTAACCCTGGCTTTAAAGATCCCTTCCTGATTTCACTCTAGCGAAGATTTTCAAGATCAATACTTCTAGTTGGCATTGAGAATCTTATGGAGGAATTCATTCACCTTGTTATTACCAACCATGTCCTTATCAATCAATAAATAAATCAACTGGATATTATCAAAGAGCGAAGGACACATCTTATAGTATTGGTACTAAAACTGAAGCTTATGTAACATATAAAGGATCAACGCAGTTATCCAATTGGGTTCCGCCTACTGCTAATCAAGTTGTTCCCTTTGTTTTGGGATTTATGGGTTCCACATATTACTAACATATCGCTCAGGGATTCCAGATTAGGGTGTTTCACCTCCGACTATTAAGGGTGTTCAACCTTGTATTCCTCCTATTGCAGGTGTAGGTCATGATGAGTCAACGTAGGTAGTTGGGCATCGTTTGTCTTTTATGGTAAGCCATAGTCTTGAACGCTTATTAATATTTGAATGATGCACTTTCTCCTGTCAAATCATACAACAGTGTGGCATCCCTGAGAGATATACTAAATGGTAGAAGCGGGTCAGTCAACTTTGTTGTGTATAAGTGCTTTCCAATTGTTGGGATGGGATTTGTGCACATAGATCAGGGTGGATCACGAAACACCTTTCCATGTCTTGGATCAGGTTGGAGCTGCCTCTTATGCTATTGATCTAGTAGTGGTTGGACCTTTTCTAGGTTGAGATCAAAACCCTGTAGCAAAGGTAGGAACATAGGTTGCAGCAGGAAGCCTTGAGCGATATATAAATTGATTGGAGATGGAGATCGATATCCAATTACTGTTTGGGCGGATTCAGTTGCATTCGTTGGATATCCCATTTACAAAGGAATTTACATCAAACCCCTATACAAGTTGGAATATCAACGAATTGCGACCATACCATCAGATGTTCAGTTATAAATATAGTTTTTTAAGATCCTTCAGTTCCAATGCCAATTGTTTAAGGTTCACCCGTAGCAACATCATAGCCAGGACCAACCACCAAGCAAGCATCAGAAGGGAATATTTTTCCTAACATTAGTAGATTCATATATACACCCTTTAGTCACGGATTAAGCCTCTATTCAAAAGCTAGTATGCTCGCCGAACTATATATCCCACACCTATCTTCGTTCCAATTCCAATTCTAGATCAAGATGTATATCCATGTGAGCTAATCGTTGATTGATGACCTAGGTAATCTCACACCTACTAATAATGATATATCGCTAAAGGTAACCCCAGAAAGAAATGCACGGATGCAACCTTATTGATGGAGAAGCATAAAGGGGATACAAAGGGAAGAAGCGAGTTTATGTACTAGTATCTGAGATAGTTCCAGAGCTGGTTGACTCAGTTTACCCAATTCCCATTAATGAAGTTGAATCGTCTCTACCAGTTTCAAAGCCAGTAGTTTAAGACACCATATTTGTTAGTCCATAGAAATAGATCCACCCCTATAGGGTGTGAACTATACCCTTGTAAAACCCATGCAAGTACGAGGCACATGAGCACCAAGTCAGAGGGCCTGGTCCTAGGGAGACAATAGGCCCGGGTTAGGAAGCATAAAGGCAAAAGTTTTGTTTATAGATTCAAATCCAACAAGTACAGAAGTCGATAGAGTAGCTATGAGGAAGTAGTTCATTACCCACTTTGAGCTCAAGTAGATCTAGATCCTGTTCCATAACCCATTGATTCGGGACCCGAACTAACATCCTAACTAGTAGATCCATTTATAGTTAAGTGCTAAAGAAAAGCGAGGTCCTACTACTACTACAATAAGGTTATCACACTTAATTAATAATCATTCAAGTATTAATTAATAAAAGGAGAGTGGGGCATAAGGTCACTTTCTCTCGGGATCATCTTATCTTCGCAGTTTACCTTGACTACTTACCTTTCCCTTAGACTGTTCTTGATATGTGAACCTTACCTAATGAGTAGGTCGTGTTGTCCTTCCCCTCATTAAACAATCTATTGCGAAGGGGAAGCCTTCTTTGCATAAGGTATGAGCTTCGTTTCACTAATTTCCTTCCCACTTTGCTCAAGATCCAGGAGAACCTTAAAGCGAGAGGTGGGTTCTAGGTTGAATGAATAACAAAAACACAGTTGATAATATTTGTAACATATGGATTTATGCTCTTACGCAAGCCTACAATGATGGGGGAGAGCATACCAGAGTTGGATGGGTAACCCCTTTTGAGTATCACCACCTCCAGAACCACACCTTGCTTGTGTACACCCTAGAGTGATTACCTACTTATATGTCACTCAAGAATACAGAGGGAGGGCGTGGATGGAAATTTTATCTTGCACCAGATAGGATAGATAGGGGATAAGATAATCAAAGAAGCCATATTGTAGTTTCTAGAAGCTACGATACTACGACACCTACCAACCTTTTTATATTTATATCCCGTACCATTATATCGTGTGAGAGCACTATGAAATTTATCTCATAGGATGGCCCTGTCCAAACAATGTAGTGTCCAGTCCGGGGCAGGCAACCTAAATTCATCCATATACCCTCCACACTAGTAATATCATCCTCCCATTAGCAGGACTGAGCAATCTTGGATGCCCCAGTCTTGAACGATTCTTAATTTAGTCGAACTGGAAGAAAGCCAAGCCCTACAAAAACAAAGTCTAACAAAATCCTTCACTTAAGTCATGAAGTCAGGCAAGAGTATTACCAAAGTCATAGTCCTTGAATGAGAAAGTGAAATATCGTATGTAATGAAATACAATCCTCGTAACGAAACAAAATATCTCTGAGTTGCTTTAACGACTCACTCTCTATCTCCCTAGCTAATGACTTCACTCACTAGCTTGACTCCCTTGGGACACTTCACTCTCGAATTTGGTACAATGGAATTCCCAATTCAAAGTGATCCCTAAGTGTGAGTTACCTGGCTTTCATGACTCACTCTCTCCCCCTAGCTAACAACTCTCTTTTTCCCTCTCTCCTTATCTCTTGACTTCACAGGGGACTGAATCTCTCCTTAGATCTTGACTTCACTTACTCTCTACAGAACCAACCTTTAGCAAACACCCCGTATGCTAGTCTATTCCCTTTCACTTGGACAGATGGGTTTGATTCGCGATAAATTGTTTCATGTGACAATGGTTCTTCCCGTTACAATTGGTTCAGCTTCACAATGTTTCTTCCAAAATGGGTTCAATGAGCAATGATTGGTTTGGGTAACTGAGTTTCCTTGGGTAACTTTGCCAGTTTGCTTAGACAACGAAAGAAGACCAACCTTGTCAAGTTGCGTGGGAATATTCCTTGTCAAGTCGCTTGGGAGAACCAGACTTGTAAAGTAGCATGGGAAGATTTTTCCAAGGTCAAGTCATATTTTGCCTCTTTCTTTGTCATAGAAAGCGAAACACTTTTAGGGCTCTGAAAGAAAGCAAAACAAAGAAAGGAATCATATTTTTCCATTGCCTCTTGCGTTATCTCGATCACTCTCCCAGAGTTATATCGATAAAAAATGAAGGTAGGTAGGTGTGATATATTCAGGAAACACCTTCAACTTATTATCACTATGAATACTATGATTTTCTTGGCTTTGGGGGCTTGGGGCCTTGGCCTTGGTGGTACCACCTCTGAGTACGTGGGGTGGTGTATGATCCGTGAAGCCCATGCCTACCACTCTTTGGGACGTTACCCGTAAAGGAAAGATTCTTTATTTCTGGACCTACCACGTACTCCAGGTCCACCTTGCATACTCTAGGACGATACATGACACTAGTATATCTTTCTGGCCTATCTGGGCAGGCTCTAAGGAATATATTCACCTGAGGAAAGAGCCACTCTTATCTCTCATAGGTGCAGGTACTAAAATATTCTTTCTACTGATGATGCCCCGAGGTGGTACGCGTAGCCCTTGAAGACACAGAATTTGTTTTTGACTTGCCTAAGTACTTAAACCCATGCTTCTTAAATGTGTGCTTCAACCGACTCCTCATATCTATTATAGGTCAACCAGACGGGTAAAATTTATCTCGGATTGCAACTGATGGTTATAGGTGAATGAGAGAAACTCTGACTACTAAGTCATTTTCCTTTACCTTCGCTATTGATGAGTATGGCTTTCAATCTCGCTTTCGAACTTATGGTGGTGGAACTGTTACTTCCTTTGTCTCTCCTACTACCTATGCTTCTTTATTTGATGCTACTGGCTTGTATTCTTGTATTACCCTTGTCCATAGGGTCTTTATATCGATCTATAACTAGTTTCTATGTAGAGTGCTTTCAAACTGCTACTTTATATTGATCTAGTGGTTATGGATTTTCTCCTGGCATCGGGTCAAATGCTTCTCGCTATGGATTTGGATCTTTATCTCTAAATAGATCTGGGACTAGAATGGGCGTTGGTTCAAGCTATTGAACTGGAAGAGGTGCAGATACAACTTATTCAGTTTACCAAGTTGAAATATGGATCAAGTTACCCAACGAACCAACCATAAGACATGCCCATTTACTGTCTTTGTGCCTACTATAGCTTAATAATGCTCTGGGCCCTTGTTGTTAGGGTTCACCACAACACTTATATATCTCTCAAGGCGACGTAGTCCATATTTCATAGTATAGGAGGTGGATGGACATAACTTTGCAGTCAACAAGGCAAAGAAACATATGAACATCAATCAATTTTCGGTTGAACCTCCTTCATGATTGAAATAGGAGAACCTGAAAACTACAATAGTAGGCCATTTCCCTATTCCTTGGCCCAACTAGTTGTGGAGGTGAATTAGAAGGGAAGCCTTGAGCGAAACAATAACGAGTTGTAAGAACTAGGCTCCATATCAAAGTCGTAACCAATCAAGGGCCCGCTCACCCCTAACAATAAATAATAAGTAATTCAATGATGAAATAGTCAAGTGATGACGAACAAGTATGGTTCATAGGTGTAGCAAAACAATCTTCCTTTTCTACTTCCTTTGGTGCATAGATAACGTCACCCCATGGTGGACCCCCCCCCCCCCCCCATCTCTCTGCCCCCATACATGTTTATGCCCCTCGCCGTGGTTCCCTTCTTCGCTTCGTGTCCCCCAAAATGAGTGGCTCGTGCTTCTAATCACATATATAGGGAAAGTGTATAGGGAAAGGCTGTCATTGAGGTTGTGTTCAACAGAGAAGCTGGGACTAAGGAAAAGAAGTGACCTATGGATATCTCAGCTAATGTGGTTACCAGTTAATACTACTACCCAGAAAACTCAACCAAACCACATTACAACGGATCAGGTATGGTACATTGGGCAAAGAGTGGTGGACCTACCTATTAGGAGTTCTGGTACTCGAATTAGGTTAGATGTTGCCTCCTTTGATATTGATGGTGATGCTTTTGAGACCCGGTCAACATAAACTAGAATTTCTACTAAAACTTGCCTAGGTTGATACCTTAGTTGCAAGTTATGGTTGAACTAAATAGGCTACTAGATCAATCGTGGTTCACCCTGTGATCGAAATGGACCCTAGGTGTGTCCCCTACTTTCCAAGCTTTGAGCCGTGTCGATTTAATTCTTCCCATAAACAACCAATAATCATTTATCCCTATCCATGGTTGATCATAAGCCTTCCCTTTCCTCAATGACCACGAGACCTTGCCAATCAACCATATGTGAGTCCCAACATGCCATTCCTCATGCCAGTCCTTTCCATAAATTCCATTGATCCAAGCTTCTATGTACCTTCCAGATGAGCCCTTGTCTACGATAACTTGCATTGAAACTGCGAGACCTTGTTGGTGGTGCCTTTGCCCCCAATATTGGTAGTAAGGGATGTCCTTCCCTTATCCCTGCTCAGGAAAGGGTCGTCCTCTATATAGGATTCTCTTTTCACAAATTTCTACTGCGCCTGTTCTCTTTTCTGCACTCTATGCCTATGTTGTGGTCTCTTGTCCTTGCTTCTCTTACTTCCGTCTCTCTATTTACTCCCACCCACAACTTTCCGTATAGGTCAATCACTTATATTAGATTTCCCGTGAAGCATGAACGAGTGCTTCTCTAGCTACCTTTTCCCCTACAGGTGGTGCTACTTATGATGGTTATGAGCCAACATGAACTGGATACTCTCGAGCAGTAACTAGTATCAAACTTCAATGGGATCTTCATAAATGGGTTATAGGGAAACAACCAAATATGGAGAAAATGGTTTTTCTTATGTCTATGGATTCCTGTCCACCTAAGAGAGGTACACCTAAGCAAGATATATGGGCATCATTCTTGTTTTATGTGTAGGTACCTGCCTTTGATGGCTCTAAAATGGGTGCTTGTGTTTTCACTGAGTAAATGGGGTATGGATTTGGATCTACGACTAAGGTATTTGGAACTACACCTGCCTATGATGCTGCTACCTTTGCTGCTGGATCCGCTACCATTGGCTAGCACTCGAACGAGGTCAAGGATTGGAAATGGGGCTGGAACTAGACGAGATGCTAATGCTTCATCTAATTATCATACCCTTATTGCCTGCCCACTTCAATAGGCTCTTGAATGAGCTCCCACCTATGCCTTCATTTCTTATGGGTAAACTGAGCCACTGCTTCTTCCTTTGCTATGGGTTCTTAAATGTCTAGTTAAATTGGGTAGGCACTGCCAATTAATTAATAATCGTTCAAGTTTTATATATTAATTCATAGTTCAGAATCAACGTATTCAGTAGCCTTGAGTGATATATAAGTGAACAGGTGGGGATGCTACTGGAACTCAAACTGGATTGACTGATTAAACTATTTCAATGGGGCTCGGTTAACTAGATCAACTGAGTCAAGTTGAATGGGATCTGCTGCTATTGGTACTTGATTTGGCTTAGACGCCGAAACAAAGCTTCTAGTAGCATCATATTAAGTTAGAACACTCTTTTAAAATGGGTATGTTACAAGATATGGAACTGTATCTACTGTTGATAGCTTTGTAATGAGATCTGCTACTTCCACTACTGTTTATTAGTCAATTAGGTCAACTACCTTGGTGGCACTATAAACCCCCTATCCCTAGCTACAGACTGATCAAAGCAACGCCTTTCATCATTCCATCCATCTAATTCTTGTTTTTCTCAAGGATGCAGGGAAGCACCCCAATTTTGAGTGGTTAAAGATCTGCCTTTAGCTCCGTGATCCTAACTACCCTTGTTACCAGTGCATTTGTTTGTTCGGATGCTGGTGGTGAAGACTGTCTTTGGTTATGGATTAATTTCACTTGGTCCTACTCTTGCTACCCTTGCTTTAGCTTCCTTTATATATGATCCTAGTGATGGTGGTTCTAGGTCAACAAGGTCAATCTGCTTTCCTGCTGCTATCTTTACTGCTCCCGTTTCAAGCGTTGTTACGGGTCTCGATCTCAATCTGGTAGTGATGCTACGAGCACCCTTTTCTTAATTATTACTTGAGACAATTATGAATTTAGTAAACGATGCAGGCTCTATATATACTGGTACTTATTCAAGGTAAAGCACACTATCAACGGTGCGTATGATTTCTTAAAGACACATCGGTTACTTTACCACATTTTTTTTGCAAATAAAATTTAATTTCAATTTTTGATAAACATAAAATGGTTATATATGTGTGTATTTTATAATTTCAATTTGTTGTTGTTGTTGTGTGTGTGTGTGTGTGTGTGTGAAACAATTGTACTTGAATTGGTGACTTAGGACGTAGTGGGAATTGAATAGGTGGTTGATTCAACCATGCTTGGTATGCTTCCTCTTTGAGTTGTGCTCATTTAATAACAAGCTCTTAGATTTGACATCGTAGCAGGGTGCAACAATAGATAGTAGATAGGTCACTTGACGTTAGAACCCTAATTGTAAAAATATTGAACATTACATAGATAATATTAGTAACATAATGCATTTACTATGTTCAAACATTATAAACATTTATTAGAATCATGATTTTTTTTTTCCAATAATAAACATGCAACCAACCACTTTATAAAGAAAATATTAAATCAAATAATACATTTATGTTACTTCCATTGAAAATCCAAAAATACAATTACTCAATCATCTTTTTCTTATTTCCCAAGGGGACGTCTAAAGGTAGACTCAATGCAAGACATTTTAATGAGAGATTGGTGGTCTAGTAAAGTTATAGTTTATTAAAAACTCGTCATCAAGAGACAAACTACATATTGCATGCACAACAACAAATTTGGATGCCTTCCTTTTCATAAAGAACTCTTTGTTATTGGAGTGTTTCTTAAAGGAACAATTTGTATTAAATAATGAGGACCTATAGCTATTTACGAACCCTATAATGTTACCATTAGTTCATGGATGACCATCGATATATAACATGTTTTTCTTGTTAAAGTTTCTAAAAACATAACCATTCATGCACATACTATACATGGAAATGTTAGGCTTGTATTTAACAATATTCAAGTAATCAGACTGATTATAAAGAGGAACACAAAATGACATAAGTGATACTGATTGTTTGGGAGGAACCGATACATGTGAAAGGATGAACAACCCAATATTTGCAACATCTATTTTAAAATTGGAAATCATGTAACTATTACCACAAAAAGAGAATTCGGTTCCAACATCAGGCACATGCATGGAAGATGGCCAAGCACCATACAAAGCTCGGTTGTAACAGGTTTGGTATTTACTTTGCAGATGGATAGGAAAAGGGAAGTCATCACTACCTTCCAACAATTGAATTGACTTTGGTGTGTACTTGGACATTTTTGCTATCAACTCATACAACTTTTTGGATCTCATAGTAAAGATGTTTTGGGTAGTATCGATATCATACTTTGGCTCACTAGAACTCTCCATTGACTCAATAGAAGGAGATGGGTTGGTCAATTTAGGATGAAACTTAGTTGACTTGGCTTCCAAATTAAAAAAAAGAGAGCATATGGAAGTGTTCCTACATGTATTTTCTATATAGCATATTGGATTCTTGATCGCAATAGGAAGTTTGAGGCAATTAACTTTGGGTAGTTGATCATTAATATAATGGGACAATGGGACACGTCGAGGGTTCTCCTTCAACACTTTACATTTTGAACAACCACATACTACTGAGGTCTCATAAAAGAGATGTAATTCATAGTGTAATATCATTGACCCAAGCTAGTTGTTGGAAGATGGCCTGTTACGATTGGTAGGGTAAAACAACTGTCCATTTTCATGAAACATCTTCCTACAATATATTTCTCTTGATAAGAGTGTGGCATTTTTGGATTGGTGGAATATCATGCACATCCAAACTTGATCCTAAATCACAATCTTGCAAAATTAATGAAAAATTATTCAAATGCACCTGCATACATAACATAAATTCAATACGATAACTGAATTATAAATAAAATTTAGACTTACTTCAAACAACGGGGGAGAATTTGAAGAACTTGCAACGATATGGAATGAGCAGGAATATGAAGAATTGGCCATTTGATATTCAAATTTTTTCTTGCATTTGATCCAAAACCATCATAAATACATGAATAATTTCTTAAAATAAAGTTTGGGAAGGATAGAACAATCTAATATCAAACAAAATTTCAAATTACTTTTAAAAGTTAACGATGCTCCTAATTCTATTTTAACACCCCGGTGTTTCAACATATACAAAATGCGTTAGTGCACTCAATTGTGAAAGGCACCGAAGAGTGACCTCCGTTATTTCCTTCGCAGAGAAAAACCTTCACAAATTTTAAATGTAGATGTTTGCATTTGTATTTTTTGAACTAAATTCTTTGTCGGTGCATTTTATGTAAAAAATCACACTGGTGTGATATAAGCTGTATAACGCACTGAAAAAGTAAGTTAAAAAAAACAACAACGTGCACATTTATCATCAATGCATTGAAATATAATGAAAAAAATGAGCGAGAATTTTATTTTTTCTAAATGTATGTGTTCATAAATGAAAACCCTAATCGATATTTCACTCTTTTGCCAAAATTTAGAGGAGAGATTTGTGGAAGAGAGATTTACTAGTGAATAATCTGTAGTGGGTAGATTTTTTTGAAGAGCCAAATTTGAAATGGATCACTGTAGGACACACACAAATCTACAGAGGAGAAATTTCAGGTATGTGATTTCATTCTATTGAACATCTCAATGTTTCCCCTATTTGATTCAAGCAATTTTTAATGCATTCTCAAAAAAATAAAAGGG
Organism: Picea engelmannii; assembly: GCA_009831015.1. Lineage (NCBI taxonomy): Eukaryota > Viridiplantae > Streptophyta > Pinopsida > Pinales > Pinaceae > Picea > Picea engelmannii. The sequence goes on along the minus strand of ML790652.1, from coordinate 25,500 downwards.
TTTCGTAGTTACCGTCGGTATTGGAAGCCCTAGCTTCCTTGTTGTTTCTCTTGGTTTCTCTCCCTACATTTCACAATGGGATTTTTTTAAGCAATATATTTTTATAGTGTTTCTTTATTTATATATGGGGAATTTGATATTCATTGCAATGGGACCACTTATTGCATTAGATCCCAAACCGCATCGCAGTTAGTTTTATTTTTAAAAAGTGCTTTCACGGTTAGCGATGCGCACTGCACATGAATAGTGCACCAATGCACATGTTCCTATCAACATCACCACTAAGTTTAAAATGTTACCTTATATATTGGAAGCCCTAGCTTCCTTGCTATTTCTCTTGGTGTCCCTCTTTATATTTCACAACGATAATTTTTTGTAAGCAATAGATTTTTAAAGGGTTTCTTTACTTAGATATGGGGTGTTTGGTATCTGTTGCAATGGGACCACTCATTGCATTGGATCCCAAACTTTGTCGCTGTCATTTTTATTTAAAAAACACTTTCGTAGTTAGCGGTGCACACTGTACAGGGATAGCACATCGATGCGTATATCCCTGTCAATAGCATCGCTGAGTATAAAATCAAAATACCATTGTTTTTAATATTGTAAGTGTCACATTTTGAATTTGTTCACGAGTTTGGTGGTGCACAATAAACAATAATTAGGCACCAATGTTTCTATTAATTTATAGAGAACTACCTGAATGGAACAATTTGTAAACAAAAAATATTTTATTTTATAAGGGCATGCTTATCATATATCAGTGCGTATACATACGATTCACGGATCATTGTGTACTATTTTATTATATGCACCAAAATCTCATTTTGTAAAAAACATTTCCTAATTTTTGTATTTGATGATTCCTAATTTTTTTTTTTTTTATAGTAATGGTCAATAGAAATTCAAGGAAAACAACTTATTGCAGCGAGCGTTATGGTATCTCATCCCAACGAGAGAACAAGGAAAGTTATTTATGGTTTTATAAAAAATTTAATATATTTGAATTATCTGTAGGTTTAAATTAATGATGTGTATTGGTTAAGGCGTGTCATGCAGAACAAAAACTTGAAGAAACTTGATAAGATTGTTCATAATCTGAGTGGAAAAGAGGTAAATTTTTTATGGAAATATTGCAAAGAGAGGCATTAGGTGGATCAAAAGGTAATCAACATGAAGTTTTTATTTGACTTTTTACTAAAAATGAGTTTCCTAACTTTAATTGCTAACATGTTTTAAACACTCAATTTCACATTTTTTAATGTTGTGCAGATACCAATAGTGAGGGAACGAAATGTTGTCCTAAGAAGATAAAAAATATGAAGGATGTAAATGATGATGACTTTGTCCTCAATTCACATGGAGAGCATAAAATCATTTTATAGAACTTTGAGGGATATAGTGGAAATAACATATGGACATACTTTCCACTTACAATACAAAAATCAATCCAATGCCTCCAAGAATCAGGTTATACATAAACTACATGAAGCATTTCCAGAGCAATGGTCAATGACACCCATGAGACTTGCAATAGCAAAAACTTACAATAACAAAACAAAATCATTTAAAAAGTATTATTACTAAACATGTTTTTCTATAATATGTTCCAAAAATTACCAAATTGTTATTTTTTGCTATATTACTTTCATGTTGACTTAAAAAAAAACAATTATTGTGCTTTTTCGATTTCTAGGAGGACTAGGAAAATTCAGAGGCTCAAATGAGTGGAAAATGGATACATGCTGATAGGGATGTCCAAAAAAATGTACAAGGAGATGGTAAAAGAAATGACCACAATTGCATCACAAGAGGATCCATCCCAATAACAATGTGCATCAGAGGCATGTAATCATTCATTTATTCTTTTATGTACATCAAATTTAATTATCACATGAAATACTAATTTTCAATTGTTTTGTTGTAGAAAAGAGAAAAAATGGAACTCATTCAACACATAAGATAAGATGACGAGAACTAAAATGGTTGATCGCAAAGTTTGCGAGTACTTATGTTTTCGGCCTTACTTAAAATTTCATGTTTGTTGTGATCTTTATATTTAAATAATTAATTTACACTTGTCCATGGATTTCATTTGATAGGTGCTAACATACAAATAAGAGTGAACCAATGAATTGATAGGCATTGGGTTATGTATGGGTTGTGAATATATGTTGAAGTATCAACGTTTAATTGAATAATTTGTAAGTAGTTATGTTGTTTAACTTCCCTTGTTTTATAATTAATGGAACAACAAGAAACCTTTATATTAATTATATCAATTGTATTTTATCATGGCGTATTAAACATGCAAGAAACAAAGTATGAAGTGTAACCAATATAAGAGATTTTGAAAGACAACATGCAACATGGTTTCAAAAGAATGTGTATTATTTATGGAACACTTGTTGCTATGGTACATTTTTTTTATTTACACAACTATGTATATTCTAATATATATATATATATATATATATATATATATATATATGCTTATTACACTTTGTTTCTATGTTTGTAGATGGAACATGAAGAGGTGGATTATAAAAAACAAATCGATCAAGAAAACATTAGGTTAAATAACCAAAGTACAATATCATCTACAAGTGATAAAGGAATGAAACATGCACGTAGCTAGAGTGATGACAATAGTTCAAGTGATGAATGACAATCAATATAATTGAATGTTACTGCAAATTGTATGTTTTGGAATATTTGTGTGTGAAAATCAATGATTTTGTTTAATGTACTCAACATATTGTCCCAATTGTATGAGGACATGTTACCGTAAGTGTAACAATTACATATTGGTTGCATTTTGATTATTGTGGACCTTTACACTGTCCCATTTTGTATGACGACGTGTCTCTTATTCATATATAATAAAATTATGAATTTTTTATTTTATTACATTGTCAAATGTTGTAAAACATTGTGTTGCTGATTAATTAATATATGGATGATTTACATTGTTATAAATAATAGAGGTGTAATCCATTGGATAACACATTAATGCAATCATTATATCAAAACACAATAACAAAAATATAAAAATCAATATAATAATATAAAAAATTGATTTCGAGATGATTAAATGAAAATTTGTTAATTTTTTTTAATTAAAATATATACATATCGATGCAATGTATTCTTTTGAACTCACTAAATAATGCATGCCATAATATAGAAAAAAATGTGTTTTTATGAGTTATACACATATGTTCCTATTAATTAAATTGAAGCACCGATGCTAAAAATTGTCAAAAAGCACCGTTGCTCTAAACAACATAACATACAATTATATTTACCATTTCAAAATATTGTGGTGTACATGATTACAATACGCATGAGTGCTTTACGGATTATATATGCACCGAGGCTTTACTTATAATACATGCATTGGTGCTTAGTAAGAAAGAATGTTGCTGGCATCTCACCTCAAATATTTGAAATTTTAGTACCCTTCGATGCACATGGTAATATAGGCACCGCCGAGTAAAATTTTTACAAGCACTGGTGTAGCATAAAAAAAAAAGAGCAGTCTAGTGCGTAATATTATACGAGCACCGATGTTGCATACAAAAAATAATACAAACCGATGCACACATAAACACAAAAAGCACCGGTGTTGCATACAACATAAACGACAGAACCAATGCATAATAATTATAAGACCACCGAGGTGATTTTTAGTTCTATGTACACACTGGTGCAGGTTATTTAAGACCGCACCGATGTGTTTTACCAATACAAGCACAGACAAATAAACCTTCGCCCATCCAAACTTTTTTAGTTGTATGGAACATTCATTAAAACCTATGCTATGAATAGTGGACATTGTAGCAAAGTTTTTTTTGAAACTTTTTCCAAATCTCGTAACACTAAAACCTCCAGAAAAACCTTTACTACAAGGTGTTTTACTTTAGTGATTTATTCTTTCTATCTGCCCATCTATTTGTAGATGATAAAGAGTGATAAAGTTTAATAGTGTACCCAATCCTTCAAATAATCTTTTCCAAAAATTTGATGCAAATTTTGAAACTCCATTTGATGTAATTATTGTAGTCATCTCGTGCAACTTGAAAATTTCCCTCATATTTTTTTTTGCAATTTTGACTACTTTGTGTGTGGATTTTATGGGAATAAAGAGAGCAGCCTTGTTTAGATTGTTAACCAAAACCATGATAGAATCACGTTGTTTCATTGTCTTAGGTAGTCCCATGATAAAATCCATTCTTATTACCTCCCATTTCCAGTCTGGAATTGGCAAAGGTTGTAACATGCCAGTTGGATGTTGGTGTTCAACTTTATCCTATTTACATTCAATGCATGTTGCAATGTATTCTACAATATCCTTTCTCATTTTAGAACAAAAATATTGTTTTCTTGTTGTAGAAATCATCTTTTGGTACCCTGAATGTCATGGATTCTTATCCATTTTGTAAATGATGAGTACTTTAAGATTTATGGGTCAGGAGTATACAACTTATCTTTGTAAATGATCAATCTATCTTCAATCATTTGAGATCCTTCATAATTTTGTTTAGGTTGTTTTTGCTAAAGATTGTTTCTTACTTGGATGAAGTCTTCATCACCAATAAGGGATTCTTTCACTTTGATTTTTAAATCACATTCACAAGTACTGATGGTTTCCATATGTATCACTCACATGCTTTTGTTGAGTGAATTGACTACTTTGTTTTCTCTGCCTTTTATGTGGTTTATCTCAACATTATATTCACTAAGAAAATCCAACCATCTAGCTTGTATGGCATTCAAGTGTGGCTGATTAAAAAAATACTTTATCCCATTGTGATTTGTCATTAATAAAAATTTCCTACCAATCAAGTAATAACACCACATCTTTAGTACATGGATTACAGTTGCAAGTTCTAGGTTGTGAGTGACAAATACTTTCATGTTCTTTTAGTTTCCTAGACTCATAACTCACCACATGGTTATCCTGTATAACGACTCCACCAAGTATTTATTTACATGCATTTGTATGCACTACAAAATCTATATTTTGGTCTACTATTTTCAGAATTGGTGTGTTGGTAAGAAGTTTTTTCAATTGCTAAAAAATTTCTTCACATTCCTGAGACCACACAATTTTTTTTCCTTTCTTTTGCAATGAAGATATTGGGTAATCCAACTTGGATAATCCTTAAATGAAGCTCCAATAGTAACCTGCAAGGCCAATAAAGGATCTCACATTTGTTGCATTTTTAGGAATATGCCAGTTCATTATGGACTTGATATTTTTTGGATCTTTGGCTATCCCTTATTCTAAAATAATGTGTCCCAAGTAATGTATATGTCTTTGATAAAAATCACACTTACTAAACTTTGCATACAACTATTTTTCTCTTAGTATTTGTAGAACCATTATGAGATGATTGTTGAGTACATTTTTATGCTTCCATTTTGCTCTATAAACCACACTTTTTCCTCTATATCCATCCATTTTGCCTTCATTTCATTCCATATTTTCCATAAAATATCTTATGCAAGGTATATTTATCATTCTTTAGTTTAACAATTGAGTTTTCTAAATTTTGGCATTAAAATTGAAAATTTATCAGAAATTACAGGATTTGACTAAATCCCGTAATTGCTCATAGGTTCGTGTACTTGCAAGACACCTGGGAGAAATATAAGACTTGGGTCGTGATCCCTGATGTACACGGATGGATAATGAGCTATCATCTTCGGGATCTGAGCCTTCCAGATGTCCGGTCAACGCTGGTCAAACATGGCCACTTCAACGGAAAATACCATGTTTTAGCCTTAAATCATGGACAATTTTGGATTTTCGTGGGATTTGGCCATATATTATGGATCTGAAGGAGGCATTCAACCTTCCTAGAATATATTATGGATCTGATAATGATATTTAGGAGATTTATTAGCATTTTTAGTTTTGAAACTCTTGTATAAATACTCTTAAGCATAGACTAGTATAACAACTTTGAAGGTGAATGGAGAAACTTTGGAATTTGCAATCTTGAGATCAGTTCTGCATTTTGTTCTTGATAATTCCTATGCTATGATGATGTGAATGCTTCTGGAGATCTTTCTTAGCTGAGACAACTCAAGTGTACCAATGAAGCATTGGAGGGCCCCCTTTGCCAAACTAGTACACTCTTTCTTTATGTTTTTTTCAAGTAATCTTTGATACATGTTTTAGATTAGATCTTGCTATAGATGAGTTTTATTCATATCTTGTTGTAGTTAGATGAATTCCATAGCTAAGTCATATGCTTAATGTTTCAATGCCTTACTCATATTGTGAATGATTTCTTGAATAAGAATTCAATGTGTGGTTTTCCTTCAAGCATTAAGATAATCATGAATGCTTTTTGAGTTATTTACGCTTTCAGTACTTTTTATTTAATTTGATTATAGTTGCTAATGAATGAATGAAAGAAGACAATGAATGCATCTCTTGAATAAGAGTTTTATCTTTCTAGCATTTGATAAGTCTTAGAACTAGTTCGAATATCTCTTGAATGCTTACTATTGAAACTCTTTAGGAAAACAATTGTTGATTACTGTTATGAGATCTATGGATAGGACTTCTGAACAAAAGCTTAGCATCTCTTCCATATTCAGCCCTTAGAATAGGTTTTGGTTTATTTCCATTAAAGATAAAATCTATCTCTAAATCCATAATTTTGGATGTGCCTCTAAGTCTTACAAACACCGGATTGACAATCATTTGTACTGTAATTTACATCAGTAGATTGGAGCCTAACATTTTGGCGCCGTTGCCAGGGAGGCATATTTAGAGATAGGATTAAAAAATATATATACATAAAAAAAAAAAAAACACAGCATAGAATTAATTTTAAGTTATGTTTCTTTATGTCTAAACTTAGGGATGATAAAGGCATATTTTTAAAACAAAACCCCCCCAAAACTAATCAACCATCTGTAGGAGAAAAATGGAAGAATTAGAGGAAAAACAACGTTCAGGACAAAGGTTAACTCTCATAGAAAGACAAGTTCTATTGGCTCATGAAGTAAAGAAGAAACAAATACAATCAGAAATATATTCTGTAGGAAAGCAAAAAGAAAAGCAAACTATTTTTGAATAAATAGGACAACCTCTTTTTCCAACAAAAATATCTGATCGTACAACATAAAACTTCTTTGCAATGTCATAAGCTGATAGACAAGAAAGAGAGAGAATGGAAAGGGAATTAGAAAGGAAAATAAATGAAGAAAGAGGAAGGAAAGAACGAGAGGATAGAGAATCACATCGAGAAGAGACACGAGGAGGAGGAAATGATGAAGAGGAGGAAGAAGAACATACTACATTTTCATTTCCTATAGTTGATACACCAACCCTTTTAGGAGATGACATAAAAATGAAGAATATTCCTCCCTCTTTTCTTCCAAATTTCTTTGGCTTGTATAGTGAAGACCCCGATGCTTTCATGTTTGAATTTGACATTGTTTGTCGAACATATGGATATACCAATGATGATCAAAAAATTCATTTATTTCCTGCAACTTTGAAAGGATATGCATTAAAATGGTTCATGGGGTTGGGAGAAGCAACCATAGTATACTGGGATGACATGAAAAAGAAATTTCTTGCTAAATAT